>OY744481.1:313171397-313653488 GCA_963556165.1 Tipula helvola
GCCTATTGATAGAGGTATCAACCATCGAAATCGGAGCACAATTGCAGATTTTCGATTTTTCTGGCTCTGAATTGGAGGGCTATAGTTCAGTTGATTTTCAATAAAATGAATTTTCTGCGAAATGTGTAGAGAATGTGCGAGCGATCCAAACGACCGTTGGCATAATGATTACAGGTCTCAACGCCTATTGATAGAGGTATCAACCATCGAAATCGGAGCACAATTGCAGATTTCGATTTTTCTGGCTCTGAATTGGTGGGCTATAGTTCAGTTGATTTTCAATAAAATTGAATTTTCTGCGAATGTGTAGAAATGTGCGAGCGATCCAAATAGACCGCTGGCATAATGATTACAGGTCCTCAACGCCTATTGATAGAGGTATCAACCATCGAAATCGGAAGCACAATTGCAGATTTTCGATTTTTCTGGCTCTGAATTTGTGGGCTATAGTTCAGTTGATTTTCAATAAAATTGAATTTTCTGCGAAATGTGTAGAAATGTGCGAACGATCCAAATGACCGTTGGCCTGACGACGGTATCAACCATCGAAATCGGAGCACAATTGCAGATTTTCGATTTTTCTGGCTCTGAATTGGTGGGCTATAGTTCAGTTGATTTTCAATAAAATTGAATTTTCTGCGAAATGTGTAGAAATGTGCGAGCGATCCAAATGACCGCTGGCATAATGATTACAGGTCTCAACGCCTATTGATAGAGGTATCAACCATCGAAATCGGAGCACAATTGCAGATTTTCGATTTTTCTGGCTCTGAATTGGTGGGCTATAGTTCAGTTGATTTTCAATAAAATTGAATTTTCTGCGAAATGTGTAGAAATGTGCGAGCGATCCAAATGACCGCTGGCATAATGATTACAGGTCTCAACGCCTATTGATAGAGGTATCAACCATCGAAATCGGAGCACAATTGCAGATTTTCGATTTTTCTGGCTCTGAATTTGTGGGCTATAGTTCAGTTGATTTTCAATAAAATTGAATTTTCTGCGAAATGTGTAGAAATGTGCGAACGATCCAAATGACCGTTGGCCTGACGACGGTATCAACCATCGAAATCGGAGCACAATTGCAGATTTTCGATTTTTCTGGCTCTGAATTGGTGGGCTATAGTTCAGTTGATTTTCAATAAAATTGAATTTTCTGCGAAATGTGTAGAAATGTGCGAGCGATCCAAATGACCGCTGGCATAATGATTACAGGTCTCAACGCCTATTGATAGAGGTATCAACCATCGAAATCGGAGCACAATTGCAGATTTTCGATTTTTCTGGCTCTGAATTTGTGGGCTATAGTTCAGTTGATTTTCAATAAAATTGAATTTTCTGCGAAATGTGTAGAAATGTGCGAACGATCCAAATGACCGTTGGCCTGACGACGGTATCAACCATCGAAATCGGAGCACAATTGCAGATTTTCGATTTTTCTGGCTCTGAAATTGGTGGGCTATAGTTCAGTTGATTTTCATTAAAATGGAATTTTCTGCGAATGTGTAGAGATGTGCGAGCGATCCAAACGACCGTTGCATAATGATTACAGGTCTCAACGCCTATTGATAGAGGTATCAACCATCGAAATCGGAGCACAATTGCAGATTTTCGATTTTTTCTGGCTCTGAATTGGTGGGCTATAGTTCAGTTGATTTTCAATAAAATTGAATTTTCTTCGAAATGTGTAGAAATCTGCGAGCGATCCAAATGACGTTGGCATGATGATTACAGGTCTCAACGCCTATTGATAGAGGTACAACCATCGAAATCGGAAGCACAATTTGCAGATTTTCGATTTTTCTGGCTCTGAATTGGTGGGCTATAGTTCAGTTGATTTTCAATAAAATTGAATTTTCTGCGAAATGTGTAGAAATGTGCGAGCGATCCAAATGACCGCTGGCATAATGATTACAGGTCTCAACGCCTATTGATAGAGGTATCAACCATCCGAAATCGGAGCACAATTGCAGATTTTCGATTTTTCTGGCTCTGAATTGGTGGCTATAGTTCAGTTGATTTTCAATAAAATTGAATTTTCTGCGAAATGTGTAGAAATGTGCGAGCGATCCAAATGACCGCTGGCATAATGATTACAGGTCTCAACGCCTATTGATAGAGGTATCAACCATCGAAATCGGAGCACAATTGCAGATTTTCGATTTTTCTGGCTCTGAATTTGTGGGCTATAGTTCAGTTGATTTTCAATAAAATTGAATTTTCTGCGAAATGTGTAGAAATGTGCGAACGATCCAAATTGACCGTTGGCCTGACGACGGTATCAACCATCGAAATCGGAGCACAATTGCAGATTTTCGATTTTTCTGGCTCTGAATTGGTGGGCTATAGTTCAGTGATTTTCAATAAAATGGAATTTTCTGCGAAATGTGTAGAGATGTGCGAGCGATCCAAACGACCGTTGGCATAATGATTACAGGTCTCAACGCCTATTGATAGAGGTATCAACCATCGAAATCGGAGCACAATTGCAGATTTTCGATTTTTCTGGCTCTGAATTGGTGGGCTATAGTTCAGTTGATTTTCAATAAAATTGAATTTTCTTCGAAAATGTGTAGAAATCTGCGAGCGATCCAAATGACCGTTGGCATGATGATTACAGGTCTCAACGCCTATTGATAGAGGTATCAACCATCGAAATCGGAGCACAATTGCAGATTTTCGATTTTTCTGGCTCTGAATTGGTAGGCTATAGTTCAGTTGATTTTCAATAAAATTGAATTTTCTGCGAAATGTGTAGAAATGTGCGAGCGATCCAAATGACCGTTGGCATGATGATTACAGGTCTCACGCCTATTGATAGAGGTATCAACCATCGAAATCGGAGCAACAATTGCAGATTTTCGATTTTTCTGGCTCTGAATTTGTGGGCTATAGTTCAGTTGATTTTCAATAAAATTGAATTTTCTGCGAAATGTGTAGAAATGTGCGAGCGATCCAAATGACCGCTGGCATAATGATTACAGGTCTCAACGCCTATTGATAGAGGTATCAACCATCGAAATCGGAGCACAATTGCAGATTTTCGATTTTCTTGGCTCTGAATTGGTGGGCTATAGTTCAGTTGATTTTCAATAAAATTGAATTTTCTGCGAAATGTGTAGAAATGTGCGAGCGATCCAAATGACCGCTGCATAATGATTACAGGTCTCAACGCCTATTGATAGAGGTATCAACCATCGAAATCGGAGCACAATTGCAGATTTTCGATTTTTCTGGCTCTGAATTTGTGGGCTATAGTTCAGTTGATTTTCAATAAAATTGAATTTCTGCGAAATGTGTAGAAATGTGCGAACGATCCAAATGACCGTTGGCCTGACGACCGGTATCAAACCATCGAAATCGGAGCACAATTGCAGATTTCGATTTTTCTGGCTCTGAATTGGTGGGCTATAGTTCAGTTGATTTTCAATAAAATTGAATTTTCTGCGAAATGTGTAGAATGTGCGAGCGATCCAAATGACCGCTGGCATAATGATTACCAGGTCTCAACGCCTATTGATAGAGGTATCAACCATCGAAATCGGAGCACAATTGCAGATTTTCGATTTTTCTGGCTCTGAATTGGAGGGCTATAGTTCAGTTGATTTTCAATAAAATGGAATTTTCTGCGAAATGTGTAGAGATGTGCGAGCGATCCAAACGACCGTTGGCATAATGATTACAGGTCTCAACGCCTATTGATAGAGGTATCAACCATCAAAATCGGAGCACAATTGCAGATTTTCGATTTTTCTGGCTCTGAATTTGTGGGCTATAGTTCAGTTGATTTTCAATAAAATTGAATTTTCTGCGAAATGTGTAGAAATGTGCGAGCGATCCAAGTGACCGTTGGCATAACGTTTACATTTCTCCACGCCTATTGATAGAGGTATCAACCATCGAAATCGGAGCACAATTGCAGATTTTCGATTTTTCTGGCTCTGAATTGGGTGGGCTATAGTTCAGTTGATTTTCAATAAAATGGAATTTTCTGCGAAATGTGTAGAGATGTGCGAGCGATCCAAACGACCGTTGGCATAATGATTACAGGTCTCAACGCCTATTGATAGAGGTATCAACCATCGAAATCGGAGCACAATTGCAGATTTTCGATTTTTCTGGCTCTGAATTTGTGGGCTATAGTTCAGTTGATTTTCAATAAAATTGAATTTTCTGCGAAATGTGTAGAAATGTGCGAGCGATCCAAATGACCGCTGGCATAATGATTACAGGTCTCAACGCCTATGATAGAGGTATCAACCATCGAAATCGGAGCACAATTGCAGATTTTCGATTTTTCTGGCTCTGAATTGGAGGGCTATAGTTCAGTTGATTTTCAATAAAATGGAATTTTCTGCGAAATGTGTAGAGATGTGCGAGCGATCCAAACGACCGTTGGCATAATGATTACAGGTCTCAACGCCTATTGATAGAGGTATCAACCATCGAAATCGGAGCACAATTGCAGATTTTCGATTTTTCTGGCTCTGAATTGGTGGGCTATAGTTCAGTTGATTTTCAATAAAATTTGAATTTTCTGCGAAATGTGTAGAAATGTGCGAGCGATCCAAATGACCGCTGGCATAATGATTACAGGTCTCAACGCCTATTGATAGAGGTATCAACCATCGAAATCGGAGCACAATTGCAGATTTTCGATTTTTCTGGCTCTGAATTTTGTGGGCTATAGTTCAGTTGATTTTCAATAAAATTGAATTTTCTGCGAAATGTGTAGAAATGTGCGAACGATCCAAATGACCGTTGGCCTGACGACGGTATCAACCATCGAAATCGGGAGCACAATTGCAGATTTTCGATTTTTTCTGGCTCTGAATTGGTGGGCTATAAGTTCAGTTGATTTTCAATAAAATTGAATTTTCTGCGAAATGTGTAGAAATGTGCGAGCGATCCAAATGACCGCTGGCATAATGATTACAGGTCTCAACGCCTATTGATAGAGGTATCAACCATCGAAATCGGAGCACAATTGCAGATTTTCGATTTTTCTGGCTCTGAATTTGTGGGCTATAGTTCAGTTGATTTTCAATAAAATTGAATTTTCTTCGAAATGTGTAGAAATATGCGGGCGATTCAAATGACCGTTGGCATGACGATTACAGGTCTCAACGGCCTATTGATAGAGGTATCAACCATCGAAATCGGAGCACAATTGCAGATTTTCGATTTTTCTGGCTCTGAATTGGTGGGCTATAGTTCAGTTGATTTTCAATAAATTGAATTTTCTTCGAAATGTGTAGAAATCTGCGAGCGATCCAAATGACCGTTGGCATGATGATTACAGGTCTCAACGCTATTGATAGAGGTATCAACCATCGAAATCGGAGCACAATTGCAGATTTTCGATTTTTTCTGGCTCTGAATTGGTAGGCTATAGTTCAGTTGATTTTCAATAAAATTGAATTTTCTGCGAAATGTGTAGAAATGTGCGAGCGATCCAAATGACCGTTGCATGATGATTACAGGTCTCAACGCCTATTGATAGAGGTATCAACCATCGAAATCGGAGCACAATTGCAGATTTTCGATTTTTCTGGCTCTGAATTGGTGGGCTATAGTTCAGTTGATTTTCAATAAAATTGAATTTTCTGCGAAATGGTGTAGAAATGTGCGAGCGATCCAAATGACCGCTGGCATAATGATTACAGGTCTCAACGCCTATTGATAGAGGTATCAACCATCGAAATCGGAGCACAATTGCAGATTTTCGATTTTTCTGGCTCTGAATTGGTGGGCTATAGTTCAGTTGATTTTCAATAAAATGAATTTTCTGCGAAATGTGTAGAAATGTGCGAGCGATCCAAATGACCGCTGGCATAATGATTACAGGTCTCAACGCCTATTGATAGAGGTATCAACCATCGAAATCGGAGCACAATTGCAGATTTTCGATTTTTCTGGCTCTGAATTTGTGGGCTATAGTTCAGTTGATTTTCATAAAATTGAATTTTCTGCGAAATGTGTAGAAATGTGCGAACGATCCAAATGACCGTTGGCCTGACGACGGTATCAACCATCGAATCGGAGCACAATTGCAGATTTTCGATTTTTCTGGCTCTGAATTGTGGGCTATAGTTCAGTTGATTTTCAATAAAATGGAATTTTCTGCGAAATGTGTAGAGATGTGCGAGGCGATCCAAACGACCGTTGGCATAATGATTACAGGTCTCAACGCCTATTGATAGAGGTATCAACCATCGAAATCGGAGCACAATTGCAGATTTTCGATTTTTCTGGCTCTGAATTGGTGGGCTATAGTTCAGTTGATTTTCAATAAAATTGAATTTTCTGCGAAATGTGTAGAAATGTGCGAGCGATCCAAATGACCGCTGGCATAATGATTACAGGTCTCAACGCCTATTGATAGAGGTATCAACCATCGAAATCGGAGCACAATTGCAGATTTTCGATTTTTCTGGCTCTGAATTTGTGGGCTATAGTTCAGTTGATTTTCAATAAAATTGAATTTTCTGCGAAATGTGTAGAAATGTGCGAACGATCCAAATGACCGTTGGCCTGACGACGGTATCAACCATCGAAATCGGAGCACAATTGCAGATTTTCGATTTTTCTGGCTCTGAATTGGTGGGCTATAGTTCAGTTGATTTTCAATAAAATTGAATTTTCTGCGAAATGTGTAGAAATGTGCGAGCGATCCAAATGACCGCTGGCATAATGATTACAGGTCTCAACGCCTATTGATAGAGGTATCAACCATCGAAATCGAGCACAATTGCAGATTTTCGATTTTTCTGGCTCTGAATTTGTGGGCTATAGTTCAGTTGATTTTCAATAAAATTGAATTTTCTTCGAAATGTGTAGAAATATGCGGCGATTCAAATGACCGTTGGCATGACGATTACAGGTCTCAACGCCTATTGATAGAGGTATCAACCATCGAAATCGGAGCACAATTGCAGATTTTCGATTTTTCTGGCTCTGAATTGGTGGGCTATAGTTCAGTTGATTTTCAATAAAATTGAATTTTCTTCGAAATGTGTAGAAATCTGCGAGCGATCCAAATGACCGTTGGCATGATGATTACAGGTCTCAACGCCTATTGATAGAGGTATCAACCATCGAAATCGGAGCACAATTGCAGATTTTCGATTTTTCTGGCTCTGAATTGGTAGGCTATAGTTCAGTTGATTTTCAATAAAATTGAATTTTCTGCGAAATGTGTAGAAATGTGCGAGCGATCCAAATGACCGTTGGCATGATGATTACAGGTCTCAACGCCTATTGATAGAGGTATCAACCATCGAAATCGGAGCACAATTGCAGATTTTCGATTTTTCTGGCTCTGAATTGGTGGGCTATAGTTCAGTTGATTTTCAATAAAATGAATTTTCTGCGAAATGTGTAGAAATGTGCGAGCGATCAAATGACCGCTGGCATAATGATTACAGGTCTCAACGCCTATTGATAGAGGTATCAACCATCGAAATCGGAGCACAATTGCAGATTTTCGATTTTTCTGGCTCTGAATTGGTGGGCTATAGTTCAGTTGATTTTCAATAAAATTGATTTTCTGCGAAATGTGTAGAAATGTGCGAGCGATCCAAATGACCGCTGGCATAATGATTACAGGTCTCAACGCCTATTGATAGAGGTATCAACCATCGAAATCGGAGCACAATTGCAGATTTTCGATTTTCTGGCTCTGAATTTGTGGGCTATAGTTCAGTTGATTTTCAATAAAATTGAATTTTCTGCGAAATGTGTAGAAATGTGCGAACGATCCAAATGACCGTGGCCTGACGACGGTATCACCATCGAAATCGGAGCACAATTGCAGATTTTCGATTTTTCTGGCTCTGAATTGGTGGGCTATAGTTCAGTTGATTTTCAATAAAATGGAATTTTCTGCGAAATGTGTAGAGATGTGCGAGCGATCCAAACGACCGTTGCATAATGATTACAGGTCTCAACGCCTATTGATAGAGGTATCAACCATCGAAATCGGAGCACAATTGCAGATTTTCGATTTTTCTGGCTCTGAATTGGTGGGCTATAGTTCAGTTGATTTTCAATAAAATTGAATTTTCTTCGAAATGTGTAGAAATCTGCGAGCGATCCAAATGACCGTTGGCATGATGATTACAGGTCTCAACGCCTATTGATAGAGGTATCAACCATCGAAATCGGAGCACAATTGCAGATTTTCGATTTTTCTGGCTCTGAATTGGTAGGCTATAGTTCAGTTGATTTTCAATAAAATTGAATTTTCTGCGAAATGTGTAGAAATGTGCGAGCGATCCAAATGACCGTTGGCATGATGATTACAGGTCTCAACGCCTATTGATAGAGGTATCAACCATCGAAATCGGAGCACAATTGCAGATTTTCGATTTTTCTGGCTCTGAATTGGTGGGCTATAGTTCAGTTGATTTTCAATAAAATGGAATTTTCTGCGGAAATGTGTAGAGATGTGCGAGCGATCCAAACGACCGTTGGCATAATGATTACAGGTCTCAACGCCTATTGATAGAGGTATCAACCATCGAAATCGGAGCACAATTGCAGATTTTCGATTTTTCTGGCTCTGAATTGGTGGGCTATAGTTCAGTTGATTTTCAATAAAATTGAATTTTCTTCGAAATGTGTAGAAATCTGCGAGCGATCCAAATGACCGTTGGCATGATGATTACAGGTCTCAACGCCTATTGATAGAGGTATCAACATCGAAATCGGAGCACAATTGCAGATTTCGATTTTTCTGGCTCTGAATTGGTAGGCTATAGTTCAGTTGATTTTCAATAAAATGGAATTTTCTGCGAAATGTGTAGAATGTGCGAGCGATCCAATGACCGCTGGCATAATGATTACAGGTCTCAACGCCTATTGATAGAGTATCAACCATCGAAATCGGAGCACAATTGCAGATTTTCGATTTTTCTGGCTCTGAATTGGTGGCTATAGTTCAGTTGATTTTCAATAAAATTGAATTTTCTGCGAAATGTGTAGAAATGTGCGAGCGATCCAAATGACCGCTGGCATAATGATTACAGGTCTCAACGCCTATTGATAGAGGTATCAACCATCGAAATCGGAGCACAATTGCAGATTTCGATTTTTCTGGCTCTGAATTTGTGGGCTATAGTTCAGTTGATTTTCAATAGAAATTGAATTTTCTGCGAAATGTGTAGAAATGTGCGAACGATCCAAATGACCGTTGGCCTGACGACGGTATCAACCATCGAAATCGGAGCACAATTGCAGATTTTCGATTTTTCTGGCTCTGAATTGGTGGCTATAGTTCAGTTGATTTGTTCAGTTGATTTTCAATAAAATTGAATTTTCTGCGAAATGTGTAGAGATGTGCGAGCGATCCAAACGACCGTTGGCATAATGATTACAGGTCTCAACGCCTATTGATAGAGGTATCAACCATCGAAATCGGAGCACAATTGCAGATTTTCGATTTTTCTGGCTCTGAATTGGTAGGCTATAGTTCAGTTGATTTTCAATAAAATTGAATTTTCTGCGAAATGTGTAGAAATGTGCGAGCGATCCAAATGACCGTTGGCATGATGATTACAGGTCTCAACGCCTATTGATAGAGGTATCAACCATCGAAATCGGAGCACAATTGCAGATTTTCGATTTTTCTGGCTCTGAATTTGTGGGCTATAGTTCAGTTGATTTTCAATAAAATTGAATTTTCTGCGAAATGTGTAGAAATGTGCGAGCGATCCAAATGACCGCTGGCATAATGATTACAGGTCTCAACGCCTATTGATAGAGGTATCAACCATCGAAATCGGAGCACAATTGCAGATTTTCGATTTTTCTGGCTCTGAATTGGTGGGCTATAGTTCAGTTGATTTTCAATAAAATTGAATTTTCTGCGAAATGTGTAGAAATGTGCGAGCGATCCAAATGACCGCTGGCATAATGATTACAGGTCTCAACGCCTATTGATAGAGGTATCAACCATCGAAATCGGAGCACAATTGCAGATTTTCGATTTTTCTGCTCTGAATTTGTGGGCTATAGTTCAGTTGATTTTCAATAAAATTGAATTTTCTGCGAAATGTGTAGAAATGTGCGAACGATCCAAATGACCGTTGGCCTGACGACGGTATCAACCATCGAAATCGGAGCACAATTGCAGATTTTCGATTTTTCTGGCTCTGAATTGGTGGGCTATAGTTCAGTTGATTTTCAATAAAATTGAATTTTCTGCGAAATGTGTAGAAAATGTGCGAGCGATCCAAATGACCGCTGGCATAATGATTACAGGTCTCAACGCCTATTGATAGAGGTATCAACCATCGAAATCGGAGCACAATTGCAGATTTTCGATTTTTCCTGGCTCTGAATTGGAGGCTATAGTTCAGTTGATTTTCAATAAAATGGAATTTTCTGCGAAATGTGTAGAGATGTGCGAGCGATCCAAACGACCGTTGGCATAATGATTACAGGTCTCAACGCCTATTGATAGAGGTATCAACCATCAAAATCGGAGCACAATTGCAGATTTTCGATTTTTCTGGCTCTGAATTTGTGGGCTATAGTTCAGTTGATTTTCAATAAAATTGAATTTTCTGCGAAATGTGTAGAAATGTGCGAGCGATCCAAATGACCGCTGGCATAATGATTACAGGTCTCAACGCCTATTGATAGAGGTATCAACCATCGAAATCGGAGCACAATTGCAGATTTTCGATTTTTCTGGCTCTGAATTGGAGGGCTATAGTTCAGTTGATTTCAATAAAATGGAATTTTCTGCGAAATGTGTAGAGATGTGCGAGCGATCCAAACGACCGTTGGCATAATGATTTACAGGTCTCAACGCCTATTGATAGAGGTATCAACCATCGAAATCGGAGCACAATTGCAGATTTTCGATTTTTCTGGCTCTGAATTGGTGGGCTATAGTTCAGTTGATTTTCAATAAAATTGAATTTTCTGCGAAATGTGTAGAAATGTGCGAGCGATCCAAATGACCGCTGGCATATGATTACAGGTCTCAACGCCTATTGATAGAGGTATCAACCATCGAAATCGGAGCACAATTGCAGATTTTCGATTTTTCTGGCTCTGAATTTGTGGGCTATAGTTCAGTTGATTTTCAATAAAATTGAATTTTCTGCGAAATGTGTAGAAATGTGCGAACGATCCAAATGACCGTTGGCCTGACGACGGTATCAACCATCGAAATCGGAGCACAATTGCAGATTTTCGATTTTTCTGGCTCTGAATTGGTGGGCTATAGTTCAGTTGATTTTCAATAAAATTGAATTTTCTGCGAAATGTGTAGAAATGTGCGAGCGATCCAAACGACCGTTGGCATAATGATTACAGGTCTCAACGCCTATTGATAGAGGTATCAACCATCGAAATCGGAGCACAATTGCAGATTTTTCGATTTTTCTGGCTCTGAATTTGTGGGCTATAGTTCAGTTGATTTTCAATAAAATTGAATTTTCTGCGAAATGTGTAGAAATGTGCGAGCGATCCAAATGACCGCTGGCATAATGATTACAGGTCTCAACGCCTATTGATAGAGGTATCAACCATCGAAATCGGAGCACAATTGCAGATTTTCGATTTTTCTGGCTCTGAATTGGTGGGCTATAGTTCAGTTGATTTTCAATAAAATTGAATTTTCTGCGAAATGTGTAGAAATGTGCGAGCGATCCAAATGACCGCTGGCATAATGATTACAGGTCTCAACGCCTATTGATAGAGGTATCAACCATCGAAATCGGAGCACAATTGCAGATTTTCGATTTTTCTGGCTCTGAATTTGTGGGCTATAGTTCAGTTGATTTTCAATAAAATTGAATTTTCTGCGAAATGTGTAGAAATGTGCGAACGATCCAAATGACCGTTGGCCTGACGACGGTATCAACCATCGAAATCGGAGCACAATTGCAGATTTTCGATTTTTCTGGCTCTGAATTGGTGGGCTATAGTTCAGTTGATTTTCAATAAAATTGAATTTTCTGCGAAATGTGTAGAAATGTGCGAGCGATCCAAATGACCGCTGGCATAATGATTACAGGTCTCAACGCCTATTGATAGAGGTATCAACCATCGAAATCGGAGCACAATTGCAGATTTTCGATTTTTCTGGCTCTGAATTTGTGGGCTATAGTTCAGTTGATTTTCAATAAAATTGAATTTTCTTCGAAATGTGTAGAAATATGCGGGCGATTCAAATGACCGTTGGCATGACGATTACAGGTCTCAACGCCTATTGATAGAGGTATCAACCATCGAAATCGGAGCACAATTGCAGATTTTCGATTTTTCTGGCTCTGAATTGGTGGGCTATAGTTCAGTTGATTTTCAATAAAATTGAATTTTCTTCGAAATGTGTAGAAATGTGCGAGCGATCCAAATGACCGTTGGCATGATGATTACAGGTCTCAACGCCTATTGATAGAGGTATCAACCATCGAAATCGGAGCACAATTGCAGATTTTCGATTTTTCTGGCTCTGAATTGGTAGGCTATAGTTCAGTTGATTTTCAATAAAATTGAATTTTCTGCGAAATGTGTAGAAATGTGCGAGCGATCCAAATGACCGTTGGCATGATGATTACAGGTCTCAACGCTATTGATAGAGGTATCAACCATCGAAATCGGAGCACAATTGCAGATTTTCGATTTTTCTGGCTCTGAATTTGTGGGCTATAGTTCAGTTGATTTTCAATAAAATTGAATTTTCTGCGAAATGTGTAGAAATGTGCGAGCGATCCAAATGACCGCTGGCATAATGATTACAGGTCTCAACGCCTATTGATAGAGGTATCAACCATCGAAATCGGAGCACAATTGCAGATTTTCGATTTTTCTGGCTCTGAATTGGTGGGCTATAGTTCAGTTGATTTTCAATAAAATTGAATTTTCTGCGAAATGTGTAGAAATGTGCGAGCGATCCAAATGACCGCTGGCATAATGATTACAGGTCTCAACGCCTATTGATAGAGGTATCAACCATCGAAATCGGAGCACAATTGCAGATTTTCGATTTTTCTGGCTCTGAATTTGTGGGCTATAGTTCAGTTGATTTTCAATAAAATTGAATTTTCTGCGAAATGTGTAGAAATGTGCGAACGATCCAAATGACCGTTGGCCTGACGACGGTATCAACCATCGAAATCGGAGCACAATTGCAGATTTTCGATTTGCTGGCTCTGAATTGGTGGGCTATAGTTCAGTTGATTTTCAATAAAATTGAATTTTCTGCGAAATGTGTAGAAATGTGCGAGCGATCCAAATGACCGCTGGCATAATGATTACAGGTCTCAACGCCTATTGATAGAGGTATCAACCATCGAAATCGGAGCACAATTGCAGATTTTCGATTTTTCTGGCTCTGAATTGGAGGGCTATAGTTCAGTTGATTTTCAATAAAATGGAATTTTCTGCGAAATGTGTAGAGATGTGCGAGCGATCCAAACGACCGTTGGCATAATGATTACAGGTCTCAACGCCTATTGATAGAGGTATCAACCATCAAAATCGGAGCACAATTGCAGATTTTCGATTTTTCTGGCTCTGAATTTGTGGGCTATAGTTCAGTTGATTTTCAATAAAATTGAATTTTCTGCGAAATGTGTAGAAATGTGCGAGCGATCCAAGTGACCGTTGGCATAACGTTTACATTTCTCCACGCCTATTGAAAGAGGTATCAACCATCGAAATCGGAGCACAATTGCAGATTTTCGATTTTTCTGGCTCTGAATTGGTGGGCTATAGTTCAGTTGATTTTCAATAAAATGGAATTTTCTGCGAAATGTGTAGAGATGTGCGAGCGATCCAAACGACCGTTGGCATAATGATTACAGGTCTCAACGCCTATTGATAGAGGTATCAACCATCGAAATCGGAGCACAATTGCAGATTTTCGATTTTTCTGGCTCTGAATTTGTGGGCTATAGTTCAGTTGATTTTCAATAAAATTGAATTTTCTTCGAAATGTGTAGAAATATGCGGGCGATTCAAATGACCGTTGGCATGACGATTACAGGTCTCAACGCCTATTGATAGAGGTATCAACCATCGAAATCGGAGCACAATTGCAGATTTTCGATTTTTCTGGCTCTGAATTGGTGGGCTATAGTTCAGTTGATTTTCAATAAAATTGAATTTTCTTCGAAATGTGTAGAAATCTGCGAGCGATCCAAATGACCGTTGGCATGATGATTACAGGTCTCAACGCCTATTGATAGAGGTATCAACCATCGAAATCGGAGCACAATTGCAGATTTTCGATTTTTCTGGCTCTGAATTGGTAGGCTATAGTTCAGTTGATTTTCAATAAAATTGAATTTTCGGCGAAATGTGTAGAAATGTGCGAGCGATCCAAATGACCGTTGGCATGATGATTACAGGTCTCAACGCCTATTGATAGAGGTATCAACCATCGAAATCGGAGCACAATTGCAGATTTTCGATTTTTCTGGCTCTGAATTTGTGGGCTATAGTTCAGTTGATTTTCAATAAAATTGAATTTTCTGCGAAATGTGTAGAAATGTGCGAGCGATCCAAATGACCGCTGGCATAATGATTACAGGTCTCAACGCCTATTGATAGAGGTATCAACCATCGAAATCGGAGCACAATTGCAGATTTTCGATTTTTCTGGCTCTGAATTGGTGGGCTATAGTTCAGTTGATTTTCAATAAAATTGAATTTTCTGCGAAATGTGTAGAAATGTGCGAGCGATCCAAATGACCGCTGGCATAATGATTACAGGTCTCAACGCCTATTGATAGAGGTATCAACCATCGAAATCGGAGCACAATTGCAGATTTTCGATTTTTCTGGCTCTGAATTTGTGGGCTATAGTTCAGTTGATTTTCAATAAAATTGAATTTTCTGCGAAATGTGTAGAAATGTGCGAACGATCCAAATGACCGTTGGCCTGACGACGGTATCAACCATCGAAATCGGAGCACAATTGCAGATTTTCGATTTTTCTGGCTCTGAATTGGTGGGCTATAGTTCAGTTGATTTTCAATAAAATTGAATTTTCTGCGAAATGTGTAGAAATGTGCGAGCGATCCAAACGACCGTTGGCATAATGATTACAGGTCTCAACGCCTATTGATAGAGGTATCAACCATCGAAATCGGAGCACAATTGCAGATTTTCGATTTTTCTGGCTCTGAATTGGTGGGCTATAGTTCAGTTGATTTTCAATAAAATTGAATTTTCTGCGAAATGTGTAGAAATGTGCGAGCGATCCAAATGACCGCTGGCATAATGATTACAGGTCTCAACGCCTATTGATAGAGGTATCAACCATCGAAATCGGAGCACAATTGCAGATTTTCGATTTTTCTGGCTCTGAATTGGAGGGCTATAGTTCAGTTGATTTTCAATAAAATGGAATTTTCTGCGAAATGTGTAGAGATGTGCGAGCGATCCAAACGACCGTTGGCATAATGATTACAGGTCTCAACGCCTATTGATAGAGGTATCAACCATCAAAATCGGAGCACAATTGCAGATTTTCGATTTTTCTGGCTCTGAATTTGTGGGCTATAGTTCAGTTGATTTTCAATAAAATGGAATTTTCTGCGAAATGTGTAGAAATGTGCGAGCGATCCAAGTGACCGTTGGCATAACGTTTACATTTCTCCACGCCTATTGATAGAGGTATCAACCATCGAAATCGGAGCACAATTGCAGATTTTCGATTTTTCTGGCTCTGAATTGGTGGGCTATAGTTCAGTTGATTTTCAATAAAATTGAATTTTCTGCGAAATGTGTAGAAATGTGCGAGCGATCCAAATGACCGCTGGCATAATGATTACAGGTCTCAACGCCTATTGATAGAGGTATCAACCATCGAAATCGGAGCACAATTGCAGATTTTCGATTTTTCTGGCTCTGAATTTGTGGGCTATAGTTCAGTTGATTTTCAATAAAATTGAATTTTCTGCGAAATGTGAAGAAATGTGCGAACGATCCAAATGACCGTTGGCCTGACGACGGTATCAACCATCGAAATCGGAGCACAATTGCAGATTTTCGATTTTTCTGGCTCTGAATTGGTGGGCTATAGTTCAGTTGATTTTCAATAAAATGGAATTTTCTGCGAAATGTGTAGAGATGTGCGAGCGATCCAAACGACCGTTGGCATAATGATTACAGGTCTCAACGCCTATTGATAGAGGTATCAACCATCAAAATCGGAGCACAATTGCAGATTTTCGATTTTTCTGGCTCTGAATTTGTGGGCTATAGTTCAGTTGATTTTCAATAAAATTGAATTTTCTTCGAAATGTGTAGAAATATGCGGGCGATTCAAATGACCGTTGGCATGACGATTACAGGTCTCAACGCCTATTGATAGAGGTATCAACCATCGAAATCGGAGCACAATTGCAGATTTTCGATTTTTCTGGCTCTGAATTGGTGGGCTATAGTTCAGTTGATTTTCAATAAAATTGAATTTTCTTCGAAATGTGTAGAAATCTGCGAGCGATCCAAATGACCGTTGGCATGATGATTACAGGTCTCAACGCCTATTGATAGAGGTATCAACCATCGAAATCGGAGCACAATTGCAGATTTTCGATTTTTCTGGCTCTGAATTGGTAGGCTATAGTTCAGTTGATTTTCAATAAAATTGAATTTTCGGCGAAATGTGTAGAAATGTGCGAGCGATCCAAATGACCGTTGGCATGATGATTACAGGTCTCAACGCCTATTGATAGAGGTATCAACCATCGAAATCGGAGCACAATTGCAGATTTTCGATTTTTCTGGCTCTGAATTTGTGGGCTATAGTTCAGTTGATTTTCAATAAAATTGAATTTTCTGCGAAATGTGTAGAAATGTGCGAGCGATCCAAATGACCGCTGGCATAATGATTACAGGTCTCAACGCCTATTGATAGAGGTATCAACCATCGAAATCGGAGCACAATTGCAGATTTTCGATTTTTCTGGCTCTGAATTGGTGGGCTATAGTTCAGTTGATTTTCAATAAAATTGAATTTTCTGCGAAATGTGTAGAAATGTGCGAGCGATCCAAATGACCGCTGGCATAATGATTACAGGTCTCAACGCCTATTGATAGAGGTATCAACCATCGAAATCGGAGCACAATTGCAGATTTTCGATTTTTCTGGCTCTGAATTGGTGGGCTATAGTTCAGTTGATTTTCAATAAAATGGAATTTTCTGCGAAATGTGTAGAGATGTGCGAGCGATCCAAACGACCGTTGGCATAATGATTACAGGTCTCAACGCCTATTGATAGAGGTATCAACCATCGAAATCGGAGCACAATTGCAGATTTTCGATTTTTCTGGCTCTGAATTTGTGGGCTATAGTTCAGTTGATTTTCAATAAAATTGAATTTTCTTCGAAATGTGTAGAAATATGCGGGCGATTCAAATGACCGTTGGCATGACGATTACAGGTCTCAACGCCTATTGATAGAGGTATCAACCATCGAAATCGGAGCACAATTGCAGATTTTCGATTTTTCTGGCTCTGAATTGGTGGGCTATAGTTCAGTTGATTTTCAATAAAATGGAATTTTCTGCGAAATGTGTAGAGATGTGCGAGCGATCCAAACGACCGTTGGCATAATGATTACAGGTCTCAACGCCTATTGATAGAGGTATCAACCATCGAAATCGGAGCACAATTGCAGATTTTCGATTTTTCTGGCTCTGAATTTGTGGGCTATAGTTCAGTTGATTTTCAATAAAATTGAATTTTCTTCGAAATGTGTAGAAATATGCGGGCGATTCAAATGACCGTTGGCATGACGATTACAGGTCTCAACGCCTATTGATAGAGGTATCAACCATCGAAATCGGAGCACAATTGCAGATTTTCGATTTTTCTGGCTCTGAATTGGTGGGCTATAGTTCAGTTGATTTTCAATAAAATTGAATTTTCTTCGAAATGTGTAGAAATCTGCGAGCGATCCAAATGACCGTTGGCATGATGATTACAGGTCTCAACGCCTATTGATAGAGGTATCAACCATCGAAATCGGAGCACAATTGCAGATTTTCGATTTTTCTGGCTCTGAATTGGTAGGCTATAGTTCAGTTGATTTTCAATAAAATTGAATTTTCGGCGAAATGTGTAGAAATGTGCGAGCGATCCAAATGACCGTTGGCATGATGATTACAGGTCTCAACGCCTATTGATAGAGGTATCAACCATCGAAATCGGAGCACAATTGCAGATTTTCGATTTTTCTGGCTCTGAATTTGTGGGCTATAGTTCAGTTGATTTTCAATAAAATTGAATTTTCTGCGAAATGTGTAGAAATGTGCGAGCGATCCAAATGACCGCTGGCATAATGATTACAGGTCTCAACGCCTATTGATAGAGGTATCAACCATCGAAATCGGAGCACAATTGCAGATTTTCGATTTTTCTGGCTCTGAATTGGTGGGCTATAGTTCAGTTGATTTTCAATAAAATTGAATTTTCTGCGAAATGTGTAGAAATGTGCGAGCGATCCAAATGACCGCTGGCATAATGATTACAGGTCTCAACGCCTATTGATAGAGGTATCAACCATCGAAATCGGAGCACAATTGCAGATTTTCGATTTTTCTGGCTCTGAATTTGTGGGCTATAGTTCAGTTGATTTTCAATAAAATTGAATTTTCTGCGAAATGTGTAGAAATGTGCGAACGATCCAAATGACCGTTGGCCTGACGACGGTATCAACCATCGAAATCGGAGCACAATTGCAGATTTTCGATTTTTCTGGCTCTGAATTGGTGGGCTATAGTTCAGTTGATTTTCAATAAAATTGAATTTTCTGCGAAATGTGTAGAAATGTGCGAGCGATCCAAACGACCGTTGGCATAATGATTACAGGTCTCAACGCCTATTGATAGAGGTATCAACCATCGAAATCGGAGCACAATTGCAGATTTTCGATTTTTCTGGCTCTGAATTGGTGGGCTATAGTTCAGTTGATTTTCAATAAAATTGAATTTTCTGCGAAATGTGTAGAAATGTGCGAGCGATCCAAATGACCGCTGGCATAATGATTACAGGTCTCAACGCCTATTGATAGAGGTATCAACCATCGAAATCGGAGCACAATTGCAGATTTTCGATTTTTCTGGCTCTGAATTGGAGGGCTATAGTTCAGTTGATTTTCAATAAAATGGAATTTTCTGCGAAATGTGTAGAGATGTGCGAGCGATCCAAACGACCGTTGGCATAATGATTACAGGTCTCAACGCCTATTGATAGAGGTATCAACCATCAAAATCGGAGCACAATTGCAGATTTTCGATTTTTCTGGCTCTGAATTTGTGGGCTATAGTTCAGTTGATTTTCAATAAAATGGAATTTTCTGCGAAATGTGTAGAAATGTGCGAGCGATCCAAGTGACCGTTGGCATAACGTTTACATTTCTCCACGCCTATTGATAGAGGTATCAACCATCGAAATCGGAGCACAATTGCAGATTTTCGATTTTTCTGGCTCTGAATTGGTGGGCTATAGTTCAGTTGATTTTCAATAAAATTGAATTTTCTGCGAAATGTGTAGAAATGTGCGAGCGATCCAAATGACCGCTGGCATAATGATTACAGGTCTCAACGCCTATTGATAGAGGTATCAACCATCGAAATCGGAGCACAATTGCAGATTTTCGATTTTTCTGGCTCTGAATTTGTGGGCTATAGTTCAGTTGATTTTCAATAAAATTGAATTTTCTGCGAAATGTGAAGAAATGTGCGAACGATCCAAATGACCGTTGGCCTGACGACGGTATCAACCATCGAAATCGGAGCACAATTGCAGATTTTCGATTTTTCTGGCTCTGAATTGGTGGGCTATAGTTCAGTTGATTTTCAATAAAATGGAATTTTCTGCGAAATGTGTAGAGATGTGCGAGCGATCCAAACGACCGTTGGCATAATGATTACAGGTCTCAACGCCTATTGATAGAGGTATCAACCATCAAAATCGGAGCACAATTGCAGATTTTCGATTTTTCTGGCTCTGAATTTGTGGGCTATAGTTCAGTTGATTTTCAATAAAATTGAATTTTCTGCGAAATGTGTAGAAATGTGCGAGCGATCCAAGTGACCGTTGGCATAACGTTTACATTTCTCCACGCCTATTGATAGAGGTATCAACCATCGAAATCGGAGCACAATTGCAGATTTTCGATTTTTCTGGCTCTGAATTGGTGGGCTATAGTTCAGTTGATTTTCAATAAAATGGAATTTTCTGCGAAATGTGTAGAGATGTGCGAGCGATCCAAACGACCGTTGGCATAATGATTACAGGTCTCAACGCCTATTGATAGAGGTATCAACCATCGAAATCGGAGCACAATTGCAGATTTTCGATTTTTCTGGCTCTGAATTTGTGGGCTATAGTTCAGTTGATTTTCAATAAAATTGAATTTTCTTCGAAATGTGTAGAAATATGCGGGCGATTCAAATGACCGTTGGCATGACGATTACAGGTCTCAACGCCTATTGATAGAGGTATCAACCATCGAAATCGGAGCACAATTGCAGATTTTCGATTTTTCTGGCTCTGAATTTGTGGGCTATAGTTCAGTTGATTTTCAATAAAATTGAATTTTCTGCGAAATGTGTAGAAATGTGCGAACGATCCAAATGACCGTTGGCCTGACGACGGTATCAACCATCGAAATCGGAGCACAATTGCAGATTTTCGATTTTTCTGGCTCTGAATTGGAGGGCTATTGTTCAGTTGATTTTCAATAAAATGGAATTTTCTGCGAAATGTGTAGAGATGTGCGAGCGATCCAAACGACCGTTGGCATAATGATTACAGGTCTCAACGCCTATTGATAGAGGTATCAACCATCGAAATCGGAGCACAATTGCAGATTTTCGATTTTTCTGGCTCTGAATTGGTGGGCTATAGTTCAGTTGATTTTCAATAAAATTGAATTTTCTGCGAAATGTGTAGAAATGTGCGAGCGATCCAAATGACCGCTGGCATAATGATTACAGGTCTCAACGCCTATTGATAGAGGTATCAACCATCGAAATCGGAGCACAATTGCAGATTTTCGATTTTTCTGGCTCTGAATTGGTGGGCTATAGTTCAGTTGATTTTCAATAAAATTGAATTTTCTGCGAAATGTGTAGAAATGTGCGAGCGATCCAAATGACCGCTGGCATAATGATTACAGGTCTCAACGCCTATTGATAGAGGTATCAACCATCGAAATCGGAGCACAATTGCAGATTTTCGATTTTTCTGGCTCTGAATTGGTGGGCTATAGTTCAGTTGATTTTCAATAAAATTGAATTTTCTGCGAAATGTGTAGAAATGTGCGAGCGATCCAAATGACCGCTGGCATAATGATTACAGGTCTCAACGCCTATTGATAGAGGTATCAACCATCGAAATCGGAGCACAATTGCAGATTTTCGATTTTTCTGGCTCTGAATTGGAGGGCTATTGTTCAGTTGATTTTCAATAAAATGGAATTTTCTGCGAAATGTGTAGAGATGTGCGAGCGATCCAAACGACCGTTGGCATAATGATTACAGGTCTCAACGCCTATTGATAGAGGTATCAACCATCGAAATCGGAGCACAATTGCAGATTTTCGATTTTTCTGGCTCTGAATTGGTGGGCTATAGTTCAGTTGATTTTCAATAAAATTGAATTTTCTGCGAAATGTGTAGAAATGTGCGAGCGATCCAAATGACCGCTGGCATAATGATTACAGGTCTCAACGCCTATTGATAGAGGTATCAACCATCGAAATCGGAGCACAATTGCAGATTTTCGATTTTTCTGGCTCTGAATTTGTGGGCTATAGTTCAGTTGATTTTCAATAAAATTGAATTTTCTGCGAAATGTGTAGAAATGTGCGAACGATCCAAATGACCGTTGGCCTGACGACGGTATCAACCATCGAAATCGGAGCACAATTGCAGATTTTCGATTTTTCTGGCTCTGAATTGGTGGGCTATAGTTCAGTTGATTTTCAATAAAATTGAATTTTCTGCGAAATGTGTAGAAATGTGCGAGCGATCCAAATGACCGCTGGCATAATGATTACAGGTCTCAACGCCTATTGATAGAGGTATCAACCATCGAAATCGGAGCACAATTGCAGATTTTCGATTTTTCTGGCTCTGAATTGGTGGGCTATAGTTCAGTTGATTTTCAATAAAATGGAATTTTCTGCGAAATGTGTAGAGATGTGCGAGCGATCCAAACGACCGTTGGCATAATGATTACAGGTCTCAACGCCTATTGATAGAGGTATCAACCATCGAAATCGGAGCACAATTGCAGATTTTCGATTTTTCTGGCTCTGAATTTGTGGGCTATAGTTCAGTTGATTTTCAATAAAATTGAATTTTCTTCGAAATGTGTAGAAATATGCGGGCGATTCAAATGACCGTTGGCATGACGATTACAGGTCTCAACGCCTATTGATAGAGGTATCAACCATCGAAATCGGAGCACAATTGCAGATTTTCGATTTTTCTGGCTCTGAATTGGTGGGCTATAGTTCAGTTGATTTTCAATAAAATTGAATTTTCTTCGAAATGTGTAGAAATCTGCGAGCGATCCAAATGACCGTTGGCATGATGATTACAGGTCTCAACGCCTATTGATAGAGGTATCAACCATCGAAATCGGAGCACAATTGCAGATTTTCGATTTTTCTGGCTCTGAATTGGTAGGCTATAGTTCAGTTGATTTTCAATAAAATTGAATTTTCTGCGAAATGTGTAGAAATGTGCGAGCGATCCAAATGACCGTTGGCATGATGATTACAGGTCTCAACGCCTATTGATAGAGGTATCAACCATCGAAATCGGAGCACAATTGCAGATTTTCGATTTTTCTGGCTCTGAATTTGTGGGCTATAGTTCAGTTGATTTTCAATAAAATTGAATTTTCTGCGAAATGTGTAGAAATGTGCGAGCGATCCAAATGACCGCTGGCATAATGATTACAGGTCTCAACGCCTATTGATAGAGGTATCAACCATCGAAATCGGAGCACAATTGCAGATTTTCGATTTTTCTGGCTCTGAATTGGTGGGCTATAGTTCAGTTGATTTTCAATAAAATTGAATTTTCTGAGAAATGTGTAGAAATGTGCGAGCGATCCAAATGACCGCTGGCATAATGATTACAGGTCTCAACGCCTATTGATAGAGGTATCAACCATCGAAATCGGAGCACAATTGCAGATTTTCGATTTTTCTGGCTCTGAATTTGTGGGCTATAGTTCAGTTGATTTTCAATAAAATTGAATTTTCTGCGAAATGTGTAGAAATGTGCGAACGATCCAAATGACCGTTGGCCTGACGACGGTATCAACCATCGAAATCGGAGCACAATTGCAGATTTTCGATTTTTCTGGCTCTGAATTGGTGGGCTATAGTTCAGTTGATTTTCAATAAAATTGAATTTTCTGCGAAATGTGTAGAAATGTGCGAGCGATCCAAATGACCGCTGGCATAATGATTACAGGTCTCAACGCCTATTGATAGAGGTATCAACCATCGAAATCGGAGCACAATTGCAGATTTTCGATTTTTCTGGCTCTGAATTGGAGGGCTATAGTTCAGTTGATTTTCAATAAAATGGAATTTTCTGCGAAATGGGTAGAGATGTGCGAGCGATCCAAACGACCGTTGGCATAATGATTACAGGTCTCAACGCCTATTGATAGAGGTATCAACCATCGAAATCGGAGCACAATTGCAGATTTTCGATTTTTCTGGCTCTGAATTGGTGGGCTATAGTTCAGTTGATTTTCAATAAAATTGAATTTTCTGCGAAATGTGTAGAAATGTGCGAGCGATCCAAATGACCGCTGGCATAATGATTACAGGTCTCAACGCCTATTGATAGAGGTATCAACCATCGAAATCGGAGCACAATTGCAGATTTTCGATTTTTCTGGCTCTGAATTTGTGGGCTATAGTTCAGTTGATTTTCAATAAAATTGAATTTTCTGCGAAATGTGTAGAAATGTGCGAACGATCCAAATGACCGTTGGCCTGACGACGGTATCAACCATCGAAATCGGAGCACAATTGCAGATTTTCGATTTTTCTGGCTCTGAATTGGTGGGCTATAGTTCAGTTGATTTTCAATAAAATTGAATTTTCTGCGAAATGTGTAGAAATGTGCGAGCGATCCAAATGACCGCTGGCATAATGATTACAGGTCTCAACGCCTATTGATAGAGGTATCAACCATCGAAATCGGAGCACAATTGCAGATTTTCGATTTTTCTGGCTCTGAATTGGAGGGCTATAGTTCAGTTGATTTTCAATAAAATGGAATTTTCTGCGAAATGTGTAGAGATGTGCGAGCGATCCAAACGACCGTTGGCATAATGATTACAGGTCTCAACGCCTATTGATAGAGGTATCAACCATCAAAATCGGAGCACAATTGCAGATTTTCGATTTTTCTGGCTCTGAATTTGTGGGCTATAGTTCAGTTGATTTTCAATAAAATTGAATTTTCTGCGAAATGTGTAGAAATGTGCGAGCGATCCAAGTGACCGTTGGCATAACGTTTACATTTCTCCACGCCTATTGATAGAGGTATCAACCATCGAAATCGGAGCACAATTGCAGATTTTCGATTTTTCTGGCTCTGAATTGGTGGGCTATAGTTCAGTTGATTTTCAATAAAATGGAATTTTCTGCGAAATGTGTAGAGATGTGCGAGCGATCCAAACGACCGTTGGCATAATGATTACAGGTCTCAACGCCTATTGATAGAGGTATCAACCATCGAAATCGGAGCACAATTGCAGATTTTCGATTTTTCTGGCTCTGAATTGGAGGGCTATAGTTCAGTTGATTTTCAATAAAATGGAATTTTCTGCGAAATGTGTAGAGATGTGCGAGCGATCCAAACGACCGTTGGCATAATGATTACAGGTCTCAACGCCTATTGATAGAGGTATCAACCATCGAAATCGGAGCACAATTGCAGATTTTCGATTTTTCTGGCTCTGAATTGGTGGGCTATAGTTCAGTTGATTTTCAATAAAATTGAATTTTCTGCGAAATGTGTAGAAATGTGCGAGCGATCCAAATGACCGCTGGCATAATGATTACAGGTCTCAACGCCTATTGATAGAGGTATCAACCATCGAAATCGGAGCACAATTGCAGATTTTCGATTTTTCTGGCTCTGAATTTGTGGGCTATAGTTCAGTTGATTTTCAATAAAATTGAATTTTCTGCGAAATGTGTAGAAATGTGCGAACGATCCAAATGACCGTTGGCCTGACGACGGTATCAACCATCGAAATCGGAGCACAATTGCAGATTTTCGATTTTTCTGGCTCTGAATTGGTGGGCTATAGTTCAGTTGATTTTCAATAAAATTGAATTTTCTGCGAAATGTGTAGAAATGTGCGAGCGATCCAAACGACCGTTGGCATAATGATTACAGGTCTCAACGCCTATTGATAGAGGTATCAACCATCGAAATCGGAGCACAATTGCAGATTTTCGATTTTTCTGGCTCTGAATTGGAGGGCTATAGTTCAGTTGATTTTCAATAAAATGGAATTTTCTGCGAAATGTGTAGAGATGTGCGAGCGATCCAAACGACCGTTGGCATAATGATTACAGGTCTCAACGCCTATTGATAGAGGTATCAACCATCAAAATCGGAGCACAATTGCAGATTTTCGATTTTTCTGGCTCTGAATTTGTGGGCTATAGTTCAGTTGATTTTCAATAAAATTGAATTTTCTGCGAAATGTGTAGAAATGTGCGAGCGATCCAAGTGACCGTTGGCATAACGTTTACATTTCTCCACGCCTATTGATAGAGGTATCAACCATCGAAATCGGAGCACAATTGCAGATTTTCGATTTTTCTGGCTCTGAATTGGTGGGCTATAGTTCAGTTGATTTTCAATAAAATGGAATTTTCTGCGAAATGTGTAGAGATGTGCGAGCGATCCAAACGACCGTTGGCATAATGATTACAGGTCTCAACGCCTATTGATAGAGGTATCAACCATCGAAATCGGAGCACAATTGCAGATTTTCGATTTTTCTGGCTCTGAATTTGTGGGCTATAGTTCAGTTGATTTTCAATAAAATTGAATTTTCTTCGAAATGTGTAGAAATATGCGGGCGATTCAAATGACCGTTGGCATGACGATTACAGGTCTCAACGCCTATTGATAGAGGTATCAACCATCGAAATCGGAGCACAATTGCAGATTTTCGATTTTTCTGGCTCTGAATTGGTGGGCTATAGTTCAGTTGATTTTCAATAAAATTGAATTTTCTTCGAAATGTGTAGAAATCTGCGAGCGATCCAAATGACCGTTGGCATGATGATTACAGGTCTCAACGCCTATTGATAGAGGTATCAACCATCGAAATCGGAGCACAATTGCAGATTTTCGATTTTTCTGGCTCTGAATTGGTAGGCTATAGTTCAGTTGATTTTCAATAAAATTGAATTTTCTGCGAAATGTGTAGAAATGTGCGAGCGATCCAAATGACCGTTGGCATGATGATTACAGGTCTCAACGCCTATTGATAGAGGTATCAACCATCGAAATCGGAGCACAATTGCAGATTTTCGATTTTTCTGGCTCTGAATTTGTGGGCTATAGTTCAGTTGATTTTCAATAAAATTGAATTTTCTGCGAAATGTGTAGAAATGTGCGAGCGATCCAAATGACCGCTGGCATAATGATTACAGGTCTCAACGCCTATTGATAGAGGTATCAACCATCGAAATCGGAGCACAATTGCAGATTTTCGATTTTTCTGGCTCTGAATTTGTGGGCTATAGTTCAGTTGATTTTCAATAAAATTGAATTTTCTTCGAAATGTGTAGAAATATGCGGGCGATTCAAATGACCGTTGGCATGACGATTACAGGTCTCAACGCCTATTGATAGAGGTATCAACCATCGAAATCGGAGCACAATTGCAGATTTTCGATTTTTCTGGCTCTGAATTTGTGGGCTATAGTTCAGTTGATTTTCAATAAAATTGAATTTTCTGCGAAATGTGTAGAAATGTGCGAACGATCCAAATGACCGTTGGCCTGACGACGGTATCAACCATCGAAATCGGAGCACAATTGCAGATTTTCGATTTTTCTGGCTCTGAATTGGTGGGCTATAGTTCAGTTGATTTTCAATAAAATTGAATTTTCTGCGAAATGTGTAGAAATGTGCGAGCGATCCAAATGACCGCTGGCATAATGATTACAGGTCTCAACGCCTATTGATAGAGGTATCAACCATCGAAATCGGAGCACAATTGCAGATTTTCGATTTTTCTGGCTCTGAATTTGTGGGCTATAGTTCAGTTGATTTTCAATAAAATTGAATTTTCTGCGAAATGTGTAGAAATGTGCGAACGATCCAAATGACCGTTGGCCTGACGACGGTATCAACCATCGAAATCGGAGCACAATTGCAGATTTTCGATTTTTCTGGCTCTGAATTGGTGGGCTATAGTTCAGTTGATTTTCAATAAAATTGAATTTTCTGCGAAATGTGTAGAAATGTGCGAGTGATCCAAATGACCGCTGGCATAATGATTACAGGTCTCAACGCCTATTGATAGAGGTATCAACCATCGAAATCGGAGCACAATTGCAGATTTTCGATTTTTCTGGCTCTGAATTTGTGGGCTATAGTTCAGTTGATTTTCAATAAAATTGAATTTTCTTCGAAATGTGTAGAAATGTGCGGGCGATTCAAATGACCGTTGGCATGACGATTACAGGTCTCAACGCCTATTGATAGAGGTATCAACCATCGAAATCGGAGCACAATTGCAGATTTTCGATTTTTCTGGCTCTGAATTGGTGGGCTATAGTTCAGTTGATTTTCAATAAAATTGAATTTTCTTCGAAATGTGTAGAAATATGCGGGCGATTCAAATGACCGTTGGCATGACGATTACAGGTCTCAACGCCTATTGATAGAGGTATCAACCATCGAAATCGGAGCACAATTGCAGATTTTCGATTTTTCTGGCTCTGAATTTGTGGGCTATAGTTCAGTTGATTTTCAATAAAATTGAATTTTCTGCGAAATTTGTAGAAATGTGCGAGCGATCCAAATGACCGTTGGCATGATGATTACAGGTCTCAACGCCTATTGATAGAGGTATCAACCATCGAAATCGGAGCACAATTGCAGATTTTCGATTTTTCTGGCTCTGAATTTGTGGGCTATAGTTCAGTTGATTTTCAATAAAATTGAATTTTCTGCGAAATGTGTAGAAATGTGCGAGCGATCCAAATGACCGCTGGCATAATGATTACAGGTCTCAACGCCTATTGATAGAGGTATCAACCATCGAAATCGGAGCACAATTGCAGATTTTCGATTTTTCTGGCTCTGAATTTGTGGGCTATAGTTCAGTTGATTTTCAATAAAATTGAATTTTCTTCGAAATGTGTAGAAATATGCGGGCGATTCAAATGACCGTTGGCATGACGATTACAGGTCTCAACGCCTATTGATAGAGGTATCAACCATCGAAATCGGAGCACAATTGCAGATTTTCGATTTTTCTGGCTCTGAATTTGTGGGCTATAGTTCAGTTGATTTTCAATAAAATTGAATTTTCTGCGAAATGTGTAGAAATGTGCGAACGATCCAAATGACCGTTGGCCTGACGACGGTATCAACCATCGAAATCGGAGCACAATTGCAGATTTTCGATTTTTCTGGCTCTGAATTGGTGGGCTATAGTTCAGTTGATTTTCAATAAAATTGAATTTTCTGCGAAATGTGTAGAAATGTGCGAGCGATCCAAATGACCGCTGGCATAATGATTACAGGTCTCAACGCCTATTGATAGAGGTATCAACCATCGAAATCGGAGCACAATTGCAGATTTTCGATTTTTCTGGCTCTGAATTTGTGGGCTATAGTTCAGTTGATTTTCAATAAAATTGAATTTTCTGCGAAATGTGTAGAAATGTGCGAACGATCCAAATGACCGTTGGCCTGACGACGGTATCAACCATCGAAATCGGAGCACAATTGCAGATTTTCGATTTTTCTGGCTCTGAATTGGTGGGCTATAGTTCAGTTGATTTTCAATAAAATTGAATTTTCTGCGAAATGTGTAGAAATGTGCGAGTGATCCAAATGACCGCTGGCATAATGATTACAGGTCTCAACGCCTATTGATAGAGGTATCAACCATCGAAATCGGAGCACAATTGCAGATTTTCGATTTTTCTGGCTCTGAATTTGTGGGCTATAGTTCAGTTGATTTTCAATAAAATTGAATTTTCTTCGAAATGTGTAGAAATGTGCGGGCGATTCAAATGACCGTTGGCATGACGATTACAGGTCTCAACGCCTATTGATAGAGGTATCAACCATCGAAATCGGAGCACAATTGCAGATTTTCGATTTTTCTGGCTCTGAATTGGTGGGCTATAGTTCAGTTGATTTTCAATAAAATTGAATTTTCTTCGAAATGTGTAGAAATATGCGGGCGATTCAAATGACCGTTGGCATGACGATTACAGGTCTCAACGCCTATTGATAGAGGTATCAACCATCGAAATCGGAGCACAATTGCAGATTTTCGATTTTTCTGGCTCTGAATTTGTGGGCTATAGTTCAGTTGATTTTCAATAAAATTGAATTTTCTGCGAAATGTGTAGAAATGTGCGAGCGATCCAAATGACCGTTGGCATGACGATTACAGTTCTCAACGCCTATTGATAGAGGTATCAACCATCGGAATCGGAGCACAATTGCAGATTTTCGATTTTTCTGGCTCTGAATTTGTGGGCTATAGTTCAGTTGATTTTAATAAAATGGAATTTTCTGCGAAATGTGTAGAAATGTGCGAGCGATCCAAATGACCGTTGGCATGACGTTTACATTTCTCCACGCCTATTGATAGCGGTATCAACCATCGAAATCGGAGCACAATTGCAGATTTTCGATTTTTCTGGCTCTGAATTTGTGGGCTATAGTTCAGTTGATCTTCAATAAAATTGAATTTTCTGCGAAATGTGTAGAAATGTGCGAGCGATTCAAATGACCGTTGGCATGACGATTACAGGTCTCAACGCCTATTGATAGAGGTATCAACCATCGGAATCGGAGCACAATTGCAGATTTTCGATTTTTCTGGCTCTGAATTTGTGGGCTATAGTTCAGTTGATTTTAATAAAATGGAATTTTCTGCGAAATGTGTAGAAATGTGCGAGCGATCCAAATGACCGTTGGTATGACGTTTACATTTCTCCACGCCTATTGATAGCGGTATCAACCATCGAAATCGGAGCACAATTGCAGATTTTCGATTTTTCTGGCTCTGAATTTGTGGGCTATAGTTCAGTTGATCTTCAATAAAATTGAATTTTCTGCGAAATGTGTAGAAATGTGCGAGCGATTCAAATGACCGTTGGCATGACGATTACAGGTCTCAACGCCTATTGATAGAGGTATCAACCATCGGAATCGGAGCACAATTGCAGATTTTCGATTTTTCTGGCTCTGAATTTGTGGGCTATAGTTCAGTTGATTTTCAATAAAATTGAATTTTCTGCGAAATGTGTAGAAATGTGCGAGCGATCCAAATGACCGTTGGCATGACGTTTACATTTCTAGACGCCTATTGATAGAGGTATCAACCATCGAAATCGGAGCACAATTGCAGATTTTCGATTTTTCTGGCTCTGAATTTGTGGGCTATAGTTCAGTTGATTTTCAATAAAATTGAATTTTCTGCGAAATGTGTAGAAATGTGCGAACGATCCAAATGACCGTTGGCCTGACGACGGTATCAACCATCGAAATCGGAGCACAATTGCAGATTTTCGATTTTTCTGGCTCTGAATTTGTGGGCTATAGTTCAGTTGATTTTCAATAAAATTGAATTTTCTGCGAAATGTGTAGAAATGTGTGAGCGATCCAAATGACCGTTGGCATCACGATTACAGGTCTCAACGCCTATTGATAGAGGTATCAACCATCGAAATCGGAGCACAATTGCAGATTTCCGATTTTTCTGGCTCTGAATTTGTGGGCTATAGTTCAGTTGATTTTCAATAAAATTGAATTTTCTGCGAAATGTGTAGAAATGTGCGAGCGATCCAAATGACCGTTGGCATGACGTTTACATTTCTCCACGCCTATTGATAGAGGTATCAACCATCGAAATCGGAGCACAATTGCAGATTTTCGATTTTTCTGGCTCTGAATTTGTGGGCTATAGTTCAGTTGATTTTCAATAAAATTGAATTTTCTGCGAAATGTGTAGAAATGTGCGAGCGATCCAAATGACCGTTGGCATGACGTTTACATTTCTCCACGCCTATTGATAGAGGTATCAACCATCGAAATCGGAGCACAATTGCAGATTTTCGATTTTTCTGGCTCTGAATTTGTGGGCTATAGTTCAGTTGATTTTCAATAAAATTGAATTTTCTGCGAAATGTGTAGAAATGTGCGAACGATCCAAATGACCGTTGGCCTGACGACGGTATCAACCATCGAAATCGGAGCACAATTGCAGATTTTCGATTTTTCTGGCTCTGAATTGGTGGGCTATAGTTCAGTTGATTTTCAATAAAATTGAATTTTCTGCGAAATGTGTAGAAATGTGCGAGCGATCCAAATGACCGCTGGCATAATGATTACAGGTCTCAACGCCTATTGATAGAGGTATCAACCATCGAAATCGGAGCACAATTGCAGATTTTCGATTTTTCTGGCTCTGAATTTGTGGGCTATAGTTCAGTTGATTTTCAATAAAATTGAATTTTCTGCGAAATGTGTAGAAATGTGCGAACGATCCAAATGACCGTTGGCCTGACGACGGTATCAACCATCGAAATCGGAGCACAATTGCAGATTTTCGATTTTTCTGGCTCTGAATTGGTGGGCTATAGTTCAGTTGATTTTCAATAAAATTGAATTTTCTGCGAAATGTGTAGAAATGTGCGAGTGATCCAAATGACCGCTGGCATAATGATTACAGGTCTCAACGCCTATTGATAGAGGTATCAACCATCGAAATCGGAGCACAATTGCAGATTTTCGATTTTTCTGGCTCTGAATTTGTGGGCTATAGTTCAGTTGATTTTCAATAAAATTGAATTTTCTTCGAAATGTGTAGAAATGTGCGGGCGATTCAAATGACCGTTGGCATGACGATTACAGGTCTCAACGCCTATTGATAGAGGTATCAACCATCGAAATCGGAGCACAATTGCAGATTTTCGATTTTTCTGGCTCTGAATTGGTGGGCTATAGTTCAGTTGATTTTCAATAAAATTGAATTTTCTTCGAAATGTGTAGAAATATGCGGGCGATTCAAATGACCGTTGGCATGACGATTACAGGTCTCAACGCCTATTGATAGAGGTATCAACCATCGAAATCGGAGCACAATTGCAGATTTTCGATTTTTCTGGCTCTGAATTTGTGGGCTATAGTTCAGTTGATTTTCAATAAAATTGAATTTTCTGCGAAATTTGTAGAAATGTGCGAGCGATCCAAATGACCGTTGGCATGATGATTACAGGTCTCAACGCCTATTGATAGAGGTATCAACCATCGAAATCGGAGCACAATTGCAGATTTTCGATTTTTCTGGCTCTGAATTTGTGGGCTATAGTTCAGTTGATTTTCAATAAAATTGAATTTTCTGCGAAATGTGTAGAAATGTGCGAGCGATCCAAATGACCGCTGGCATAATGATTACAGGTCTCAACGCCTATTGATAGAGGTATCAACCATCGAAATCGGAGCACAATTGCAGATTTTCGATTTTTCTGGCTCTGAATTTGTGGGCTATAGTTCAGTTGATTTTCAATAAAATTGAATTTTCTTCGAAATGTGTAGAAATATGCGGGCGATTCAAATGACCGTTGGCATGACGATTACAGGTCTCAACGCCTATTGATAGAGGTATCAACCATCGAAATCGGAGCACAATTGCAGATTTTCGATTTTTCTGGCTCTGAATTTGTGGGCTATAGTTCAGTTGATTTTCAATAAAATTGAATTTTCTGCGAAATGTGTAGAAATGTGCGAACGATCCAAATGACCGTTGGCCTGACGACGGTATCAACCATCGAAATCGGAGCACAATTGCAGATTTTCGATTTTTCTGGCTCTGAATTGGTGGGCTATAGTTCAGTTGATTTTCAATAAAATTGAATTTTCTGCGAAATGTGTAGAAATGTGCGAGCGATCCAAATGACCGCTGGCATAATGATTACAGGTCTCAACGCCTATTGATAGAGGTATCAACCATCGAAATCGGAGCACAATTGCAGATTTTCGATTTTTCTGGCTCTGAATTTGTGGGCTATAGTTCAGTTGATTTTCAATAAAATTGAATTTTCTGCGAAATGTGTAGAAATGTGCGAACGATCCAAATGACCGTTGGCCTGACGACGGTATCAACCATCGAAATCGGAGCACAATTGCAGATTTTCGATTTTTCTGGCTCTGAATTGGTGGGCTATAGTTCAGTTGATTTTCAATAAAATTGAATTTTCTGCGAAATGTGTAGAAATGTGCGAGTGATCCAAATGACCGCTGGCATAATGATTACAGGTCTCAACGCCTATTGATAGAGGTATCAACCATCGAAATCGGAGCACAATTGCAGATTTTCGATTTTTCTGGCTCTGAATTTGTGGGCTATAGTTCAGTTGATTTTCAATAAAATTGAATTTTCTTCGAAATGTGTAGAAATGTGCGGGCGATTCAAATGACCGTTGGCATGACGATTACAGGTCTCAACGCCTATTGATAGAGGTATCAACCATCGAAATCGGAGCACAATTGCAGATTTTCGATTTTTCTGGCTCTGAATTGGTGGGCTATAGTTCAGTTGATTTTCAATAAAATTGAATTTTCTTCGAAATGTGTAGAAATATGCGGGCGATTCAAATGACCGTTGGCATGACGATTACAGGTCTCAACGCCTATTGATAGAGGTATCAACCATCGAAATCGGAGCACAATTGCAGATTTTCGATTTTTCTGGCTCTGAATTTGTGGGCTATAGTTCAGTTGATTTTCAATAAAATTGAATTTTCTGCGAAATGTGTAGAAATGTGCGAGCGATCCAAATGACCGTTGGCATGACGATTACAGTTCTCAACGCCTATTGATAGAGGTATCAACCATCGGAATCGGAGCACAATTGCAGATTTTCGATTTTTCTGGCTCTGAATTTGTGGGCTATAGTTCAGTTGATTTTAATAAAATGGAATTTTCTGCGAAATGTGTAGAAATGTGCGAGCGATCCAAATGACCGTTGGCATGACGTTTACATTTCTCCACGCCTATTGATAGCGGTATCAACCATCGAAATCGGAGCACAATTGCAGATTTTCGATTTTTCTGGCTCTGAATTTGTGGGCTATAGTTCAGTTGATCTTCAATAAAATTGAATTTTCTGCGAAATGTGTAGAAATGTGCGAGCGATTCAAATGACCGTTGGCATGACGATTACAGGTCTCAACGCCTATTGATAGAGGTATCAACCATCGGAATCGGAGCACAATTGCAGATTTTCGATTTTTCTGGCTCTGAATTTGTGGGCTATAGTTCAGTTGATTTTAATAAAATGGAATTTTCTGCGAAATGTGTAGAAATGTGCGAGCGATCCAAATGACCGTTGGTATGACGTTTACATTTCTCCACGCCTATTGATAGCGGTATCAACCATCGAAATCGGAGCACAATTGCAGATTTTCGATTTTTCTGGCTCTGAATTTGTGGGCTATAGTTCAGTTGATCTTCAATAAAATTGAATTTTCTGCGAAATGTGTAGAAATGTGCGAGCGATTCAAATGACCGTTGGCATGACGATTACAGGTCTCAACGCCTATTGATAGAGGTATCAACCATCGGAATCGGAGCACAATTGCAGATTTTCGATTTTTCTGGCTCTGAATTTGTGGGCTATAGTTCAGTTGATTTTCAATAAAATTGAATTTTCTGCGAAATGTGTAGAAATGTGCGAGCGATCCAAATGACCGTTGGCATGACGTTTACATTTCTAGACGCCTATTGATAGAGGTATCAACCATCGAAATCGGAGCACAATTGCAGATTTTCGATTTTTCTGGCTCTGAATTTGTGGGCTATAGTTCAGTTGATTTTCAATAAAATTGAATTTTCTGCGAAATGTGTAGAAATGTGCGAACGATCCAAATGACCGTTGGCCTGACGACGGTATCAACCATCGAAATCGGAGCACAATTGCAGATTTTCGATTTTTCTGGCTCTGAATTTGTGGGCTATAGTTCAGTTGATTTTCAATAAAATTGAATTTTCTGCGAAATGTGTAGAAATGTGTGAGCGATCCAAATGACCGTTGGCATCACGATTACAGGTCTCAACGCCTATTGATAGAGGTATCAACCATCGAAATCGGAGCACAATTGCAGATTTCCGATTTTTCTGGCTCTGAATTTGTGGGCTATAGTTCAGTTGATTTTCAATAAAATTGAATTTTCTGCGAAATGTGTAGAAATGTGCGAGCGATCCAAATGACCGTTGGCATGACGTTTACATTTCTCCACGCCTATTGATAGAGGTATCAACCATCGAAATCGGAGCACAATTGCAGATTTTCGATTTTTCTGGCTCTGAATTTGTGGGCTATAGTTCAGTTGATTTTCAATAAAATTGAATTTTCTGCGAAATGTGTAGAAATGTGCGAGCGATCCAAATGACCGTTGGCATGACGTTTACATTTCTCCACGCCTATTGATAGAGGTATCAACCATCGAAATCGGAGCACAATTGCAGATTTTCGATTTTTCTGGCTCTGAATTTGTGGGCTATAGTTCAGTTGATTTTCAATAAAATTGAATTTTCTGCGAAATGTGTAGAAATGTGCGAGCGATCCAAATGACCGTTGGCATGACGTTTACATTTCTCCACGCCTATTGATAGCGGTATCAACCATCGAAATCGGAGCACAATTGCAGATTTTCGATTTTTCTGGCTCTGAATTTGTGGGCTATAGTTCAGTTGATCTTCAATAAAATTGAATTTTCTTCGAAAAGTGTAGAAATGTGCGAGCGATCCAAATGACCGTTGGCATGACGATTACAGGTCTCAACGCCTATTGATAGAGGTATCAACCATCGAAATCGGAGCACAATTGCAGATTTTCGATTTTTCTGGCTCTAAATTTGTGGGCTATAGTTCAGTTGATTTTCAATAAAATTGAATTTTCTGCGAAATGTGTAGAAATGTGCGAGCGATTCAAATGACCGTTGGCATGACGATTACAGGTCTCAACGCCTATTGATAGAGGTATCAACCATCGGAATCGGAGCACAATTGCAGATTTTCGATTTTTCTGGCTCTGAATTTGTGGGCTATAGTTCAGTTGATTTTAATAAAATGGAATTTTCTGCGAAATGTGTAGAAATGTGCGAGCGATCCAAATGACCGTTGGTATGACGTTTACATTTCTCCACGCCTATTGATAGAGGTATCAACCATCGAAATCGGAGCACAATTGCAGATTTTCGATTTTTCTGGCTCTGAATTTGTGGGCTATAGTTCAGTTGATTTTCAATAAAATTGAATTTTCTGCGAAATGTGTAGAAATGTGCGAGCGATCCAAATGACCGTTGGCATGACGTTTACATTTCTAGACGCCTATTGATAGAGGTATCAACCATCGAAATCGGAGCACAATTGCAGATTTTCGATTTTTCTGGCTCTGAATTTGTGGGCTATAGTTCAGTTGATTTTCAATAAAATTGAATTTTCTGCGAAATGTGTAGAAATGTGCGAACGATCCAAATGACCGTTGGCCTGACGACGGTATCAACCATCGAAATCGGAGCACAATTGCAGATTTTCGATTTTTCTGGCTCTGAATTTGTGGGCTATAGTTCAGTTGATTTTCAATAAAATTGAATTTTCTGCGAAATGTGTAGAAATGTGTGAGCGATCCAAATGACCGTTGGCATCACGATTACAGGTCTCAACGCCTATTGATAGAGGTATCAACCATCGAAATCGGAGCACAATTGCAGATTTCCGATTTTTCTGGCTCTGAATTTGTGGGCTATAGTTCAGTTGATTTTCAATAAAATTGAATTTTCTGCGAAATGTGTAGAAATGTGCGAGCGATCCAAATGACCGTTGGCATGACGTTTACATTTCTCCACGCCTATTGATAGAGGTATCAACCATCGAAATCGGAGCACAATTGCAGATTTTCGATTTTTCTGGCTCTGAATTTGTGGGCTATAGTTCAGTTGATTTTCAATAAAATTGAATTTTCTGCGAAATGTGTAGAAATGTGCGAGCGATCCAAATGACCGTTGGCATGACGTTTACATTTCTCCACGCCTATTGATAGAGGTATCAACCATCGAAATCGGAGCACAATTGCAGATTTTCGATTTTTCTGGCTCTGAATTTGTGGGCTATAGTTCAGTTGATTTTCAATAAAATTGAATTTTCTGCGAAATGTGTAGAAATGTGTGAGCGATCCAAATGACCGTTGGCATCACGATTACAGGTCTCAACGCCTATTGATAGAGGTATCAACCATCGAAATCGGAGCACAATTGCAGATTTCCGATTTTTCTGGCTCTGAATTTGTGGGCTATAGTTCAGTTGATTTTCAATAAAATTGAATTTTCTGCGAAATGTGTAGAAATGTGCGAGCGATCCAAATGACCGTTGGCATGACGTTTACATTTCTCCACGCCTATTGATAGAGGTATCAACCATCGAAATCGGAGCACAATTGCAGATTTTCGATTTTTCTGGCTCTGAATTTGTGGGCTATAGTTCAGTTGATTTTCAATAAAATTGAATTTTCTGCGAAATGTGTAGAAATGTGTGAGCGATCCAAATGACCGTTGGCATCACGATTACAGGTCTCAAGGCCTATTGATAGAGGTATCAACCATCGAAATCGGAGCACAATTGCAGATTTCCGATTTTACTGGCTCTGAATTTGTGGGCTATAGTTCAGTTGATTTTCAATAAAATTGAATTTTCTGCGAAATGTGTAGAAATGTGTGAGCGATCCAAATGACCGTTGGCATCACGATTACAGGTCTCAAGGCCTATTGATAGAGGTATCAACCATCGAATTCGGAGCACAATTGCAGATTTCCGATTTTTCTGGCTCTGAATTTGTGGGCTATAGTTCAGTTGATTTTCAATAAAATTGAATTTTCTGCGAAATGTGTAGAAATGTGCGAGCGATCCAAACGACCGTTGGCATAATGATTACAGGTCTCAAGGCCTATTGATAGAGGTATCAACCATCGAAATCGGAACACAATTGCAGATTTTCGATTTTTCTAGCTCTAAATTGGTGGGCTATAGTTCAGTTGATTTTCAATAAAATTGAATTTTCTGCGAAATGTGTAGAAATGTGCGAGCGATCCAAACGACCGTTGGCATAATGATTACAGGTCTCAAGGCCTATTGATAGAGGTATCAACCATCGAAATCGGAACACAATTGCAGATTTTCGATTTTTCTGGCTCTAAATTGGTGGGCTATAGTTCAGTTGATTTTAAATAAAATTGAATTTTCCGCGAAATGTGTAGAAATGTGCGAGCGATCCAAACGACCGTTGGCATAATGATTACAGGTCTCAACGCCTATTGATAGAGGTATCAACCATCGAAATCGGAGCACAATTGCAGATTTTCGATTTTTCTGGCTCTGAATTTGTGGGCTATAGTTCAGTTGATTTTCAATAAAATTGAATTTTCTGCGAAATGTGTAGAAATGTGCGAACGATCCAAATGACCGTTGGCATGACGATTACAGGTCTCAACGCCTATTGATAGAGGTATCAACCATCGAAATCGGAGCACAATAAATTGCAGATTTTCGATTTTTCTGGCTCTGAATTTGTGGGCTATAGTTCAGTTGATCTTCAATAAAATTGAATTTTCTGCGAAATGTGTAGAAATGTGTGAGCGATCCAAATGACCGTTGGCATCACGATTACAGGTCTCAAGGCCTATTGATAGAGGTATCAACCATCGAAATCGGAGCACAATTGCAGATTTCCGATTTTTCTGGCTCTGAATTTGTGGGCTATAGTTCAGTTGATTTTCAATAAAATTGAATTTTCTGCGAAATGTGTAGAAATGTGTGAGCGATCCAAATGACCGTTGGCATCACGATTACAGGTCTCAAGGCCTATTGATAGAGGTATCAACCATCGAAATCGGAGCACAATTGCAGATTTCCGATTTTACTGGCTCTGAATTTGTGGGCTATAGTTCAGTTGATTTTAATAAAATGGAATTTTCTGCGAAATGTGTAGAAATGTGCGAGCGATCCAAATGACCGTTGGCATGACGTTTACATTTCTCCACGCCTATTGATAGCGGTATCAACCATCGAAATCGGAGCACAATTGCAGATTTTCGATTTTTCTGGCTCTGAATTTGTGGGCTATAGTTCAGTTGATCTTCAATAAAATTGAATTTTCTGCGAAATGTGTAGAAATGTGTGAGCGATCCAAATGACCGTTGGCATCACGATTACAGGTCTCAAGGCCTATTGATAGAGGTATCAACCATCGAAATCGGAGCACAATTGCAGATTTCCGATTTTTCTGGCTCTGAATTTGTGGGCTATAGTTCAGTTGATTTTCAATAAAATTGAATTTTCTGCGAAATGTGTAGAAATGTGTGAGCGATCCAAATGACCGTTGGCATCACGATTACAGGTCTCAAGGCCTATTGATAGAGGTATCAACCATCGAATTCGGAGCACAATTACAGATTTCCGATTTTTCTGGCTCTGAATTTGTGGGCTATAGTTCAGTTGATTTTCAATAAAATTGAATTTTCTGCGAAATGTGTAGAAATGTGCGAGCGATCCAAACGACCGTTGGCATAATGATTACAGGTCTCAACGCCTATTGATAGAGGTATCAACCATCGAAATCGGAACACAATTGCAGATTTTCGATTTTTCTGGCTCTAAATTGGTGGGCTATAGTTCAGTTGATTTTAAATAAAATTGAATTTTCCGCGAAATGTGTAGAAATGTGCGAGCGATCCAAACGACCGTTGGCATAATGATTACAGGTCTCAACGCCTATTGATAGAGGTATCAACCATCGAAATCGGAGCACAATTGCAGATTTTCGATTTTTCTGGCTCTGAATTTGTGGGCTATAGTTCAGTTGATTTTCAATAAAATTGAATTTTCTGCGAAATGTGTAGAAATGTGCGAACGATCCAAATGACCGTTGGCATGACGATTACAGGTCTCAACGCCTATTGATAGAGGTATCAACCATCGAAATCGGAGCACAATAAATTGCAGATTTTCGATTTTTCTGGCTCTGAATTTGTGGGCTATAGTTCAGTTGATCTTCAATAAAATTGAATTTTCTGCGAAATGTGTAGAAATGTGTGAGCGATCCAAATGACCGTTGGCATCACGATTACAGGTCTCAAGGCCTATTGATAGAGGTATCAACCATCGAAATCGGAGCACAATTGCAGATTTCCGATTTTTCTGGCTCTGAATTTGTGGGCTATAGTTCAGTTGATTTTCAATAAAATTGAATTTTCTGCGAAATGTGTAGAAATGTGTGAGCGATCCAAATGACCGTTGGCATCACGATTACAGGTCTCAAGGCCTATTGATAGAGGTATCAACCATCGAAATCGGAGCACAATTGCAGATTTCCGATTTTACTGGCTCTGAATTTGTGGGCTATAGTTCAGTTGATTTTAATAAAATGGAATTTTCTGCGAAATGTGTAGAAATGTGCGAGCGATCCAAATGACCGTTGGCATGACGTTTACATTTCTCCACGCCTATTGATAGCGGTATCAACCATCGAAATCGGAGCACAATTGCAGATTTTCGATTTTTCTGGCTCTGAATTTGTGGGCTATAGTTCAGTTGATCTTCAATAAAATTGAATTTTCTGCGAAATGTGTAGAAATGTGTGAGCGATCCAAATGACCGTTGGCATCACGATTACAGGTCTCAAGGCCTATTGATAGAGGTATCAACCATCGAAATCGGAGCACAATTGCAGATTTCCGATTTTTCTGGCTCTGAATTTGTGGGCTATAGTTCAGTTGATTTTCAATAAAATTGAATTTTCTGCGAAATGTGTAGAAATGTGTGAGCGATCCAAATGACCGTTGGCATCACGATTACAGGTCTCAAGGCCTATTGATAGAGGTATCAACCATCGAATTCGGAGCACAATTACAGATTTCCGATTTTTCTGGCTCTGAATTTGTGGGCTATAGTTCAGTTGATTTTCAATAAAATTGAATTTTCTGCGAAATGTGTAGAAATGTGCGAGCGATCCAAACGACCGTTGGCATAATGATTACAGGTCTCAACGCCTATTGATAGAGGTATCAACCATCGAAATCGGAACACAATTGCAGATTTTCGATTTTTCTGGCTCTAAATTGGTGGGCTATAGTTCAGTTGATTTTAAATAAAATTGAATTTTCCGCGAAATGTGTAGAAATGTGCGAGCGATCCAAACGACCGTTGGCATAATGATTACAGGTCTCAACGCCTATTGATAGAGGTATCAACCATCGAAATCGGAGCACAATTGCAGATTTTCGATTTTTCTGGCTCTGAATTTGTGGGCTATAGTTCAGTTGATTTTCAATAAAATTGAATTTTCTGCGAATGTGTAGAAATGTGCGAACGATCCAAATGACCGTTGGCATGACGATTACAGGTCTCAACGCCTATTGATAGAGGTATCAACCATCGAAATCGGAGCACAATAAATTGCAGATTTTCGATTTTTCTGGCTCTGAATTTGTGGGCTATAGTTCAGTTGATCTTCAATAAAATTGAATTTTCTGCGAAATGTGTAGAAATGTGTGAGCGATCCAAATGACCGTTGGCATCACGATTACAGGTCTCAAGGCCTATTGATAGAGGTATCAACCATCGAAATCGGAGCACAATTGCAGATTTCCGATTTTTCTGGCTCTGAATTTGTGGGCTATAGTTCAGTTGATTTTCAATAAAATTGAATTTTCTGCGAAATGTGTAGAAATGTGTGAGCGATCCAAATGACCGTTGGCATAATGATTACAGGTCTCAACGCCTATTGATAGAGGTATCAACCATCGAAATCGGAACACAATTGCAGATTTTCGATTTTCTGGCTCTAAATTGGTGGGCTATAGTTCAGTTGATTTTAAATAAAATTGAATTTTCCGCGAAATGTGTAGAAATGTGCGAGCGATCCAAACGACCGTTGGCATAATGATTACAGGTCTCAACGCCTATTGATAGAGGTATCAACCATCGAAATCGGAACACAATTGCAGATTTTCGATTTTTCTGGCTCTGAATTTGTGGGCTATAGTTCAGTTGATTTTCAATAAAATTGAATTTTCTGCGAAATGTGTAGAAATGTGCGAACGATCCAAATGACCGTTGGCATGACGATTACAGGTCTCAACGCCTATTGATAGAGGTATCAACCATCGAAATCGGAGCACAATAAATTGCAGATTTTCGATTTTTCTGGCTCTGAATTTGTGGGCTATAGTTCAGTTGATCTTCAATAAAATTGAATTTTCTGCGAAATGTGTAGAAATGTGTGAGCGATCCAAATGACCGTTGGCATCACGATTACAGGTCTCAAGGCCTATTGATAGAGGTATCAACCATCGAATTCGGAGCACAATTACAGATTTCCGATTTTTCTGGCTCTGAATTTGTGGGCTATAGTTCAGTTGATTTTCAATAAAATTGAATTTTCTGCGAAATGTGTAGAAATGTGCGAGCGATCCAAACGACCGTTGGCATAATGATTACAGGTCTCAACGCCTATTGATAGAGGTATCAACCATCGAAATCGGAACACAATTGCAGATTTTCGATTTTTCTGGCTCTAAATTGGTGGGCTATAGTTCAGTTGATTTTAAATAAAATTGAATTTTCTGCGAAATGTGTAGAAATGTGTGAGCGATCCAAATGACCGTTGGCATCACGATTACAGGTCTCAAGGCCTATTGATAGAGGTATCAACCATCGAAATCGGAGCACAATTGCAGATTTCCGATTTTTCTGGCTCTGAATTTGTGGGCTATAGTTCAGTTGATTTTCAATAAAATTGAATTTTCTGCGAAATGTGTAGAAATGTGTGAGCGATCCAAATGACCGTTGGCATCACGATTACAGGTCTCAAGGCCTATTGATAGAGGTATCAACCATCGAATTCGGAGCACAATTACAGATTTCCGATTTTTCTGGCTCTGAATTTGTGGGCTATAGTTCAGTTGATTTTCAATAAAATTGAATTTTCTGCGAAATGTGTAGAAATGTGCGAGCGATCCAAACGACCGTTGGCATAATGATTACAGGTCTCAACGCCTATTGATAGAGGTATCAACCATCGAAATCGGAACACAATTGCAGATTTTCGATTTTTCTGGCTCTAAATTGGTGGGCTATAGTTCAGTTGATTTTAAATAAAATTGAATTTTCCGCGAAATGTGTAGAAATGTGCGAGCGATCCAAACGACCGTTGGCATAATGATTACAGGTCTCAACGCCTATTGATAGAGGTATCAACCATCGAAATCGGAGCACAATTGCAGATTTTCGATTTTTCTGGCTCTGAATTTGTGGGCTATAGTTCAGTTGATTTTCAATAAAATTGAATTTTCTGCGAAATGTGTAGAAATGTGCGAACGATCCAAATGACCGTTGGCATGACGATTACAGGTCTCAACGCCTATTGATAGAGGTATCAACCATCGAAATCGGAGCACAATAAATTGCAGATTTTCGATTTTTCTGGCTCTGAATTTGTGGGCTATAGTTCAGTTGATCTTCAATAAAATTGAATTTTCTGCGAAATGTGTAGAAATGTGTGAGCGATCCAAATGACCGTTGGCATCACGATTACAGGTCTCAAGGCCTATTGATAGAGGTATCAACCATCGAAATCGGAGCACAATTGCAGATTTCCGATTTTTCTGGCTCTGAATTTGTGGGCTATAGTTCAGTTGATTTTCAATAAAATTGAATTTTCTGCGAAATGTGTAGAAATGTGTGAGCGATCCAAATGACCGTTGGCATAATGATTACAGGTCTCAACGCCTATTGATAGAGGTATCAACCATCGAAATCGGAACACAATTGCAGATTTTCGATTTTTCTGGCTCTAAATTGGTGGGCTATAGTTCAGTTGATTTTAAATAAAATTGAATTTTCCGCGAAATGTGTAGAAATGTGCGAGCGATCCAAACGACCGTTGGCATAATGATTACAGGTCTCAACGCCTATTGATAGAGGTATCAACCATCGAAATCGGAACACAATTGCAGATTTTCGATTTTTCTGGCTCTGAATTTGTGGGCTATAGTTCAGTTGATTTTCAATAAAATTGAATTTTCTGCGAAATGTGTAGAAATGTGCGAACGATCCAAATGACCGTTGGCATGACGATTACAGGTCTCAACGCCTATTGATAGAGGTATCAACCATCGAAATCGGAGCACAATAAATTGCAGATTTTCGATTTTTCTGGCTCTGAATTTGTGGGCTATAGTTCAGTTGATCTTCAATAAAATTGAATTTTCTGCGAAATGTGTAGAAATGTGTGAGCGATCCAAATGACCGTTGGCATCACGATTACAGGTCTCAAGGCCTATTGATAGAGGTATCAACCATCGAATTCGGAGCACAATTACAGATTTCCGATTTTTCTGGCTCTGAATTTGTGGGCTATAGTTCAGTTGATTTTCAATAAAATTGAATTTTCTGCGAAATGTGTAGAAATGTGCGAGCGATCCAAACGACCGTTGGCATAATGATTACAGGTCTCAACGCCTATTGATAGAGGTATCAACCATCGAAATCGGAACACAATTGCAGATTTTCGATTTTTCTGGCTCTAAATTGGTGGGCTATAGTTCAGTTGATTTTAAATAAAATTGAATTTTCTGCGAAATGTGTAGAAATGTGTGAGCGATCCAAATGACCGTTGGCATCACGATTACAGGTCTCAAGGCCTATTGATAGAGGTATCAACCATCGAAATCGGAGCACAATTGCAGATTTCCGATTTTTCTGGCTCTGAATTTGTGGGCTATAGTTCAGTTGATTTTCAATAAAATTGAATTTTCTGCGAAATGTGTAGAAATGTGTGAGCGATCCAAATGACCGTTGGCATCACGATTACAGGTCTCAAGGCCTATTGATAGAGGTATCAACCATCGAATTCGGAGCACAATTACAGATTTCCGATTTTTCTGGCTCTGAATTTGTGGGCTATAGTTCAGTTGATTTTCAATAAAATTGAATTTTCTGCGAAATGTGTAGAAATGTGCGAGCGATCCAAACGACCGTTGGCATAATGATTACAGGTCTCAACGCCTATTGATAGAGGTATCAACCATCGAAATCGGAACACAATTGCAGATTTTCGATTTTTCTGGCTCTAAATTGGTGGGCTATAGTTCAGTTGATTTTAAATAAAATTGAATTTTCCGCGAAATGTGTAGAAATGTGCGAGCGATCCAAACGACCGTTGGCATAATGATTACAGGTCTCAACGCCTATTGATAGAGGTATCAACCATCGAAATCGGAGCACAATTGCAGATTTTCGATTTTTCTGGCTCTGAATTTGTGGGCTATAGTTCAGTTGATTTTCAATAAAATTGAATTTTCTGCGAAATGTGTAGAAATGTGCGAACGATCCAAATGACCGTTGGCATGACGATTACAGGTCTCAACGCCTATTGATAGAGGTATCAACCATCGAAATCGGAGCACAATAAATTGCAGATTTTCGATTTTTCTGGCTCTGAATTTGTGGGCTATAGTTCAGTTGATCTTCAATAAAATTGAATTTTCTGCGAAATGTGTAGAAATGTGTGAGCGATCCAAATGACCGTTGGCATCACGATTACAGGTCTCAAGGCCTATTGATAGAGGTATCAACCATCGAAATCGGAGCACAATTGCAGATTTCCGATTTTTCTGGCTCTGAATTTGTGGGCTATAGTTCAGTTGATTTTCAATAAAATTGAATTTTCTGCGAAATGTGTAGAAATGTGTGAGCGATCCAAATGACCGTTGGCATCACGATTACAGGTCTCAAGGCCTATTGATAGAGGTATCAACCATCGAAATCGGAGCACAATTGCAGATTTCCGATTTTACTGGCTCTGAATTTGTGGGCTATAGTTCAGTTGATTTTAATAAAATGGAATTTTCTGCGAAATGTGTAGAAATGTGCGAGCGATCCAAATGACCGTTGGCATGACGTTTACATTTCTCCACGCCTATTGATAGCGGTATCAACCATCGAAATCGGAGCACAATTGCAGATTTTCGATTTTTCTGGCTCTGAATTTGTGGGCTATAGTTCAGTTGATCTTCAATAAAATTGAATTTTCTGCGAAATGTGTAGAAATGTGTGAGCGATCCAAATGACCGTTGGCATCACGATTACAGGTCTCAAGGCCTATTGATAGAGGTATCAACCATCGAAATCGGAGCACAATTGCAGATTTCCGATTTTTCTGGCTCTGAATTTGTGGGCTATAGTTCAGTTGATTTTCAATAAAATTGAATTTTCTGCGAAATGTGTAGAAATGTGTGAGCGATCCAAATGACCGTTGGCATCACGATTACAGGTCTCAAGGCCTATTGATAGAGGTATCAACCATCGAATTCGGAGCACAATTACAGATTTCCGATTTTTCTGGCTCTGAATTTGTGGGCTATAGTTCAGTTGATTTTCAATAAAATTGAATTTTCTGCGAAATGTGTAGAAATGTGCGAGCGATCCAAACGACCGTTGGCATAATGATTACAGGTCTCAACGCCTATTGATAGAGGTATCAACCATCGAAATCGGAACACAATTGCAGATTTTCGATTTTTCTGGCTCTAAATTGGTGGGCTATAGTTCAGTTGATTTTAAATAAAATTGAATTTTCCGCGAAATGTGTAGAAATGTGCGAGCGATCCAAACGACCGTTGGCATAATGATTACAGGTCTCAACGCCTATTGATAGAGGTATCAACCATCGAAATCGGAGCACAATTGCAGATTTTCGATTTTTCTGGCTCTGAATTTGTGGGCTATAGTTCAGTTGATTTTCAATAAAATTGAATTTTCTGCGAAATGTGTAGAAATGTGCGAACGATCCAAATGACCGTTGGCATGACGATTACAGGTCTCAACGCCTATTGATAGAGGTATCAACCATCGAAATCGGAGCACAATTGCAGATTTTCGATTTTTCTGGCTCTGAATTTGTGGGCTATAGTTCAGTTGATCTTCAATAAAATTGAATTTTCTGCGAAATGTGTAGAAATGTGTGAGCGATCCAAATGACCGTTGGCATCACGATTACAGGTCTCAAGGCCTATTGATAGAGGTATCAACCATCGAAATCGGAGCACAATTGCAGATTTTCGATTTTTCTGGCTCTGAATTTGTGGGCTATAGTTCAGTTGATCTTCAATAAAATTGAATTTTCTGCGAAATGTGTAGAAATGTGCGAGCGATCCAAACGACCGTTGGCATAATGATTACAGGTCTCAACGCCTATTGATAGAGGTATCAACCATCGAAATCGGAGCACAATTGCAGATTTTCGATTTTTCTGGCTCTGAATTTGTGGGCTATAGTTCAGTTGATCTTCAATAAAATTGAATTTTCTGCGAAATGTGTAGAAATGTGTGAGCGATCCAAATGACCGTTGGCATCACGATTACAGGTCTCAAGGCCTATTGATAGAGGTATCAACCATCGAAATCGGAGCACAATTGCAGATTTTCGATTTTTCTGGCTCTGAATTTGTGGGCTATAGTTCAGTTGATTTTCAATAAAATTGAATTTTCTGCGAAATGTGTAGAAATGTGCGAACGATCCAAATGACCGTTGGCATGACGATTACAGGTCTCAACGCCTATTGATAGAGGTATCAACCATCGAAATCGGAGCACAATAAATTGCAGATTTTCGATTTTTCTGGCTCTGAATTTGTGGGCTATAGTTCAGTTGATCTTCAATAAAATTGAATTTTCTGCGAAATGTGTAGAAATGTGTGAGCGATCCAAATGACCGTTGGCATCACGATTACAGGTCTCAAGGCCTATTGATAGAGGTATCAACCATCGAAATCGGAGCACAATTGCAGATTTCCGATTTTTCTGGCTCTGAATTTGTGGGCTATAGTTCAGTTGATTTTCAATAAAATTGAATTTTCTGCGAAATGTGTAGAAATGTGTGAGCGATCCAAATGACCGTTGGCATCACGATTACAGGTCTCAAGGCCTATTGATAGAGGTATCAACCATCGAATTCGGAGCACAATTACAGATTTCCGATTTTTCTGGCTCTGAATTTGTGGGCTATAGTTCAGTTGATTTTCAATAAAATTGAATTTTCTGCGAAATGTGTAGAAATGTGCGAGCGATCCAAACGACCGTTGGCATAATGATTACAGGTCTCAACGCCTATTGATAGAGGTATCAACCATCGAAATCGGAACACAATTGCAGATTTTCGATTTTTCTGGCTCTAAATTGGTGGGCTATAGTTCAGTTGATTTTAAATAAAATTGAATTTTCCGCGAAATGTGTAGAAATGTGCGAGCGATCCAAACGACCGTTGGCATAATGATTACAGGTCTCAACGCCTATTGATAGAGGTATCAACCATCGAAATCGGAGCACAATTGCAGATTTTCGATTTTTCTGGCTCTGAATTTGTGGGCTATAGTTCAGTTGATTTTCAATAAAATTGAATTTTCTGCGAAATGTGTAGAAATGTGCGAACGATCCAAATGACCGTTGGCATGACGATTACAGGTCTCAACGCCTATTGATAGAGGTATCAACCATCGAAATCGGAGCACAATAAATTGCAGATTTTCGATTTTTCTGGCTCTGAATTTGTGGGCTATAGTTCAGTTGATCTTCAATAAAATTGAATTTTCTGCGAAATGTGTAGAAATGTGTGAGCGATCCAAATGACCGTTGGCATCACGATTACAGGTCTCAAGGCCTATTGATAGAGGTATCAACCATCGAAATCGGAGCACAATTGCAGATTTCCGATTTTTCTGGCTCTGAATTTGTGGGCTATAGTTCAGTTGATTTTCAATAAAATTGAATTTTCTGCGAAATGTGTAGAAATGTGTGAGCGATCCAAATGACCGTTGGCATCACGATTACAGGTCTCAAGGCCTATTGATAGAGGTATCAACCATCGAAATCGGAGCACAATTGCAGATTTCCGATTTTACTGGCTCTGAATTTGTGGGCTATAGTTCAGTTGATTTTAATAAAATGGAATTTTCTGCGAAATGTGTAGAAATGTGCGAGCGATCCAAATGACCGTTGGCATGACGTTTACATTTCTCCACGCCTATTGATAGCGGTATCAACCATCGAAATCGGAGCACAATTGCAGATTTTCGATTTTTCTGGCTCTGAATTTGTGGGCTATAGTTCAGTTGATCTTCAATAAAATTGAATTTTCTGCGAAATGTGTAGAAATGTGTGAGCGATCCAAATGACCGTTGGCATCACGATTACAGGTCTCAAGGCCTATTGATAGAGGTATCAACCATCGAAATCGGAGCACAATTGCAGATTTCCGATTTTTCTGGCTCTGAATTTGTGGGCTATAGTTCAGTTGATTTTCAATAAAATTGAATTTTCTGCGAAATGTGTAGAAATGTGTGAGCGATCCAAATGACCGTTGGCATCACGATTACAGGTCTCAAGGCCTATTGATAGAGGTATCAACCATCGAATTCGGAGCACAATTACAGATTTCCGATTTTTCTGGCTCTGAATTTGTGGGCTATAGTTCAGTTGATTTTCAATAAAATTGAATTTTCTGCGAAATGTGTAGAAATGTGCGAGCGATCCAAACGACCGTTGGCATAATGATTACAGGTCTCAACGCCTATTGATAGAGGTATCAACCATCGAAATCGGAACACAATTGCAGATTTTCGATTTTTCTGGCTCTAAATTGGTGGGCTATAGTTCAGTTGATTTTAAATAAAATTGAATTTTCCGCGAAATGTGTAGAAATGTGCGAGCGATCCAAACGACCGTTGGCATAATGATTACAGGTCTCAACGCCTATTGATAGAGGTATCAACCATCGAAATCGGAGCACAATTGCAGATTTTCGATTTTTCTGGCTCTGAATTTGTGGGCTATAGTTCAGTTGATTTTCAATAAAATTGAATTTTCTGCGAAATGTGTAGAAATGTGCGAACGATCCAAATGACCGTTGGCATGACGATTACAGGTCTCAACGCCTATTGATAGAGGTATCAACCATCGAAATCGGAGCACAATAAATTGCAGATTTTCGATTTTTCTGGCTCTGAATTTGTGGGCTATAGTTCAGTTGATCTTCAATAAAATTGAATTTTCTGCGAAATGTGTAGAAATGTGTGAGCGATCCAAATGACCGTTGGCATCACGATTACAGGTCTCAAGGCCTATTGATAGAGGTATCAACCATCGAAATCGGAGCACAATTGCAGATTTCCGATTTTTCTGGCTCTGAATTTGTGGGCTATAGTTCAGTTGATTTTCAATAAAATTGAATTTTCTGCGAAATGTGTAGAAATGTGTGAGCGATCCAAATGACCGTTGGCATCACGATTACAGGTCTCAAGGCCTATTGATAGAGGTATCAACCATCGAAATCGGAGCACAATTGCAGATTTCCGATTTTACTGGCTCTGAATTTGTGGGCTATAGTTCAGTTGATTTTAATAAAATGGAATTTTCTGCGAAATGTGTAGAAATGTGCGAGCGATCCAAATGACCGTTGGCATGACGTTTACATTTCTCCACGCCTATTGATAGCGGTATCAACCATCGAAATCGGAGCACAATTGCAGATTTTCGATTTTTCTGGCTCTGAATTTGTGGGCTATAGTTCAGTTGATCTTCAATAAAATTGAATTTTCTGCGAAATGTGTAGAAATGTGTGAGCGATCCAAATGACCGTTGGCATCACGATTACAGGTCTCAAGGCCTATTGATAGAGGTATCAACCATCGAAATCGGAGCACAATTGCAGATTTCCGATTTTTCTGGCTCTGAATTTGTGGGCTATAGTTCAGTTGATTTTCAATAAAATTGAATTTTCTGCGAAATGTGTAGAAATGTGTGAGCGATCCAAATGACCGTTGGCATCACGATTACAGGTCTCAAGGCCTATTGATAGAGGTATCAACCATCGAATTCGGAGCACAATTACAGATTTCCGATTTTTCTGGCTCTGAATTTGTGGGCTATAGTTCAGTTGATTTTCAATAAAATTGAATTTTCTGCGAAATGTGTAGAAATGTGCGAGCGATCCAAACGACCGTTGGCATAATGATTACAGGTCTCAACGCCTATTGATAGAGGTATCAACCATCGAAATCGGAACACAATTGCAGATTTTCGATTTTTCTGGCTCTAAATTGGTGGGCTATAGTTCAGTTGATTTTAAATAAAATTGAATTTTCCGCGAAATGTGTAGAAATGTGCGAGCGATCCAAACGACCGTTGGCATAATGATTACAGGTCTCAACGCCTATTGATAGAGGTATCAACCATCGAAATCGGAGCACAATTGCAGATTTTCGATTTTTCTGGCTCTGAATTTGTGGGCTATAGTTCAGTTGATCTTCAATAAAATTGAATTTTCTGCGAAATGTGTAGAAATGTGTGAGCGATCCAAATGACCGTTGGCATCACGATTACAGGTCTCAAGGCCTATTGATAGAGGTATCAACCATCGAAATCGGAGCACAATTGCAGATTTCCGATTTTTCTGGCTCTGAATTTGTGGGCTATAGTTCAGTTGATTTTCAATAAAATTGAATTTTCTGCGAAATGTGTAGAAATGTGTGAGCGATCCAAATGACCGTTGGCATCACGATTACAGGTCTCAAGGCCTATTGATAGAGGTATCAACCATCGAAATCGGAACACAATTGCAGATTTTCGATTTTTCTGGCTCTAAATTGGTGGGCTATAGTTCAGTTGATTTTAAATAAAATTGAATTTTCCGCGAAATGTGTAGAAATGTGCGAGCGATCCAAACGACCGTTGGCATAATGATTACAGGTCTCAACGCCTATTGATAGAGGTATCAACCATCGAAATCGGAGCACAATTGCAGATTTTCGATTTTTCTGGCTCTGAATTTGTGGGCTATAGTTCAGTTGATTTTCAATAAAATTGAATTTTCTGCGAAATGTGTAGAAATGTGCGAACGATCCAAATGACCGTTGGCATGACGATTACAGGTCTCAACGCCTATTGATAGAGGTATCAACCATCGAAATCGGAGCACAATAAATTGCAGATTTTCGATTTTTCTGGCTCTGAATTTGTGGGCTATAGTTCAGTTGATCTTCAATAAAATTGAATTTTCTGCGAAATGTGTAGAAATGTGTGAGCGATCCAAATGACCGTTGGCATCACGATTACAGGTCTCAAGGCCTATTGATAGAGGTATCAACCATCGAAATCGGAGCACAATTGCAGATTTCCGATTTTTCTGGCTCTGAATTTGTGGGCTATAGTTCAGTTGATTTTCAATAAAATTGAATTTTCTGCGAAATGTGTAGAAATGTGTGAGCGATCCAAATGACCGTTGGCATCACGATTACAGGTCTCAAGGCCTATTGATAGAGGTATCAACCATCGAAATCGGAGCACAATTGCAGATTTCCGATTTTACTGGCTCTGAATTTGTGGGCTATAGTTCAGTTGATTTTAATAAAATGGAATTTTCTGCGAAATGTGTAGAAATGTGCGAGCGATCCAAATGACCGTTGGCATGACGTTTACATTTCTCCACGCCTATTGATAGCGGTATCAACCATCGAAATCGGAGCACAATTGCAGATTTTCGATTTTTCTGGCTCTGAATTTGTGGGCTATAGTTCAGTTGATCTTCAATAAAATTGAATTTTCTGCGAAATGTGTAGAAATGTGTGAGCGATCCAAATGACCGTTGGCATCACGATTACAGGTCTCAAGGCCTATTGATAGAGGTATCAACCATCGAAATCGGAGCACAATTGCAGATTTCCGATTTTTCTGGCTCTGAATTTGTGGGCTATAGTTCAGTTGATTTTCAATAAAATTGAATTTTCTGCGAAATGTGTAGAAATGTGTGAGCGATCCAAATGACCGTTGGCATCACGATTACAGGTCTCAAGGCCTATTGATAGAGGTATCAACCATCGAATTCGGAGCACAATTACAGATTTCCGATTTTTCTGGCTCTGAATTTGTGGGCTATAGTTCAGTTGATTTTCAATAAAATTGAATTTTCTGCGAAATGTGTAGAAATGTGCGAGCGATCCAAACGACCGTTGGCATAATGATTACAGGTCTCAACGCCTATTGATAGAGGTATCAACCATCGAAATCGGAACACAATTGCAGATTTTCGATTTTTCTGGCTCTAAATTGGTGGGCTATAGTTCAGTTGATTTTAAATAAAATTGAATTTTCCGCGAAATGTGTAGAAATGTGCGAGCGATCCAAACGACCGTTGGCATAATGATTACAGGTCTCAACGCCTATTGATAGAGGTATCAACCATCGAAATCGGAGCACAATTGCAGATTTTCGATTTTTCTGGCTCTGAATTTGTGGGCTATAGTTCAGTTGATTTTCAATAAAATTGAATTTTCTGCGAAATGTGTAGAAATGTGCGAACGATCCAAATGACCGTTGGCATGACGATTACAGGTCTCAACGCCTATTGATAGAGGTATCAACCATCGAAATCGGAGCACAATAAATTGCAGATTTTCGATTTTTCTGGCTCTGAATTTGTGGGCTATAGTTCAGTTGATCTTCAATAAAATTGAATTTTCTGCGAAATGTGTAGAAATGTGTGAGCGATCCAAATGACCGTTGGCATCACGATTACAGGTCTCAAGGCCTATTGATAGAGGTATCAACCATCGAAATCGGAGCACAATTGCAGATTTCCGATTTTTCTGGCTCTGAATTTGTGGGCTATAGTTCAGTTGATTTTCAATAAAATTGAATTTTCTGCGAAATGTGTAGAAATGTGTGAGCGATCCAAATGACCGTTGGCATCACGATTACAGGTCTCAAGGCCTATTGATAGAGGTATCAACCATCGAAATCGGAGCACAATTGCAGATTTCCGATTTTACTGGCTCTGAATTTGTGGGCTATAGTTCAGTTGATTTTAATAAAATGGAATTTTCTGCGAAATGTGTAGAAATGTGCGAGCGATCCAAATGACCGTTGGCATGACGTTTACATTTCTCCACGCCTATTGATAGCGGTATCAACCATCGAAATCGGAGCACAATTGCAGATTTTCGATTTTTCTGGCTCTGAATTTGTGGGCTATAGTTCAGTTGATCTTCAATAAAATTGAATTTTCTGCGAAATGTGTAGAAATGTGTGAGCGATCCAAATGACCGTTGGCATCACGATTACAGGTCTCAAGGCCTATTGATAGAGGTATCAACCATCGAAATCGGAGCACAATTGCAGATTTCCGATTTTTCTGGCTCTGAATTTGTGGGCTATAGTTCAGTTGATTTTCAATAAAATTGAATTTTCTGCGAAATGTGTAGAAATGTGTGAGCGATCCAAATGACCGTTGGCATCACGATTACAGGTCTCAAGGCCTATTGATAGAGGTATCAACCATCGAATTCGGAGCACAATTACAGATTTCCGATTTTTCTGGCTCTGAATTTGTGGGCTATAGTTCAGTTGATTTTCAATAAAATTGAATTTTCTGCGAAATGTGTAGAAATGTGCGAGCGATCCAAACGACCGTTGGCATAATGATTACAGGTCTCAACGCCTATTGATAGAGGTATCAACCATCGAAATCGGAACACAATTGCAGATTTTCGATTTTTCTGGCTCTAAATTGGTGGGCTATAGTTCAGTTGATTTTAAATAAAATTGAATTTTCCGCGAAATGTGTAGAAATGTGCGAGCGATCCAAACGACCGTTGGCATAATGATTACAGGTCTCAACGCCTATTGATAGAGGTATCAACCATCGAAATCGGAGCACAATTGCAGATTTTCGATTTTTCTGGCTCTGAATTTGTGGGCTATAGTTCAGTTGATTTTCAATAAAATTGAATTTTCTGCGAAATGTGTAGAAATGTGCGAACGATCCAAATGACCGTTGGCATGACGATTACAGGTCTCAACGCCTATTGATAGAGGTATCAACCATCGAAATCGGAGCACAATAAATTGCAGATTTTCGATTTTTCTGGCTCTGAATTTGTGGGCTATAGTTCAGTTGATCTTCAATAAAATTGAATTTTCTGCGAAATGTGTAGAAATGTGTGAGCGATCCAAATGACCGTTGGCATCACGATTACAGGTCTCAAGGCCTATTGATAGAGGTATCAACCATCGAAATCGGAGCACAATTGCAGATTTCCGATTTTTCTGGCTCTGAATTTGTGGGCTATAGTTCAGTTGATTTTCAATAAAATTGAATTTTCTGCGAAATGTGTAGAAATGTGTGAGCGATCCAAATGACCGTTGGCATCACGATTACAGGTCTCAAGGCCTATTGATAGAGGTATCAACCATCGAAATCGGAGCACAATTGCAGATTTCCGATTTTACTGGCTCTGAATTTGTGGGCTATAGTTCAGTTGATTTTAATAAAATGGAATTTTCTGCGAAATGTGTAGAAATGTGCGAGCGATCCAAATGACCGTTGGCATGACGTTTACATTTCTCCACGCCTATTGATAGCGGTATCAACCATCGAAATCGGAGCACAATTGCAGATTTTCGATTTTTCTGGCTCTGAATTTGTGGGCTATAGTTCAGTTGATCTTCAATAAAATTGAATTTTCTGCGAAATGTGTAGAAATGTGTGAGCGATCCAAATGACCGTTGGCATCACGATTACAGGTCTCAAGGCCTATTGATAGAGGTATCAACCATCGAAATCGGAGCACAATTGCAGATTTCCGATTTTTCTGGCTCTGAATTTGTGGGCTATAGTTCAGTTGATTTTCAATAAAATTGAATTTTCTGCGAAATGTGTAGAAATGTGTGAGCGATCCAAATGACCGTTGGCATCACGATTACAGGTCTCAAGGCCTATTGATAGAGGTATCAACCATCGAATTCGGAGCACAATTACAGATTTCCGATTTTTCTGGCTCTGAATTTGTGGGCTATAGTTCAGTTGATTTTCAATAAAATTGAATTTTCTGCGAAATGTGTAGAAATGTGCGAGCGATCCAAACGACCGTTGGCATAATGATTACAGGTCTCAACGCCTATTGATAGAGGTATCAACCATCGAAATCGGAACACAATTGCAGATTTTCGATTTTTCTGGCTCTAAATTGGTGGGCTATAGTTCAGTTGATTTTAAATAAAATTGAATTTTCCGCGAAATGTGTAGAAATGTGCGAGCGATCCAAACGACCGTTGGCATAATGATTACAGGTCTCAACGCCTATTGATAGAGGTATCAACCATCGAAATCGGAGCACAATTGCAGATTTTCGATTTTTCTGGCTCTGAATTTGTGGGCTATAGTTCAGTTGATTTTCAATAAAATTGAATTTTCTGCGAAATGTGTAGAAATGTGCGAACGATCCAAATGACCGTTGGCATGACGATTACAGGTCTCAACGCCTATTGATAGAGGTATCAACCATCGAAATCGGAGCACAATAAATTGCAGATTTTCGATTTTTCTGGCTCTGAATTTGTGGGCTATAGTTCAGTTGATCTTCAATAAAATTGAATTTTCTGCGAAATGTGTAGAAATGTGTGAGCGATCCAAATGACCGTTGGCATCACGATTACAGGTCTCAAGGCCTATTGATAGAGGTATCAACCATCGAAATCGGAGCACAATTGCAGATTTCCGATTTTTCTGGCTCTGAATTTGTGGGCTATAGTTCAGTTGATTTTCAATAAAATTGAATTTTCTGCGAAATGTGTAGAAATGTGTGAGCGATCCAAATGACCGTTGGCATCACGATTACAGGTCTCAAGGCCTATTGATAGAGGTATCAACCATCGAAATCGGAGCACAATTGCAGATTTCCGATTTTACTGGCTCTGAATTTGTGGGCTATAGTTCAGTTGATTTTAATAAAATGGAATTTTCTGCGAAATGTGTAGAAATGTGCGAGCGATCCAAACGACCGTTGGCATAATGATTACAGGTCTCAACGCCTATTGATAGAGGTATCAACCATCGAAATCGGAACACAATTGCAGATTTTCGATTTTTCTGGCTCTAAATTGGTGGGCTATAGTTCAGTTGATTTTAAATAAAATTGAATTTTCCGCGAAATGTGTAGAAATGTGCGAGCGATCCAAACGACCGTTGGCATAATGATTACAGGTCTCAACGCCTATTGATAGAGGTATCAACCATCGAAATCGGAGCACAATTGCAGATTTTCGATTTTTCTGGCTCTGAATTTGTGGGCTATAGTTCAGTTGATTTTCAATAAAATTGAATTTTCTGCGAAATGTGTAGAAATGTGCGAGCGATCCAAACGACCGTTGGCATAATGATTACAGGTCTCAACGCCTATTGATAGAGGTATCAACCATCGAAATCGGAACACAATTGCAGATTTTCGATTTTTCTGGCTCTAAATTGGTGGGCTATAGTTCAGTTGATTTTAAATAAAATTGAATTTTCCGCGAAATGTGTAGAAATGTGCGAGCGATCCAAACGACCGTTGGCATAATGATTACAGGTCTCAACGCCTATTGATAGAGGTATCAACCATCGAAATCGGAGCACAATTGCAGATTTTCGATTTTTCTGGCTCTGAATTTGTGGGCTATAGTTCAGTTGATTTTCAATAAAATTGAATTTTCTGCGAAATGTGTAGAAATGTGCGAACGATCCAAATGACCGTTGGCATGACGATTACAGGTCTCAACGCCTATTGATAGAGGTATCAACCATCGAAATCGGAGCACAATAAATTGCAGATTTTCGATTTTTCTGGCTCTGAATTTGTGGGCTATAGTTCAGTTGATCTTCAATAAAATTGAATTTTCTGCGAAATGTGTAGAAATGTGTGAGCGATCCAAATGACCGTTGGCATCACGATTACAGGTCTCAAGGCCTATTGATAGAGGTATCAACCATCGAAATCGGAGCACAATTGCAGATTTCCGATTTTTCTGGCTCTGAATTTGTGGGCTATAGTTCAGTTGATTTTCAATAAAATTGAATTTTCCGCGAAATGTGTAGAAATGTGCGAGCGATCCAAACGACCGTTGGCATAATGATTACAGGTCTCAACGCCTATTGATAGAGGTATCAACCATCGAAATCGGAACACAATTGCAGATTTTCGATTTTTCTGGCTCTAAATTGGTGGGCTATAGTTCAGTTGATTTTAAATAAAATTGAATTTTCCGCGAAATGTGTAGAAATGTGCGAGCGATCCAAACGACCGTTGGCATAATGATTACAGGTCTCAACGCCTATTGATAGAGGTATCAACCATCGAAATCGGAGCACAATTGCAGATTTTCGATTTTTCTGGCTCTGAATTTGTGGGCTATAGTTCAGTTGATTTTCAATAAAATTGAATTTTCTGCGAAATGTGTAGAAATGTGCGAACGATCCAAATGACCGTTGGCATGACGATTACAGGTCTCAACGCCTATTGATAGAGGTATCAACCATCGAAATCGGAGCACAATAAATTGCAGATTTTCGATTTTTCTGGCTCTGAATTTGTGGGCTATAGTTCAGTTGATCTTCAATAAAATTGAATTTTCTGCGAAATGTGTAGAAATGTGTGAGCGATCCAAATGACCGTTGGCATAATGATTACAGGTCTCAACGCCTATTGATAGAGGTATCAACCATCGAAATCGGAACACAATTGCAGATTTTCGATTTTTCTGGCTCTAAATTGGTGGGCTATAGTTCAGTTGATTTTAAATAAAATTGAATTTTCCGCGAAATGTGTAGAAATGTGCGAGCGATCCAAACGACCGTTGGCATAATGATTACAGGTCTCAACGCCTATTGATAGAGGTATCAACCATCGAAATCGGAACACAATTGCAGATTTTCGATTTTTCTGGCTCTAAATTGGTGGGCTATAGTTCAGTTGATTTTAAATAAAATTGAATTTTCCGCGAAATGTGTAGAAATGTGCGAGCGATCCAAACGACCGTTGGCATAATGATTACAGGTCTCAACGCCTATTGATAGAGGTATCAACCATCGAAATCGGAGCACAATTGCAGATTTTCGATTTTTCTGGCTCTGAATTTGTGGGCTATAGTTCAGTTGATTTTCAATAAAATTGAATTTTCTGCGAAATGTGTAGAAATGTGCGAACGATCCAAATGACCGTTGGCATGACGATTACAGGTCTCAACGCCTATTGATAGAGGTATCAACCATCGAAATCGGAGCACAATAAATTGCAGATTTTCGATTTTTCTGGCTCTGAATTTGTGGGCTATAGTTCAGTTGATCTTCAATAAAATTGAATTTTCTGCGAAATGTGTAGAAATGTGTGAGCGATCCAAATGACCGTTGGCATCACGATTACAGGTCTCAAGGCCTATTGATAGAGGTATCAACCATCGAAATCGGAGCACAATTGCAGATTTCCGATTTTTCTGGCTCTGAATTTGTGGGCTATAGTTCAGTTGATTTTCAATAAAATTGAATTTTCTGCGAAATGTGTAGAAATGTGTGAGCGATCCAAATGACCGTTGGCATCACGATTACAGGTCTCAAGGCCTATTGATAGAGGTATCAACCATCGAAATCGGAGCACAATTGCAGATTTCCGATTTTACTGGCTCTGAATTTGTGGGCTATAGTTCAGTTGATTTTAATAAAATGGAATTTTCTGCGAAATGTGTAGAAATGTGCGAGCGATCCAAATGACCGTTGGCATGACGTTTACATTTCTCCACGCCTATTGATAGCGGTATCAACCATCGAAATCGGAGCACAATTGCAGATTTTCGATTTTTCTGGCTCTGAATTTGTGGGCTATAGTTCAGTTGATCTTCAATAAAATTGAATTTTCTGCGAAATGTGTAGAAATGTGTGAGCGATCCAAATGACCGTTGGCATCACGATTACAGGTCTCAAGGCCTATTGATAGAGGTATCAACCATCGAAATCGGAGCACAATTGCAGATTTCCGATTTTTCTGGCTCTGAATTTGTGGGCTATAGTTCAGTTGATTTTCAATAAAATTGAATTTTCTGCGAAATGTGTAGAAATGTGTGAGCGATCCAAATGACCGTTGGCATCACGATTACAGGTCTCAAGGCCTATTGATAGAGGTATCAACCATCGAATTCGGAGCACAATTACAGATTTCCGATTTTTCTGGCTCTGAATTTGTGGGCTATAGTTCAGTTGATTTTCAATAAAATTGAATTTTCTGCGAAATGTGTAGAAATGTGCGAGCGATCCAAACGACCGTTGGCATAATGATTACAGGTCTCAACGCCTATTGATAGAGGTATCAACCATCGAAATCGGAACACAATTGCAGATTTTCGATTTTTCTGGCTCTAAATTGGTGGGCTATAGTTCAGTTGATTTTAAATAAAATTGAATTTTCCGCGAAATGTGTAGAAATGTGCGAGCGATCCAAACGACCGTTGGCATAATGATTACAGGTCTCAACGCCTATTGATAGAGGTATCAACCATCGAAATCGGAGCACAATTGCAGATTTTCGATTTTTCTGGCTCTGAATTTGTGGGCTATAGTTCAGTTGATTTTCAATAAAATTGAATTTTCTGCGAAATGTGTAGAAATGTGCGAACGATCCAAATGACCGTTGGCATGACGATTACAGGTCTCAACGCCTATTGATAGAGGTATCAACCATCGAAATCGGAGCACAATAAATTGCAGATTTTCGATTTTTCTGGCTCTGAATTTGTGGGCTATAGTTCAGTTGATCTTCAATAAAATTGAATTTTCTGCGAAATGTGTGAGCGATCCAAATGACCGTTGGCATCACGATTACAGGTCTCAAGGCCTATTGATAGAGGTATCAACCATCGAAATCGGAGCACAATTGCAGATTTCCGATTTTTCTGGCTCTGAATTTGTGGGCTATAGTTCAGTTGATTTTCAATAAAATTGAATTTTCTGCGAAATGTGTAGAAATGTGTGAGCGATCCAAATGACCGTTGGCATCACGATTACAGGTCTCAAGGCCTATTGATAGAGGTATCAACCATCGAAATCGGAGCACAATTGCAGATTTCCGATTTTACTGGCTCTGAATTTGTGGGCTATAGTTCAGTTGATTTTAATAAAATGGAATTTTCTGCGAAATGTGTAGAAATGTGCGAGCGATCCAAATGACCGTTGGCATGACGTTTACATTTCTCCACGCCTATTGATAGCGGTATCAACCATCGAAATCGGAGCACAATTGCAGATTTTCGATTTTTCTGGCTCTGAATTTGTGGGCTATAGTTCAGTTGATCTTCAATAAAATTGAATTTTCTGCGAAATGTGTAGAAATGTGTGAGCGATCCAAATGACCGTTGGCATCACGATTACAGGTCTCAAGGCCTATTGATAGAGGTATCAACCATCGAAATCGGAGCACAATTGCAGATTTCCGATTTTTCTGGCTCTGAATTTGTGGGCTATAGTTCAGTTGATTTTCAATAAAATTGAATTTTCTGCGAAATGTGTAGAAATGTGTGAGCGATCCAAATGACCGTTGGCATCACGATTACAGGTCTCAAGGCCTATTGATAGAGGTATCAACCATCGAATTCGGAGCACAATTACAGATTTCCGATTTTTCTGGCTCTGAATTTGTGGGCTATAGTTCAGTTGATTTTCAATAAAATTGAATTTTCTGCGAAATGTGTAGAAATGTGCGAGCGATCCAAACGACCGTTGGCATAATGATTACAGGTCTCAACGCCTATTGATAGAGGTATCAACCATCGAAATCGGAACACAATTGCAGATTTTCGATTTTTCTGGCTCTAAATTGGTGGGCTATAGTTCAGTTGATTTTAAATAAAATTGAATTTCCGCGAAATGTGTAGAAATGTGCGAGCGATCCAAACGACCGTTGGCATAATGATTACAGGTCTCAACGCCTATTGATAGAGGTATCAACCATCGAAATCGGAGCACAATTGCAGATTTTCGATTTTTCTGGCTCTGAATTTGTGGGCTATAGTTCAGTTGATTTTCAATAAAATTGAATTTTCTGCGAAATGTGTAGAAATGTGCGAACGATCCAAATGACCGTTGGCATGACGATTACAGGTCTCAACGCCTATTGATAGAGGTATCAACCATCGAAATCGGAGCACAATAAATTGCAGATTTTCGATTTTTCTGGCTCTGAATTTGTGGGCTATAGTTCAGTTGATCTTCAATAAAATTGAATTTTCTGCGAAATGTGTAGAAATGTGTGAGCGATCCAAATGACCGTTGGCATCACGATTACAGGTCTCAAGGCCTATTGATAGAGGTATCAACCATCGAAATCGGAGCACAATTGCAGATTTCCGATTTTTCTGGCTCTGAATTTGTGGGCTATAGTTCAGTTGATTTTCAATAAAATTGAATTTTCTGCGAAATGTGTAGAAATGTGTGAGCGATCCAAATGACCGTTGGCATCACGATTACAGGTCTCAAGGCCTATTGATAGAGGTATCAACCATCGAAATCGGAGCACAATTGCAGATTTCCGATTTTACTGGCTCTGAATTTGTGGGCTATAGTTCAGTTGATTTTAATAAAATGGAATTTTCTGCGAAATGTGTAGAAATGTGCGAGCGATCCAAATGACCGTTGGCATGACGTTTACATTTCTCCACGCCTATTGATAGCGGTATCAACCATCGAAATCGGAGCACAATTGCAGATTTTCGATTTTTCTGGCTCTGAATTTGTGGGCTATAGTTCAGTTGATCTTCAATAAAATTGAATTTTCTGCGAAATGTGTAGAAATGTGTGAGCGATCCAAATGACCGTTGGCATCACGATTACAGGTCTCAAGGCCTATTGATAGAGGTATCAACCATCGAAATCGGAGCACAATTGCAGATTTCCGATTTTTCTGGCTCTGAATTTGTGGGCTATAGTTCAGTTGATTTTCAATAAAATTGAATTTTCTGCGAAATGTGTAGAAATGTGTGAGCGATCCAAATGACCGTTGGCATCACGATTACAGGTCTCAAGGCCTATTGATAGAGGTATCAACCATCGAATTCGGAGCACAATTACAGATTTCCGATTTTTCTGGCTCTGAATTTGTGGGCTATAGTTCAGTTGATTTTCAATAAAATTGAATTTTCTGCGAAATGTGTAGAAATGTGCGAGCGATCCAAACGACCGTTGGCATAATGATTACAGGTCTCAACGCCTATTGATAGAGGTATCAACCATCGAAATCGGAACACAATTGCAGATTTTCGATTTTTCTGGCTCTAAATTGGTGGGCTATAGTTCAGTTGATTTTAAATAAAATTGAATTTTCCGCGAAATGTGTAGAAATGTGCGAGCGATCCAAACGACCGTTGGCATGACGATTACAGGTCTCAACGCCTATTGATAGAGGTATCAACCATCGAAATCGGAGCACAATAAATTGCAGATTTTCGATTTTTCTGGCTCTGAATTTGTGGGCTATAGTTCAGTTGATCTTCAATAAAATTGAATTTTCTGCGAAATGTGTAGAAATGTGTGAGCGATCCAAATGACCGTTGGCATCACGATTACAGGTCTCAAGGCCTATTGATAGAGGTATCAACCATCGAAATCGGAGCACAATTGCAGATTTCCGATTTTTCTGGCTCTGAATTTGTGGGCTATAGTTCAGTTGATTTTCAATAAAATTGAATTTTCTGCGAAATGTGTAGAAATGTGTGAGCGATCCAAATGACCGTTGGCATCACGATTACAGGTCTCAAGGCCTATTGATAGAGGTATCAACCATCGAAATCGGAGCACAATTGCAGATTTCCGATTTTACTGGCTCTGAATTTGTGGGCTATAGTTCAGTTGATTTTAATAAAATGGAATTTTCTGCGAAATGTGTAGAAATGTGCGAGCGATCCAAATGACCGTTGGCATGACGTTTACATTTCTCCACGCCTATTGATAGCGGTATCAACCATCGAAATCGGAGCACAATTGCAGATTTTCGATTTTTCTGGCTCTGAATTTGTGGGCTATAGTTCAGTTGATCTTCAATAAAATTGAATTTTCTGCGAAATGTGTAGAAATGTGTGAGCGATCCAAATGACCGTTGGCATCACGATTACAGGTCTCAAGGCCTATTGATAGAGGTATCAACCATCGAAATCGGAGCACAATTGCAGATTTCCGATTTTTCTGGCTCTGAATTTGTGGGCTATAGTTCAGTTGATTTTCAATAAAATTGAATTTTCTGCGAAATGTGTAGAAATGTGTGAGCGATCCAAATGACCGTTGGCATCACGATTACAGGTCTCAAGGCCTATTGATAGAGGTATCAACCATCGAATTCGGAGCACAATTACAGATTTCCGATTTTTCTGGCTCTGAATTTGTGGGCTATAGTTCAGTTGATTTTCAATAAAATTGAATTTTCTGCGAAATGTGTAGAAATGTGCGAGCGATCCAAACGACCGTTGGCATAATGATTACAGGTCTCAACGCCTATTGATAGAGGTATCAACCATCGAAATCGGAACACAATTGCAGATTTTCGATTTTTCTGGCTCTAAATTGGTGGGCTATAGTTCAGTTGATTTTAAATAAAATTGAATTTTCCGCGAAATGTGTAGAAATGTGCGAGCGATCCAAACGACCGTTGGCATAATGATTACAGGTCTCAACGCCTATTGATAGAGGTATCAACCATCGAAATCGGAGCACAATTGCAGATTTTCGATTTTTCTGGCTCTGAATTTGTGGGCTATAGTTCAGTTGATTTTCAATAAAATTGAATTTTCTGCGAAATGTGTAGAAATGTGCGAACGATCCAAATGACCGTTGGCATGACGATTACAGGTCTCAACGCCTATTGATAGAGGTATCAACCATCGAAATCGGAGCACAATAAATTGCAGATTTTCGATTTTTCTGGCTCTGAATTTGTGGGCTATAGTTCAGTTGATCTTCAATAAAATTGAATTTTCTGCGAAATGTGTAGAAATGTGTGAGCGATCCAAATGACCGTTGGCATCACGATTACAGGTCTCAAGGCCTATTGATAGAGGTATCAACCATCGAAATCGGAGCACAATTGCAGATTTCCGATTTTTCTGGCTCTGAATTTGTGGGCTATAGTTCAGTTGATTTTCAATAAAATTGAATTTTCTGCGAAATGTGTAGAAATGTGTGAGCGATCCAAATGACCGTTGGCATCACGATTACAGGTCTCAAGGCCTATTGATAGAGGTATCAACCATCGAAATCGGAGCACAATTGCAGATTTCCGATTTTACTGGCTCTGAATTTGTGGGCTATAGTTCAGTTGATTTTAATAAAATGGAATTTTCTGCGAAATGTGTAGAAATGTGCGAGCGATCCAAATGACCGTTGGCATGACGTTTACATTTCTCCACGCCTATTGATAGCGGTATCAACCATCGAAATCGGAGCACAATTGCAGATTTTCGATTTTTCTGGCTCTGAATTTGTGGGCTATAGTTCAGTTGATCTTCAATAAAATTGAATTTTCTGCGAAATGTGTAGAAATGTGTGAGCGATCCAAATGACCGTTGGCATCACGATTACAGGTCTCAAGGCCTATTGATAGAGGTATCAACCATCGAAATCGGAGCACAATTGCAGATTTCCGATTTTTCTGGCTCTGAATTTGTGGGCTATAGTTCAGTTGATTTTCAATAAAATTGAATTTTCTGCGAAATGTGTAGAAATGTGTGAGCGATCCAAATGACCGTTGGCATCACGATTACAGGTCTCAAGGCCTATTGATAGAGGTATCAACCATCGAATTCGGAGCACAATTACAGATTTCCGATTTTTCTGGCTCTGAATTTGTGGGCTATAGTTCAGTTGATTTTCAATAAAATTGAATTTTCTGCGAAATGTGTAGAAATGTGCGAGCGATCCAAACGACCGTTGGCATAATGATTACAGGTCTCAACGCCTATTGATAGAGGTATCAACCATCGAAATCGGAACACAATTGCAGATTTTCGATTTTTCTGGCTCTAAATTGGTGGGCTATAGTTCAGTTGATTTTAAATAAAATTGAATTTTCCGCGAAATGTGTAGAAATGTGCGAGCGATCCAAACGACCGTTGGCATAATGATTACAGGTCTCAACGCCTATTGATAGAGGTATCAACCATCGAAATCGGAGCACAATTGCAGATTTTCGATTTTTCTGGCTCTGAATTTGTGGGCTATAGTTCAGTTGATTTTCAATAAAATTGAATTTTCTGCGAAATGTGTAGAAATGTGCGAACGATCCAAATGACCGTTGGCATGACGATTACAGGTCTCAACGCCTATTGATAGAGGTATCAACCATCGAAATCGGAGCACAATAAATTGCAGATTTTCGATTTTTCTGGCTCTGAATTTGTGGGCTATAGTTCAGTTGATCTTCAATAAAATTGAATTTTCTGCGAAATGTGTAGAAATGTGTGAGCGATCCAAATGACCGTTGGCATCACGATTACAGGTCTCAAGGCCTATTGATAGAGGTATCAACCATCGAAATCGGAGCACAATTGCAGATTTCCGATTTTTCTGGCTCTGAATTTGTGGGCTATAGTTCAGTTGATTTTCAATAAAATTGAATTTTCTGCGAAATGTGTAGAAATGTGTGAGCGATCCAAATGACCGTTGGCATCACGATTACAGGTCTCAAGGCCTATTGATAGAGGTATCAACCATCGAAATCGGAGCACAATTGCAGATTTCCGATTTTACTGGCTCTGAATTTGTGGGCTATAGTTCAGTTGATTTTAATAAAATGGAATTTTCTGCGAAATGTGTAGAAATGTGCGAGCGATCCAAATGACCGTTGGCATGACGTTTACATTTCTCCACGCCTATTGATAGCGGTATCAACCATCGAAATCGGAGCACAATTGCAGATTTTCGATTTTTCTGGCTCTGAATTTGTGGGCTATAGTTCAGTTGATCTTCAATAAAATTGAATTTTCTGCGAAATGTGTAGAAATGTGTGAGCGATCCAAATGACCGTTGGCATCACGATTACAGGTCTCAAGGCCTATTGATAGAGGTATCAACCATCGAAATCGGAGCACAATTGCAGATTTCCGATTTTTCTGGCTCTGAATTTGTGGGCTATAGTTCAGTTGATTTTCAATAAAATTGAATTTTCTGCGAAATGTGTAGAAATGTGTGAGCGATCCAAATGACCGTTGGCATCACGATTACAGGTCTCAAGGCCTATTGATAGAGGTATCAACCATCGAATTCGGAGCACAATTACAGATTTCCGATTTTTCTGGCTCTGAATTTGTGGGCTATAGTTCAGTTGATTTTCAATAAAATTGAATTTTCTGCGAAATGTGTAGAAATGTGCGAGCGATCCAAACGACCGTTGGCATAATGATTACAGGTCTCAACGCCTATTGATAGAGGTATCAACCATCGAAATCGGAACACAATTGCAGATTTTCGATTTTTCTGGCTCTAAATTGGTGGGCTATAGTTCAGTTGATTTTAAATAAAATTGAATTTTCCGCGAAATGTGTAGAAATGTGCGAGCGATCCAAACGACCGTTGGCATAATGATTACAGGTCTCAACGCCTATTGATAGAGGTATCAACCATCGAAATCGGAGCACAATTGCAGATTTTCGATTTTTCTGGCTCTGAATTTGTGGGCTATAGTTCAGTTGATTTTCAATAAAATTGAATTTTCTGCGAAATGTGTAGAAATGTGCGAACGATCCAAATGACCGTTGGCATGACGATTACAGGTCTCAACGCCTATTGATAGAGGTATCAACCATCGAAATCGGAGCACAATAAATTGCAGATTTTCGATTTTTCTGGCTCTGAATTTGTGGGCTATAGTTCAGTTGATCTTCAATAAAATTGAATTTTCTGCGAAATGTGTAGAAATGTGTGAGCGATCCAAATGACCGTTGGCATCACGATTACAGGTCTCAAGGCCTATTGATAGAGGTATCAACCATCGAAATCGGAGCACAATTGCAGATTTCCGATTTTTCTGGCTCTGAATTTGTGGGCTATAGTTCAGTTGATTTTCAATAAAATTGAATTTTCTGCGAAATGTGTAGAAATGTGTGAGCGATCCAAATGACCGTTGGCATCACGATTACAGGTCTCAAGGCCTATTGATAGAGGTATCAACCATCGAAATCGGAGCACAATTGCAGATTTCCGATTTTACTGGCTCTGAATTTGTGGGCTATAGTTCAGTTGATTTTAATAAAATGGAATTTTCTGCGAAATGTGTAGAAATGTGCGAGCGATCCAAACGACCGTTGGCATAATGATTACAGGTCTCAACGCCTATTGATAGAGGTATCAACCATCGAAATCGGAACACAATTGCAGATTTTCGATTTTTCTGGCTCTAAATTGGTGGGCTATAGTTCAGTTGATTTTAAATAAAATTGAATTTTCCGCGAAATGTGTAGAAATGTGCGAGCGATCCAAACGACCGTTGGCATAATGATTACAGGTCTCAACGCCTATTGATAGAGGTATCAACCATCGAAATCGGAGCACAATTGCAGATTTTCGATTTTTCTGGCTCTGAATTTGTGGGCTATAGTTCAGTTGATTTTCAATAAAATTGAATTTTCTGCGAAATGTGTAGAAATGTGCGAGCGATCCAAACGACCGTTGGCATAATGATTACAGGTCTCAACGCCTATTGATAGAGGTATCAACCATCGAAATCGGAACACAATTGCAGATTTTCGATTTTTCTGGCTCTAAATTGGTGGGCTATAGTTCAGTTGATTTTAAATAAAATTGAATTTTCCGCGAAATGTGTAGAAATGTGCGAGCGATCCAAACGACCGTTGGCATAATGATTACAGGTCTCAACGCCTATTGATAGAGGTATCAACCATCGAAATCGGAGCACAATTGCAGATTTTCGATTTTTCTGGCTCTGAATTTGTGGGCTATAGTTCAGTTGATTTTCAATAAAATTGAATTTTCTGCGAAATGTGTAGAAATGTGCGAACGATCCAAATGACCGTTGGCATGACGATTACAGGTCTCAACGCCTATTGATAGAGGTATCAACCATCGAAATCGGAGCACAATAAATTGCAGATTTTCGATTTTTCTGGCTCTGAATTTGTGGGCTATAGTTCAGTTGATCTTCAATAAAATTGAATTTTCTGCGAAATGTGTAGAAATGTGTGAGCGATCCAAATGACCGTTGGCATCACGATTACAGGTCTCAAGGCCTATTGATAGAGGTATCAACCATCGAAATCGGAGCACAATTGCAGATTTCCGATTTTTCTGGCTCTGAATTTGTGGGCTATAGTTCAGTTGATTTTCAATAAAATTGAATTTTCTGCGAAATGTGTAGAAATGTGTGAGCGATCCAAATGACCGTTGGCATAATGATTACAGGTCTCAACGCCTATTGATAGAGGTATCAACCATCGAAATCGGAACACAATTGCAGATTTTCGATTTTTCTGGCTCTAAATTGGTGGGCTATAGTTCAGTTGATTTTAAATAAAATTGAATTTTCCGCGAAATGTGTAGAAATGTGCGAGCGATCCAAACGACCGTTGGCATAATGATTACAGGTCTCAACGCCTATTGATAGAGGTATCAACCATCGAAATCGGAACACAATTGCAGATTTTCGATTTTTCTGGCTCTGAATTTGTGGGCTATAGTTCAGTTGATTTTCAATAAAATTGAATTTTCTGCGAAATGTGTAGAAATGTGCGAACGATCCAAATGACCGTTGGCATGACGATTACAGGTCTCAACGCCTATTGATAGAGGTATCAACCATCGAAATCGGAGCACAATAAATTGCAGATTTTCGATTTTTCTGGCTCTGAATTTGTGGGCTATAGTTCAGTTGATCTTCAATAAAATTGAATTTTCTGCGAAATGTGTAGAAATGTGTGAGCGATCCAAATGACCGTTGGCATCACGATTACAGGTCTCAAGGCCTATTGATAGAGGTATCAACCATCGAATTCGGAGCACAATTACAGATTTCCGATTTTTCTGGCTCTGAATTTGTGGGCTATAGTTCAGTTGATTTTCAATAAAATTGAATTTTCTGCGAAATGTGTAGAAATGTGCGAGCGATCCAAACGACCGTTGGCATAATGATTACAGGTCTCAACGCCTATTGATAGAGGTATCAACCATCGAAATCGGAACACAATTGCAGATTTTCGATTTTTCTGGCTCTAAATTGGTGGGCTATAGTTCAGTTGATTTTAAATAAAATTGAATTTTCTGCGAAATGTGTAGAAATGTGTGAGCGATCCAAATGACCGTTGGCATCACGATTACAGGTCTCAAGGCCTATTGATAGAGGTATCAACCATCGAAATCGGAGCACAATTGCAGATTTCCGATTTTTCTGGCTCTGAATTTGTGGGCTATAGTTCAGTTGATTTTCAATAAAATTGAATTTTCTGCGAAATGTGTAGAAATGTGTGAGCGATCCAAATGACCGTTGGCATCACGATTACAGGTCTCAAGGCCTATTGATAGAGGTATCAACCATCGAATTCGGAGCACAATTACAGATTTCCGATTTTTCTGGCTCTGAATTTGTGGGCTATAGTTCAGTTGATTTTCAATAAAATTGAATTTTCTGCGAAATGTGTAGAAATGTGCGAGCGATCCAAACGACCGTTGGCATAATGATTACAGGTCTCAACGCCTATTGATAGAGGTATCAACCATCGAAATCGGAACACAATTGCAGATTTTCGATTTTTCTGGCTCTAAATTGGTGGGCTATAGTTCAGTTGATTTTAAATAAAATTGAATTTTCCGCGAAATGTGTAGAAATGTGCGAGCGATCCAAACGACCGTTGGCATAATGATTACAGGTCTCAACGCCTATTGATAGAGGTATCAACCATCGAAATCGGAGCACAATTGCAGATTTTCGATTTTTCTGGCTCTGAATTTGTGGGCTATAGTTCAGTTGATTTTCAATAAAATTGAATTTTCTGCGAAATGTGTAGAAATGTGCGAACGATCCAAATGACCGTTGGCATGACGATTACAGGTCTCAACGCCTATTGATAGAGGTATCAACCATCGAAATCGGAGCACAATTGCAGATTTTCGATTTTTCTGGCTCTGAATTTGTGGGCTATAGTTCAGTTGATCTTCAATAAAATTGAATTTTCTGCGAAATGTGTAGAAATGTGTGAGCGATCCAAATGACCGTTGGCATCACGATTACAGGTCTCAAGGCCTATTGATAGAGGTATCAACCATCGAAATCGGAGCACAATTGCAGATTTCCGATTTTACTGGCTCTGAATTTGTGGGCTATAGTTCAGTTGATTTTCAATAAAATTGAATTTTCTGCGAAATGTGTAGAAATGTGCGAGCGATCCAAATGACCGTTGGCATGACGTTTACATTTCTCCACGCCTATTGATAGAGGTATCAACCATCGAAATCGGAGCACAATTGCAGATTTTCGATTTTTCTGGCTCTGAATTTGTGGGCTATAGTTCAGTTGATTTTCAATAAAATTGAATTTTCTGCGAAATGTGTAGAAATGTGCGAACGATCCAAATGACCGTTGGCATGACGATTACAGGTCTCAACGCCTATTGATAGAGGTATCAACCATCGAAATCGGAGCACAATTGCAGATTTTCGATTTTTCTGGCTCTGAATTTGTGGGCTATAGTTCAGTTGATTTTCAATAAAATTGAATTTTCTGCGAAATATGTAGAAATGTGCGAGCGATCCAAATGACCGTTGGCATGACGATTACAGTTCTCAACGCCTATTGATAGAGGTATCAACCATCGGAATCGGAGCACAATTGCAGATTTTCGATTTTTCTGGCTCTGAATTTGTGGGCTATAGTTCAGTTGATTTTAATAAAATGGAATTTTCTGCGAAATGTGTAGAAATGTGCGAGCGATCCAAATGACCGTTGGCATGACGTTTACATTTCTCCACGCCTATTGATAGAGGTATCAACCATCGAAATCGGAGCACAATTGCAGATTTTCGATTTTTCTGGCTCTGAATTTGTGGGCTATAGTTCAGTTGATTTTAATAAAATGGAATTTTCTGCGAAATGTGTAAATATGTGCGAGCGTTCCAAATGACCGTTGGCATAATGATTACAGGTCTCAACGCCTATTGATAGAGGTATCAACCATCGAATTCGGAGCACAATTGCAGATTTTCGATTTTTCTGGCTCTGAATTTGTGGGCTATAGTTCAGTTGTTTTTAATAAAATGGAATTTTCTGCGAAATGTGTTAATATGTGCCAGCGTTCCAAATGACCGTTGGCATAATGATTACAGGTCTCAACGCTTGTTGATAGAGGTATCAACCATCGAATTCGGAGCACAATTGCAGATTTTCGATTTTTCTGGCTCTGAATTTGTGGGCTATAGTTCAGTTGTTTTTAATAAAATGGAATTTTCTGCGAAATGTGTAAATATGTGCCAGCGTTCCAAATGACCGTTGGCATAATGATTACAGGTCTCAACGCCTATTGATAGAGGTATCAACCATCGAAATCGGAGCACAATTGCAGATTTTCGATTTTTCTGGCTCTAAATTTGTGGGCTATAGTTCAGTTGATTTTCAATAAAATTGAATTTTCTGCGAAATGTGTAGAAATGTGCGAGCGATCCAAATGACCGTTGGCATGACGATTACAGGTCTCAACGCCTATTGATAGAGGTATCAACCATCGAAATCGGAGCACAATTGCAGATTTTCGATTTTTCTGGCTCTAAATTTGTGGGCTATAGTTCAGTTGATTTTCAATAAAATTGAATTTTCTGCGAAATGTGTAGAAATGTGCGAGCGATCCAAATGACCGTTGGCATGACGATTACAGGTCTCAACGCCTATTGATAGAGGTATCAACCATCGAAATCGAAGCACAATTGCAGATTTTCGATTTTTCTGGCTCTAAATTTGTGGGCTATAGTTCAGTTGATTTTAATAAAATGGAATTTTCTGCGAAATGTGTAAATATGTGCCAGCGTTCCAAATGACCGTTGGCATAATGATTACAGGTCTCAACGCCTATTGATAGAGGTATCAACCATCGAATTCGGAGCACAATTGCAGATTTTCGATTTTTCTGGCTCTGAATTTGTGGGCTATAGTTCAGTTGTTTTTAATAAAATGGAATTTTCTGCGAAATGTGTTAATATGTGCCAGCGTTCCAAATGACCGTTGGCATAATGATTACAGGTCTCAACGCTTATTGATAGAGGTATCAACCATCGAATTCGGAGCACAATTGCAGATTTTCGATTTTTCTGGCTCTGAATTTGTGGGCTATAGTTCAGTTGTATTTAATAAAATGTAATTTTCTGCGAAATGTGTAAATATGTGCCAGCGTTCCAAATGACCGTTGGCATAATGATTACAGGTCTCAACGCCTATTGATAGAGGTATCAACCATCGAAATCGATGCACAATTGCAGATTTTCGATTTTTCTGGCTCTGAATTTGTGGGCTATAGTTCAGTTGTTTTTAATAAAATGGAATTTTCTACGAAATGTGTAAATATGTGCCAGCGTTCCAAATGACCGTTGGCATAATGATTACAGGTCTCAACGCCTATTGATAGAGGTATCAACCATCGAAATCGGAGCACAATTGCAGATTTTCGATTTTTCTGGCTCTGAATTTGTGGGCTATAGTTCAGTTGATTTTAATAAAATGGAATTTTCTGCGAAATGTGTAAATATGTGCGAGCGTTCCAAATGACCGTTGGCATAATGATTACAGGTCTCAACGCCTATTGATAGAGGTATCAACCATCGAAATCGGAGCACAATTGCAGATTTTCGATTTTTCTGGCTCTGAATTTGTGGGCTATAGTTCAGTTGATTTTCAATAAAATTGAATTTTCTTCAAAAAGTGTAGAAATGTGCGAGCGATCCAAATGACCGTTGGCATGACGATTACAGGTCTCAACGCCTATTGATAGAGGTATCAACCATCGAAATCGGAGCACAATTGCAGATTTTCGATTTTTCTGGCTCTAAATTGGTGGGCTATAGTTCAGTTGATTTTCAATAAAATTGAATTTTCTGCGAAATGTGTAGAAATGTGTGAGCGATCCAAATGACCGTTGGCATCACGATTACAGGTCTCAAGGCCTATTGATAGAGGTATCAACCATCGAAATCGGAGCACAATTGCAGATTTCCGATTTTACTGGCTCTGAATTTGTGGGCTATAGTTCAGTTGATTTTAATAAAATGGAATTTTCTGCGAAATGTGTAGAAATGTGCGAGCGATCCAAATGACCGTTGGCATGACGTTTACATTTCTCCACGCCTATTGATAGCGGTATCAACCATCGAAATCGGAGCACAATTGCAGATTTTCGATTTTTCTGGCTCTGAATTTGTGGGCTATAGTTCAGTTGATCTTCAATAAAATTGAATTTTCTGCGAAATGTGTAGAAATGTGTGAGCGATCCAAATGACCGTTGGCATCACGATTACAGGTCTCAAGGCCTATTGATAGAGGTATCAACCATCGAAATCGGAGCACAATTGCAGATTTTCGATTTTACTGGCTCTGAATTTGTGGGCTATAGTTCAGTTGATTTTCAATAAAATTGAATTTTCTGCGAAATGTGTAGAAATGTGCGAGCGATCCAAATGACCGTTGGCATGACGTTTACATTTCTCCACGCCTATTGATAGAGGTATCAACCATCGAATTCGGAGCACAATTGCAGATTTTCGATTTTTCTGGCTCTGAATTTGTGGGCTATAGTTCAGTTGATTTTCAATAAAATTGAATTTTCTGCGAAATGTGTAGAAATGTGTGAGCGATCCAAATGACCGTTGGCATCACGATTACAGGTCTCAAGGCCTATTGATAGAGGTATCAACCATCGAAATCGGAGCACAATTGCAGATTTCCGATTTTTCTGGCTCTGAATTTGTGGGCTATAGTTCAGTTGATTTTCAATAAAATTGAATTTTCTGCGAAATGTGTAGAAATGTGTGAGCGATCCAAATGACCGTTGGCATCACGATTACAGGTCTCAAGGCCTATTGATAGAGGTATCAACCATCGAATTCGGAGCACAATTACAGATTTCCGATTTTTCTGGCTCTGAATTTGTGGGTTATAGTTCAGTTGATTTTCAATAAAATTGAATTTTCTGCGAAATGTGTAGAAATGTGCGAGCGATCCAAATGACCGTTGGCATAATGATTACAGGTCTCAACGCCTATTGATAGAGGTATCAACCATCGAAATCGGAACACAATTGCAGATTTTCGATTTTTCTGGCTCTAAATTGGTGGGCTATAGTTCAGTTGATTTTCAATAAAATTGAATTTTCTGCGAAATGTGTAGAAATGTGCGAGCGATCCAAACGACCGTTGGCATAATGATTACAGGTCTCAACGCCTATTGATAGAGGTATCAACCATCGAAATCGGAGCACAATTGCAGATTTTCGATTTTTCTGGCTCTAAATTGGTGGGCTATAGTTCAGTTGATTTTCAATAAAATTGAATTTTCTGCGAAATGTGTAGAAATGTGCGAGCGATCCAAATGACCGTTGGCATGACGTTTACATTTCTCCACGCCTATTGATAGAGGTATCAACCATCGAAATCGGAGCACAATTGCAGATTTTCGATTTTTCTGGCTCTGAATTTGTGGGCTATAGTTCAGTTGATTTTCAATAAAATTGAATTTTCTGCGAAATGTGTAGAAATGTGCGAACGATCCAAATGACCGTTGGCATGACGATTACAGGTCTCAACGCCTATTGATAGAGGTATCAACCATCGAAATCGGAGCACAATTGCAGATTTCCGATTTTTCTGGCTCTGAATTTGTGGGCTATAGTTCAGTTGATTTTCAATAAAATTGAATTTTCTGCGAAATGTGTAGAAATGTGTGAGCGATCCAAATGACCGTTGGCATCACGATTACAGGTCTCAAGGCCTATTGATAGAGGTATCAACCATCGAATTCGGAGCACAATTAAAGATTTCCGATTTTTCTGGCTCTGAATTTGTGGGCTATAGTTCAGTTGATCTTCAATAAAATTGAATTTTCTGCGAAATGTGTAGAAATGTGTGAGCGATCCAAATGACCGTTGGCATCACGATTACAGGTCTCAAGGCCTATTGATAGAGGTATCAACCATCGAAATCGGAGCACAATTGCAGATTTCCGATTTTACTGGCTCTGAATTTGTGGGCTATAGTTCAGTTGATTTTCAATAAAATTGAATTTTCTGCGAAATGTGTAGAAATGTGCGAGCGATCCAAATGACCGTTGGCATGACGTTTACATTTCTCCACGCCTATTGATAGAGGTATCAACCATCGAAATCGGAGCACAATTGCAGATTTTCGATTTTTCTGGCTCTGAATTTGTGGGCTATAGTTCAGTTGATCTTCAATAAAATTGAATTTTCTGCGAAATGTGTAGAAATATGCGAGCGATCCAAATGACCGTTGGCATGATGATTACAGGTCTCAACGCCTATTGATAGAGGTATCAACCATCGAAATCGGAGCACAATTGCAGATTTTCGATTTTTCTGGCTCTGAATTTGTGGGCTATAGTTCAGTTGATCTTCAATAAAATTGAATTTTCTGCGAAATGTGTAGAAATGTGCGAGCGATCCAAACGACCGTTGGCATAATGATTACAGGTCTCAACGCCTATTGATAGAGGTATCAACCATCGAAATCGGAACACAATTGCAGATTTTCGATTTTTCTGGCTCTAAATTGGTGGGCTATAGTTCAGTTGATTTTCAATAAAATTGAATTTTCTGCGAAATGTGTAGAAATATGCGAGCGATCCAAATGACCGTTGGCATGATGATTACAGGTCTCAACGCCTATTGATAGAGGTATCAACCATCGAAATCGGAGCACAATTGCAGATTTTCGATTTTTCTGGCTCTGAATTTGTGGGCTATAGTTCAGTTGATCTTCAATAAAATTGAATTTTCTGCGAAATGTGTAGAAATGTGTGAGCGATCCAAATGACCGTTGGCATCACGATTACAGGTCTCAAGGCCTATTGATAGAGGTATCAACCATCGAAATCGGAGCACAATTGCAGATTTCCGATTTTTCTGGCTCTGAATTTGTGGGCTATAGTTCAGTTGATTTTCAATAAAATTGAATTTTCTGCGAAATGTGTAGAAATGTGCGAGCGATCCAAACGACCGTTGGCATAATGATTACAGGTCTCAACGCCTATTGATAGAGGTATCAACCATCGAAATCGGAGCACAATTGCAGATTTTCGATTTTTCTGGCTCTAAATTGGTGGGCTATAGTTCAGTTGATTTTCAATAAAATTGAATTTTCTGCGAAATGTGTAGAAATGTGCGAGCGATCCAAATGACCGTTGGCATGACGTTTACATTTCTCCACGCCTATTGATAGAGGTATCAACCATCGAAATCGGAGCACAATTGCAGATTTTCGATTTTTCTGGCTCTGAATTTGTGGGCTATAGTTCAGTTGATTTTCAATAAAATTGAATTTTCTGCGAAATGTGTAGAAATGTGCGAACGATCCAAATGACCGTTGGCATGACGATTACAGGTCTCAACGCCTATTGATAGAGGTATCAACCATCGAAATCGGAGCACAATAAATTGCAGATTTTCGATTTTTCTGGCTCTGAATTTGTGGGCTATAGTTCAGTTGATCTTCAATAAAATTGAATTTTCTGCGAAATGTGTAGAAATGTGTGAGCGATCCAAATGACCGTTGGCATCACGATTACAGGTCTCAAGGCCTATTGATAGAGGTATCAACCATCGAAATCGGAGCACAATTGCAGATTTCCGATTTTTCTGGCTCTGAATTTGTGGGCTATAGTTCAGTTGATTTTCAATAAAATTGAATTTTCTGCGAAATGTGTAGAAATGTGTGAGCGATCCAAATGACCGTTGGCATCACGATTACAGGTCTCAAGGCCTATTGATAGAGGTATCAACCATCGAATTCGGAGCACAATTACAGATTTCCGATTTTTCTGGCTCTGAATTTGTGGGCTATAGTTCAGTTGATTTTCAATAAAATTGAATTTTCTGCGAAATGTGTAGAAATGTGCGAGCGATCCAAACGACCGTTGGCATAATGATTACAGGTCTCAACGCCTATTGATAGAGGTATCAACCATCGAAATCGGAACACAATTGCAGATTTTCGATTTTTCTGGCTCTAAATTGGTGGGCTATAGTTCAGTTGATTTTAAATAAAATTGAATTTTCCGCGAAATGTGTAGAAATGTGCGAGCGATCCAAACGACCGTTGGCATAATGATTACAGGTCTCAACGCCTATTGATAGAGGTATCAACCATCGAAATCGGAACACAATTGCAGATTTTCGATTTTTCTGGCTCTAAATTGGTGGGCTATAGTTCAGTTGATTTTAAATAAAATTGAATTTTCTGCGAAATGTGTAGAAATGTGCGAACGATCCAAATGACCGTTGGCATGACGATTACAGGTCTCAACGCCTATTGATAGAGGTATCAACCATCGAAATCGGAGCACAATTGCAGATTTTCGATTTTTCTGGCTCTGAATTTGTGGGCTATAGTTCAGTTGATCTTCAATAAAATTGAATTTTCTGCGAAATGTGTAGAAATGTGTGAGCGATCCAAATGACCGTTGGCATCACGATTACAGGTCTCAAGGCCTATTGATAGAGGTATCAACCATCGAAATCGGAGCACAATTGCAGATTTCCGATTTTACTGGCTCTGAATTTGTGGGCTATAGTTCAGTTGATTTTCAATAAAATTGAATTTTCTGCGAAATGTGTAGAAATGTGCGAGCGATCCAAATGACCGTTGGCATGACGTTTACATTTCTCCACGCCTATTGATAGAGGTATCAACCATCGAAATCGGAGCACAATTGCAGATTTTCGATTTTTCTGGCTCTGAATTTGTGGGCTATAGTTCAGTTGATTTTCAATAAAATTGAATTTTCTGCGAAATGTGTAGAAATGTGCGAACGATCCAAATGACCGTTGGCATGACGATTACAGGTCTCAACGCCTATTGATAGAGGTATCAACCATCGAAATCGGAGCACAATTGCAGATTTTCGATTTTTCTGGCTCTGAATTTGTGGGCTATAGTTCAGTTGATTTTCAATAAAATTGAATTTTCTGCGAAATATGTAGAAATGTGCGAGCGATCCAAATGACCGTTGGCATGACGATTACAGTTCTCAACGCCTATTGATAGAGGTATCAACCATCGGAATCGGAGCACAATTGCAGATTTTCGATTTTTCTGGCTCTGAATTTGTGGGCTATAGTTCAGTTGATTTTAATAAAATGGAATTTTCTGCGAAATGTGTAGAAATGTGCGAGCGATCCAAATGACCGTTGGCATGACGTTTACATTTCTCCACGCCTATTGATAGAGGTATCAACCATCGAAATCGGAGCACAATTGCAGATTTTCGATTTTTCTGGCTCTGAATTTGTGGGCTATAGTTCAGTTGATTTTAATAAAATGGAATTTTCTGCGAAATGTGTAAATATGTGCGAGCGTTCCAAATGACCGTTGGCATAATGATTACAGGTCTCAACGCCTATTGATAGAGGTATCAACCATCGAATTCGGAGCACAATTGCAGATTTTCGATTTTTCTGGCTCTGAATTTGTGGGCTATAGTTCAGTTGTTTTTAATAAAATGGAATTTTCTGCGAAATGTGTTAATATGTGCCAGCGTTCCAAATGACCGTTGGCATAATGATTACAGGTCTCAACGCTTGTTGATAGAGGTATCAACCATCGAAATCGGAGCACAATTGCAGATTTTCGATTTTTCTGGCTCTGAATTTGTGGGCTATAGTTCAGTTGTTTTTAATAAAATGGAATTTTCTGCGAAATGTGTAAATATGTGCCAGCGTTCCAAATGACCGTTGGCATAATGATTACAGGTCTCAACGCCTATTGATAGAGGTATCAACCATCGAAATCGGAGCACAATTGCAGATTTTCGATTTTTCTGGCTCTAAATTTGTGGGCTATAGTTCAGTTGATTTTCAATAAAATTGAATTTTCTGCGAAATGTGTAGAAATGTGCGAGCGATCCAAATGACCGTTGGCATGACGATTACAGGTCTCAACGCCTATTGATAGAGGTATCAACCATCGAAATCGGAGCACAATTGCAGATTTTCGATTTTTCTGGCTCTAAATTTGTGGGCTATAGTTCAGTTGATTTTCAATAAAATTGAATTTTCTGCGAAATGTGTAGAAATGTGCGAGCGATCCAAATGACCGTTGGCATGACGATTACAGGTCTCAACGCCTATTGATAGAGGTATCAACCATCGAAATCGAAGCACAATTGCAGATTTTCGATTTTTCTGGCTCTAAATTTGTGGGCTATAGTTCAGTTGATTTTAATAAAATGGAATTTTCTGCGAAATGTGTAAATATGTGCCAGCGTTCCAAATGACCGTTGGCATAATGATTACAGGTCTCAACGCCTATTGATAGAGGTATCAACCATCGAATTCGGAGCACAATTGCAGATTTTCGATTTTTCTGGCTCTGAATTTGTGGGCTATAGTTCAGTTGTTTTTAATAAAATGGAATTTTCTGCGAAATGTGTTAATATGTGCCAGCGTTCCAAATGACCGTTGGCATAATGATTACAGGTCTCAACGCTTATTGATAGAGGTATCAACCATCGAATTCGGAGCACAATTGCAGATTTTCGATTTTTCTGGCTCTGAATTTGTGGGCTATAGTTCAGTTGTATTTAATAAAATGTAATTTTCTGCGAAATGTGTAAATATGTGCCAGCGTTCCAAATGACCGTTGGCATAATGATTACAGGTCTCAACGCCTATTGATAGAGGTATCAACCATCGAAATCGATGCACAATTGCAGATTTTCGATTTTTCTGGCTCTGAATTTGTGGGCTATAGTTCAGTTGTTTTTAATAAAATGGAATTTTCTACGAAATGTGTAAATATGTGCCAGCGTTCCAAATGACCGTTGGCATAATGATTACAGGTCTCAACGCCTATTGATAGAGGTATCAACCATCGAAATCGGAGCACAATTGCAGATTTTCGATTTTTCTGGCTCTGAATTTGTGGGCTATAGTTCAGTTGATTTTAATAAAATGGAATTTTCTGCGAAATGTGTAAATATGTGCGAGCGTTCCAAATGACCGTTGGCATAATGATTACAGGTCTCAACGCCTATTGATAGAGGTATCAACCATCGAAATCGGAGCACAATTGCAGATTTTCGATTTTTCTGGCTCTGAATTTGTGGGCTATAGTTCAGTTGATTTTCAATAAAATTGAATTTTCTTCAAAAAGTGTAGAAATGTGCGAGCGATCCAAATGACCGTTGGCATGACGATTACAGGTCTCAACGCCTATTGATAGAGGTATCAACCATCGAAATCGGAGCACAATTGCAGATTTTCGATTTTTCTGGCTCTAAATTGGTGGGCTATAGTTCAGTTGATTTTCAATAAAATTGAATTTTCTGCGAAATGTGTAGAAATGTGTGAGCGATCCAAATGACCGTTGGCATCACGATTACAGGTCTCAAGGCCTATTGATAGAGGTATCAACCATCGAAATCGGAGCACAATTGCAGATTTCCGATTTTACTGGCTCTGAATTTGTGGGCTATAGTTCAGTTGATTTTCAATAAAATTGAATTTTCTTCAAAAAGTGTAGAAATGTGCGAGCGATCCAAATGACCGTTGGCATGACGATTACAGGTCTCAACGCCTATTGATAGAGGTATCAACCATCGAAATCGAAGCACAATTGCAGATTTTCGATTTTTCTGGCTCTGAATTTGTGGGCTATAGTTCAGTTGTTTTTAATAAAATGGAATTTTCTGCGAAATGTGTAAATATGTGCCAGCGTTCCAAATGACCGTTGGCATAATGATTACAGGTATCAACGCCTATTAAAATTAAATCGGAGCACAATTGCAGATTTTCGATTTTTCTGGCTCTGAATTTGTGGGCTATAGTTCAGTTGATTTTCAATAAAATTGAATTTTCTTCAAAAAGTGTAGAAATGTGCGAGCGATCCAAATGACCGTTGGCATGACGATTACAGGTCTCAACGCCTATTGATAGAGGTATCAACCATCGAAATCGGAGCACAATTGCAGATTTTCGATTTTTCTGGCTCTAAATTGGTGGGCTATAGTTCAGTTGATTTTCAATAAAATTGAATTTTCTGCGAAATGTGTAGAAATGTGTGAGCGATCCAAATGACCGTTGGCATCACGATTACAGGTCTCAAGGCCTATTGATAGAGGTATCAACCATCGAAATCGGAGCACAATTGCAGATTTCCGATTTTACTGGCTCTGAATTTGTGGGCTATAGTTCAGTTGATTTTCAATAAAATTGAATTTTCTGCGAAATGTGTAGAAATGTGTGAGCGATCCAAATGACCGTTGGCATCACGATTACAGGTCTCAAGGCCTATTGATAGAGGTATCAACCATCGAATTCGGAGCACAATTGCAGATTTCCGATTTTTCTGGCTCTGAATTTGTGGGCTATAGTTCAGTTGATTTTCAATAAAATTGAATTTTCTGCGAAATGTGTAGAAATGTGCGAGCGATCCAAACGACCGTTGGCATAATGATTACAGGTCTCAACGCCTATTGATAGAGGTATCAACCATCGAAATCGGAACACAATTGCAGATTTTCGATTTTTCTGGCCCTAAATTGGTGGGCTATAGTTCAGTTGATTTTCAATAAAATTGAATTTTCTGCGAAATGTGTAGAAATATGCGAGCGATCCAAATGACCGTTGGCATGATGATTACAGGTCTCAACGCCTATTGATAGAGGTATCAACCATCGAAATCGGAGCACAATTGCAGATTTTCGATTTTTCTGGCCCTAAATTGGTGGGCTATAGTTCAGTTGATTTTCAATAAAATTGAATTTTCTGCGAAATGTGTAGAAATGTGCGAGCGATCCAAACGACCGTTGGCATAATGATTACAGGTCTCAACGCCTATTGATAGAGGTATCAACCATCGAAATCGGAACACAATTGCAGATTTTCGATTTTTCTGGCCCTAAATTGGTGGGCTATAGTTCAGTTGATTTTCAATAAAATTGAATTTTCTGCGAAATGTGTAGAAATGTGCGAGCGATCCAAACGACCGTTGGCATAATGATTACAGGTCTCAACGCCTATTGATAGAGGTATCAACCATCGAAATCGGAACACAATTGCAGATTTTCGATTTTTCTGGCCCTAAATTGGTGGGCTATAGTTCAGTTGATTTTCAATAAAATTGAATTTTCTGCGAAATGTGTAGAAATATGCGAGCGATCCAAATGACCGTTGGCATGATGATTACAGGTCTCAACGCCTATTGATAGAGGTATCAACCATCGAAATCGGAGCACAATTGCAGATTTTCGATTTTTCTGGCCCTAAATTGGTGGGCTATAGTTCAGTTGATTTTCAATAAAATTGAATTTTCTGCGAAATGTGTAGAAATGTGCGAGCGATCCAAACGACCGTTGGCATAATGATTACAGGTCTCAACGCCTATTGATAGAGGTATCAACCATCGAAATCGGAACACAATTGCAGATTTTCGATTTTTCTGGCTCTGAATTTGTGGGCTATAGTTCAGTTGATTTTCAATAAAATTGAATTTTCTGCGAAATGTGTAGAAATGTGCGAGCGATCCAAACGACCGTTGGCATAATGATTACAGGTCTCAACGCCTATTGATAGAGGTATCAACCATCGAAATCGGAACACAATTGCAGATTTTCGATTTTTCTGGCCCTAAATTGGTGGGCTATAGTTCAGTTGATTTTCAATAAAATTGAATTTTCTGCGAAATGTGTAGAAATGTGTGAGCGATCCAAATGACCGTTGGCATCACGATTACAGGTCTCAAGGCCTATTGATAGAGGTATCAACCATCGAATTCGGAGCACAATTGCAGATTTCCAATTTTACTGGCTCTGAATTTGTGGGCTATAGTTCAGTTGATTTTCAATAAAATTGAATTTTCTGCGAAATGTGTAGAAATGTGCGAGCGATCCAAACGACCGTTGGCATAATGATTACAGGTCTCAACGCCTATTGATAGAGGTATCAACCATCGAAATCGGAACACAATTGCAGATTTTCGATTTTTCTGGCCCTAAATTGGTGGGCTATAGTTCAGTTGATTTTTAATAAAATTGAATTTTCTGCGAAATGTGTAGAAATATGCGAGCGATCCAAATGACCGTTGGCATGATGATTACAGGTCTCAACGCCTATTGATAGAGGTATCAACCATCGAAATCGGAGCACAATTGCAGATTTTCGATTTTTCTGGCCCTAAATTGGTGGGCTATAGTTCAGTTGATTTTCAATAAAATTGAATTTTCTGCGAAATGTGTAGAAATGTGCGAGCGATCCAAACGACCGTTGGCATAATGATTACAGGTCTCAACGCCTATTGATAGAGGTATCAACCATCGAAATCGGAACACAATTGCAGATTTTCGATTTTTCTGGCCCTAAATTGGTGGGCTATAGTTCAGTTGATTTTCAATAAAATTGAATTTTCTGCGAAATGTGTAGAAATGTGCGAGCGATCCAAACGACCGTTGGCATAATGATTACAGGTCTCAACGCCTATTGATAGAGGTATCAACCATCGAAATCGGAACACAATTGCAGATTTTCGATTTTTCTGGCCCTAAATTGGTGGGCTATAGTTCAGTTGATTTTCAATAAAATTGAATTTTCTGCGAAATGTGTAGAAATATGCGAGCGATCCAAATGACCGTTGGCATGATGATTACAGGTCTCAACGCCTATTGATAGAGGTATCAACCATCGAAATCTGAGCACAATTGCAGATTTTCGATTTTTCTGGCCCTAAATTGGTGGGCTATAGTTCAGTTGATTTTCAATAAAATTGAATTTTCTGCGAAATGTGTAGAAATGTGCGAGCGATCCAAACGACCGTTGGCATAATGATTACAGGTCTCAACGCCTATTGATAGAGGTATCAACCATCGAAATCGGAACACAATTGCAGATTTTCGATTTTTCTGGCCCTAAATTGGTGGGCTATAGTTCAGTTGATTTTCAATAAAATTGAATTTTCTGCGAAATGTGTAGAAATATGCGAGCGATCCAAATGACCGTTGGCATGATGATTACAGGTCTCAACGCCTATTGATAGAGGTATCAACCATCGAAATCTGAGCACAATTGCAGATTTTCGATTTTTCTGGCCCTAAATTGGTGGGCTATAGTTCAGTTGATTTTCAATAAAATTGAATTTTCTGCGAAATGTGTAGAAATGTGCGAGCGATCCAAATGACCGTTGGCATAATGATTACAGGTCTCAACACCTATTGATAGAGGTATCAACCATCGAAATCGGAACACAATTGCAGATTTTCGATTTTTCTGGCCCTAAATTGGTGGGCTATAGTTCAGTTGATTTTCAATAAAATTGAATTTTCTGCGAAATGTGTAGAAATGTGCGAGCGATCCAAACGACCGTTGGCATAATGATTACAGGTCTCAACGCCTATTGATAGAGGTATCAACCATCGAAATCGGAACACAATTGCAGATTTTCGATTTTTCTGGCCCTAAATTGGTGGGCTATAGTTCAGTTGATTTTCAATAAAATTGAATTTTCTGCGAAATGTGTAGAAATATGCGAGCGATCCAAATGACCGTTGGCATGATGATTACAGGTCTCAACGCCTATTGATAGAGGTATCAACCATCGAAATCTGAGCACAATTGCAGATTTTCGATTTTTCTGGCCCTAAATTGGTGGGCTATAGTTCAGTTGATTTTCAATAAAATTGAATTTTCTGCGAAATGTGTAGAAATGTGCGAGCGATCCAAACGACCGTTGGCATAATGATTACAGGTCTCAACGCCTATTGATAGAGGTATCAACCATCGAAATCGGAACACAATTGCAGATTTTCGATTTTTCTGGCCCTAAATTGGTGGGCTATAGTTCAGTTGATTTTCAATAAAATTGAATTTTCTGCGAAATGTGTAGAAATGTGTGAGCGATCCAAATGACCGTTGGCATCACGATTACAGGTCTCAAGGCCTATTGATAGAGGTATCAACCATCGAATTCGGAGCACAATTGCAGATTTCCGATTTTACTGGCTCTGAATTTGTGGGCTATAGTTCAGTTGATTTTCAATAAAATTGAATTTTCTGCGAAATGTGTAGAAATATGCGAGCGATCCAAATGACCGTTGGCATGATGATTACAGGTCTCAACGCCTATTGATAGAGGTATCAACCATCGAAATCGGAGCACAATTGCAGATTTTCGATTTTTCTGGCTCTAAATTGGTGGGCTATAGTTCAGTTGATTTTCAATAAAATTGAATTTTCTGCGAAATATGTAGAAATGTGCGAGCGATCCAAACGACCGTTGGCATAATGATTACAGGTCTCAAGGCCTATTGATAGAGGTATCAACCATCGAAATCGGAACACAATTGCAGATTTTCGATTTTTCTGGCCCTAAATTGGTGGGCTATAGTTCAGTTGATTTTCAATAAAATTGAATTTTCTGCGAAATGTGTAGAAATGTGCGAGCGATCCAAACGACCGTTGGCATAATGATTACAGGTCTCAACGCCTATTGATAGAGGTATCAACCATCGAAATCGGAACACAATTGCAGATTTTCGATTTTTCTGGCTCTGAATTTGTGGGCTATAGTTCAGTTGATCTTCAATAAAATTGAATTTTCTGCGAAATGTGTAGAAATGTGCGAGCGATCCAAATGACCGTTGGTATGACGTTTACATTTCTCCACGCCTATTGATAGAGGTATCAACCATCGAAATCGGAGCACAATTGCAGATTTTCGATTTTTCTGGCTCTGAATTTGTGGGCTATAGTTCAGTTGTTTTTAATAAAATGGAATTTTCTGCGAAATGTGTAAATATGTGCGAGCGTTCGAAATGACCGTTGGCATAATGATTACAGGTCTCAACGCCTATTGATAGAGGTATCAACCATCGAAATCGGAGCACAATTGCAGATTTTCGATTTTTCTGGCTCTGAATTTGTGGGCTATAGTTCAGTTGATTTTCAATAAAATTGAATTTTCTTCAAAAAGTGTAGAAATGTGCGAGCGATCCAAATGACCGTTGGCATGACGATTACAGGTCTCAACGCCTATTGATAGAGGTATCAACCATCGAAATCGGAGCACAATTGCAGATTTTCGATTTTTCTGGCTCTAAATTTGTGGGCTATAGTTCAGTTGATTTTCAATAAAATTGAATTTTCTGCGAAAAGTGTAGAAATGTGCGAGCGATCCAAATGACCGTTGGCATGACGATTACAGGTCTCAACGCCTATTGATAGAGGTATCAACCATCGAAATCGAAGCACAATTGCAGATTTTCGATTTTTCTGGCTCTGAATTTGTGGGCTATAGTTCAGTTGTTTTTAATAAAATGGAATTTTCTGCGAAATGTGTAAATATGTGGGAGCGTTCCAAATGACCGTTGGCATAATGATTACAGGTCTCAACGCCTATTGATAGAGGTATCAACCATCGAAATCGGAGCACAATTGCAGATTTTCGATTTTTCTGGCTCTGAATTTGTGGGCTATAGTTCAGTTGATTTTCAATAAAATTGAATTTTCTTCAAAAAGTGTAGAAATGTGCGAGCGATCCAAATGACCGTTGGCATGACGATTACAGGTCTCAACGCCTATTGATAGAGGTATCAACCATCGAAATCGGAGCACAATTGCAGATTTTCGATTTTTCTGGCTCTAAATTTGTGGGCTATAGTTCAGTTGATTTTCAATAAAATTGAATTTTCTGCGAAATGTGTAGAAATGTGCGAGCGATCCAAATGACCGTTGGCATGACGATTACAGTTCTCAACGCCTATTGATAGAGCTATCATCCATCGAAATCGGAGCACAATTGCAGATTTTCGATTTTTCTGGCTCTAAATTTGTGGGCTATAGTTCAGTTGATTTTCAATAAAATTGAATTTTCTGCGAAATGTGTAGAAATGTGCGAGCGATCCAAATGACCGTTGGCATGACGATTACAGTTCTCAACGCCTATTGATAGAGGTATCAACCATCGAAATCGGAGCACAATTGCAGATTTTCGATTTTTCTGGCTCTGAATTTGTGGGCTATAGTTCAGTTGATTTTAATAAAATTGAATTTTCTGCGAAATGTGTAGAAATGTGCGAGCGATCCAAATTACCGTTGGCATGACGTTTACATTTCTCAACGCCTATTGATAGAGGTATCAACCATCGAAATCGGAGCACAATTGCAGATTTTCGATTTTTCTGGCTCTGAATTTGTGGGCTATAGTTCAGTTGATTTTAATAAAATTGAATTTTCTGCGAAATGTGTAGAAATGTGCGAGCGATCCAAATGACCGTTGGCATGACGTTTACATTTCTCCACGCCTATTGATAGAGGTATCAACCATCGAAATCGGAGCACAATTGCAGATTTTCGATTTTTCTGGCTCTGAATTTGTAGGCTGAAATTGACAGTAATTTAAGGGCATACTCGATCATGATAAATAATGACGAGGAGCCTCCAAACCAATACAAAATGCAAAAAACTGAATGTGAGTTATATTATGAAAATACGACATCACGTGACGATAATGGACGATATATTGTGCGTCTACCAATGTAACCACAAACAAATTTAATTGGAGATTCCTATACAGTGGCGTTAAAGCGACCAATTACTATGGAACGAAGATTTGAGAAGGATTTGGAATTTAAGGTCGAGTACCACAAATTCATGAGTGAATACCTGGAACTGGGTCACATGTTCCAGATCAATGACCAAGAAATTCACGACAAAGGCCGATTTTATCTACCACACCATGGAGTGCTTAAGCAAAGTAGCTCCTCAACCAAACCCAGGGTCGTTTTAGATGGCTCCTGCAAATCGTCAACGGGCGTTTCGATCAACGACAATTTAGAAGTTGGACCAATTCTTCAAAACGCCTTAATTGATGTGGTTACACGATTTCGTCAACACAAGATTGCATTTGTAGGCGATATCGAGAAAATGTATCCCCAGGTTTTGGTCAACAAAAAAGATAGGCATAATATAAACCACCAACACATTATGAGCTATGGACACTTACCTATACGGTATGGGCCCAGCTGCATTTCTAGCAGTTAAGACTCTCAATCAACTTGCTATTGATTATCAAGAAGAATTTCTGCATGCATGTCAAGCCATACGCGATTCGTTTTATGTTGATGATTTACTATGCGGTGGTGAAACAATTCTCAGTGCGTGACTAAAGTGCGTATGTTGCTAAAATATTTGATCCACTTGGTTGGATTTCATACCAATTGTTGCACGTTTAAAAATGCTTTTTCAAAAGATGTGGCTGTACACCAAAGACTGGGATGAGACGGTAAATAATGATTTGCTGAATGATTGGACAAGATTGTTAGAAGATATTGATGCTGTGCAAAAGATTCGAATTCCACGCTACATTCAATTGAACTCAAATGTTAAATGTGTTGATATTCATGGTTTCTGTGATGCTTCGGAAAAAGCTTACGGCGCAGTTGTCTATTTGCGTGTAATTGATGATCTCAATAATGTTTACATCAATATTATATCAGCCAAGCCCAAAATTGCGCCTATAAAACAAGTGTCAATACCCAAGCTTGAACTGTGCGGTGCTCTCTTATTATCTCAAATGATCAAATACGTTAATACAACAATTCAGTTTAAAGTTAATTCCATCAAGGTTTGGTGTGATTCAAAAATAGTATTGGCTTGGATAAGCGGTAACCCAAGAGAATGGAAATCTTTCGTCGGAAATCGAACTTCAGAGATAAATGATCATGTACCTCATCGTTTTTGGGATTACGTTAAAAGTGGAGATAACCCCGCTGATTTAATTTCCCGTGGGTCAAGTGCGGTTGATTTGGTTGACAAAGTGTTATGGTGGAAGGGTCCGTCATGGTTAATGCATCATCCAAATAACTGACAAGATATAACCTACGATTTCCAGACTACAGAAGAAGCCTGCTCACAACCACAGCATTTATCGTTTAGTTTGTCTATTCAAAAGGAAAACGATACATTGGATTTTATATTCCAATATTTTTCATAGTTTGAGAGGGCAAAACGAGCAATAGCTAGATGTCTTAGCTGGGCGTGCAAGCACAAAAAGCAAAGCAGTTCTTTATTTGATATATACAGTACATATGTGAAGGCTGAAAATGCGTGTCTGCATTACGTACAATCCGTTTGATTTGGTAGAGAAATTCATAGTTTGTAACTCCAGAAACCCATAGATGAAAACAGCAAGTTGCTTATACTATCCCCGTTCCTGGACAAAGATGGATTTTTACGAGTAGGTGGCCGATTGAACAATGCAAATATACCAGAAGAAGTGAGACATCCAATTATCTTGCCTAACCACCATCCGATCAGGTACTTAATTCCAAGGGATCTACATAAAAAGAACCTCCATGCTGGTCCAACATTATTGACCAACTTGATACGACAGCAATTTTGGATATTAAGCATCAGAAATATCGTTCGGAAAGTATACCACAACTGCATGACTTGTGCTAGGTATCGTGCTAAACTACTCAACCAACAAATTGGAAATTTTCCTGCTGCTCGGGTAACCCCTTCACGTACATTTTTGTTTACCGGAGTAGACTACGCTGGCCCGATACAACTTAAGCTGCGCAATGGCAGAGGACGACAGCAAATGACTGAAGGATACATTGCGTTGTTCATATGTTTTGCGACAAAGGCTGTACATATTGAGCTGGTCAGCGACCTGTCAACAAACGCATTCATACAGGCATTAAAAAGGTTTTGCTCTAGAAGAGGGCTTCCTGCTGAGATTAATTCGGATAATGGAAGTAATTTCATTGGTGCAAAAAACTCTTTTGCTGAATTTTTTTCTTTTCTTTCAGACAATCGTGACCAGATTGTAAATGCCGATTTTCTGTTGCAAAACAGGATTAAATTTATTTTTATTCCGCCACGAGCTCCTACTTTTGGAGGCCTTTGGGAAGCCAACATCAAGGCAATAAAATTTCATATGAAGCGAGCTGTAGATGCGCCATTGACATTCGAGGACTTATATAGTATCCTTACACAAATTGAGGCTTTATTGAATAGTCGGCCACTCTGCCCACTGCATGAGGATCAAACTTCATTAGACGTTTTGACACCAGGCCATTTTTTGATTGGGCAGCCGTTAGTACAATTACCACAACTGGACGTTTTGAATGTAAAGGAATCCCGACTTACAAGATGGCAAAATTTGCATTTGCGAGTGCAAGTGTTTTGGCGCCGCTGGTCCTGTGATTACCTGAACCACTTAATTCAGAGGTCAAAATGGAAAACGAGGAAACCTGTTTTAAAGGTCAATGACTTAGTGCTGCTTAAGGATGATGATTTGCCGCCGTTGATGTGGCTGTTAGGACGGATCGATGACGTTTATTATGGCAATGATGGGTTAATCAGAGTGGTTAACGTAAAAACGAAAAATGGAATTCTTAAGCGAGCAATCAACAAGATATGTAAACTGCCACTAGATAACGAAGAAGAAGATGTTAAGTGATTTAGATTCCTAAATAGCGGGGAGAATGAACGCTAGTTAAAATTAGTAGTTTGTACATACATATCTTTATATTTGTTAACCTTATTTTAGTTCAATTTTTACAATTTGGCGCTTCACGCTTTTCGAAGAAATTCCTATTTGACATGTTTCAAAAAAAAAAAATAAAAACAAAAAGTCAGTCTGCTCAAATGGCAATCAGGGAAGAATTGTCATTTTTAGAGGTGAACTACCCTGTAAATATGTTAATTAATCTTATGCTTGGAAGCAGGATTGTTAATAAAAGAAAGAACCCAGCCAGGTAAATGGATTACTACTGGAGCTGGAGAGAAGTTATACGAGTACTGTCTCCGGCAAATACCTGGGCACGATTAAGAACGTAATGCAGAATATGCTGACAATCATTACAAAATGGGCCTGTAAATGTGGACTGGGAAGCTTCTCTCGTTTTCGGAAACTTGAAATAAAAAAAAAAACAGGAATCAAATAATGGGCCCGATTCTGAAACGTTTCATGTTTATTTCATCGCTTCCTATTGGAATATGTATTGAAAAAACAAAAATAACAAAACATAACTTAAAATGTTGGAAGGTAGAATCGGGCCTAATGTTGATAATAAATCAGCAATTGTATTATTTAACCATTATAATTGTAGTAGCGTAACATTAATGTCCAAATGTCTCATTTAGAAGTTACCATACTTGTATATTTAACGTAAATGTCAAATTGTCAAACAATAATAAAAACAAAACAAAACCAGTTTTGTGAACAACAAAATTAATTCACCGAGATTACCATTTTCTATTCTATTATAGAGGACAGCCCTATTGACTGAAATGCTATTCAAAAAAATAATATTTGACTATAGATGTCACTAGTTAGAGCATGTAAATCCCAGTAGCGTCTCTCCTTCCTTAAACGGCAATTCGATTATCTTTCGATTATCTTCTATTATCGAGGCAAACCTCGGCTACATTACGCCAACTCTATGCTTCGAGAAGAGTTTTCGGACCATGTTCTCTTCAAGAGAATCCTGGATGAACGGGTTAATATCTGAAACCGAATCTTTGCAATTCTTCACGGGCGGCTCCAAGCTAGACCAAAGCTGAAGGCTGGAATATTCTTGATAAATTAAATGTGAACATTTGATAGCGATAGAAGAGATCTTGACTTGATTGAATCATAATGTAATATCTTCTGGTGATATTGCAATCTATGTGAAAAGTCAGGCAACTTTTTTGGTTCCAGTCGACTTTTTTGTTAAACATATGGTGGCCTCACAATAGATCGTCTAAGTGTGCCAAAGCATCCACTCCAAACCACAACCTATCTACCTACATGTCTACGTCAAAAACTAAAATCTCTGCAGTTGTATTCTCATTGCGACGGTTAATGACGTTAATAATAGGTTGTGGGACCTGTAGCTGCTGGGCGAACTTGCAATTGAATCACGCGATCATGTCTACACAGTTCTGGTCCAAAAACGTCATACGACGGTTAATACATCTTACAATAGGTTGTAAGACCTGTTAGTGATTTTAGACCATAAATTTAGGCACAAAAAACTAAATCTACAATTTTGATTAAGTTTTCGATGATTTTGCGTTTTACAATAGGTTGTAGGACCTGTTATTGCTGTGGGAAGTTGTATTTTGATCGCTCCATTATTTCTACAGAGTTCTGGGTCAATTCTCGTTCTATGAAAAAATGGGATGAAAAAAATCTTTCCATTTAGTTTCCATCACGTCTTTCTCATTAGTATCTTTTCACGCAACAGCAATATGCGATTCTCGTTGTCCAAATGAAAAAGAACGCTGAATACTACACAGCAAACATATTGTTAAACCCTTGTATCGGATTTTATGTAAATTTAAACACTTAAAAGGTTACCACTGGTGGAGCCTTTTCTTAATTAATTAATGAGAACAAAATTAGTTGGTGTCAATTTAAATTCTGTTTTATTTTATTAAATGCTACGCTTTATATACAATTTTTAATTTCCAAAGTCAGCACAAAATATATAACGTAAAAAATCAAAAATATGTATTTGTAGTCTACATATTATTATAAATTTAAGTTAAGCGTCAGCACAATAGATGCACCAAAACTTCATATTTGGTGAACATTAAAATGTTGGAATGTTGATGAGTCAACATATTCCGGGCTGTAGAGTTTTGAGTAGCCTCCTGTTTACACTTCACTATTTTCATCCGGTCGAGGAAGGGCTGCCGGTATTAGAACCTGACCTTTCGCTTTAATTTTAAAATACAAAATGACGAAAAGTACTATTAAGATTCCTATAGTTGAGTAGGATACCGTGTAATGATGAACATCATGATGATTCATTTCTGTTGGCAGTTGTTCCTTTTCCTTTATCACTTTTAGCTCCCTTTCCAAATCGGTAATCTCAATTGCTGGCATCAGGTTAAGATTATCGGGTTTTTTGAGTTTTATCTGCGAACTGAATTCATTTAGATTGATCGCTCCGTTTAACATATTAGATGATTTTTCAAATGTCTTGCTAATATTATTACGTGCTGTGCCGATAGCGATGATAAAGAGATGGTCGTCCCTTAGCGTACAACCAGCATCTATCGTCACTAATCCGGACCCCTGAAAGCTGTATGAGTCGATGTTGGATCCACATATGATGTCAACTGTCGTTTTATTTGTAATTACGTATATCCATTGATTTGGAGCATGCAGTTTTATCCAATGGTTAGTTGAATTTATTTCTTTAACATTACATAATGTGTCAAGCATTGGTTTTCGCTGTAAGATTGCTACTTCACATTGGGTTCTGTTAGTTAATGCATTGAAAATTGGTGATATTTCGCATAAAAATTGCGTTGGTTGGAATTTTTGACAACGTTCCACTTCTTCTGTTGTTAGAGTGGCAAAATGTTCTCGATGATTGTCCATTGCTAGATATTTTGTTGATGTAACGATGTGTGATTGAGTGCTGTTATGATTAATATCCGGAACAGGGAAGACAGCTAGCAGGTTATAATCCGTTGCAAAGGATAACGGAATGATAATCTCAATTATCACATTTCGTTGTGTTACCCTACAACGTACATTTATGCTTTGATATATATGCATGAGATCATGAATGTTATGGACAGGAATGGTTATTGATGCTGGTGTATGTTGGCGAATAAATTGCAGTTGGTCTTCTAATTGTGACGGCGCGAGAATCGATGGATGCAAAATGCTATGATGTGCATAGTAAATAATATCAAGTAGACCTTGTTGCGTATCCTCTAAGTTTTTTAGTATTAAGGTCAACTCTAGTGCGCTCATTAATATCAGGTGAACCCTTTCTTCGTGTGTTCGATATTCGTTTAGTTGTATCATCTGTAATCTTAACCTCTGCTGATCCTTTATTAAATTGTTCAATGATGTTGTTGTGAGATTAGAATTATATTTCATCAGCTTGATTGTGTTATCGATTATAGATGTCTGGTTTCTCATTAATGCCATTAGATGCTTTTCGTTGTTGTTGATATTCTCGAATTGGGTTTCATACTGGTTGGCTTCGCGCTGGGTAAGAATTCCAAACATGTCTCCTAAGATAATGCCTGTTGTGTCTCCTAAACCGCGCTTCACTCGTCGACGTTCCTTATTGCTTGTTAATAGGAGAACATTGTCTGCAATTAAGTTGTTGAGCTGCCATTGAAGTTGCTGTAGGATTACGTCGCAGTTAAAACCAGACAATCCTTTACAAGCTGCTCCCAGTTCGCCTTGGGCTTGTTTTAAAGCTTCGATCTCTTCCCAATAGTTCGTCATGTTGTAATAGATCACTAATGTCCACTTCATGGCTACCAATTGAAGTTTGCCTAAATTCTCGAAATATATTCCTGTTGAGTCGTTAAATGGGGTAACCTTGATCTGAGCTTGCGCCTGTCCTAGTATGCAGCAAATTGATAGTAATGCTAGTGCAAGATGATTTACTTTACTTAAATTCTTTGCTTGTCTGTGAGGCTGCACTCTTTGGTTCTGGTTGTCTTTTCCGGGCAGTGGTAGTCTGTTTCCTGTACACTGCGGACTGCTCATCTGCGTGGTTGTTCTTCCTGGTACTGTTTTATCTATGCCTTGTGGGGTTGGTAATTGTTGAGTTGTGCTTGTATCTTTAGTAACTACTGCATGCATTGGATCGTTCTTCTTGTTTTGCATGTTGATGTAGTCCTTTGGCTCGTTAGTTGTTGGTAGGCGGCATATTTTAGTAATATTCCTTTTAAACGTATTGTTCCTGTATTTGAGCGTGACTATACTCTAACAAGTCCATCTTGTCCTGGATGAAGTTCAATTACTCTTGCCAGTGGCCAGTGCGTAGGAGGTAGTTGTTCGTCTTTGAGGATTACTAGTTCTCCCAATTGGATGTTAGGTTGTTTCTGCAACCATTTTGGCCTTCGTTGTAGTCGTGAGAGATATTCCATATGCCATTTTTTCCAAAATCCTTGACTAAGCTTGGTGAGCAAATTCCATCTTGTAACGGTTTGGATACCCTCCATATCAGGTTGTGGCATTGCTATGATGGCCCTGCCTATCAGGAAATGTGCCGGACTTAAAAACCCGTCATCATCAGAGTCGTTTGAGAGTGGAGCTAGTGGCCTAGAGTTCAAGCATGCCTCTATTTGAGCTAGAAGTGTTGAGAACTCCTCGAAAGTTAGTGTGTGAGTTCTAATTACTTTGCGGAGGTGTTGTTTTGTTGACTTGACTCCGGCTTCCCATACTCCTCCAAAGTGAGGACTTCCCGGGGGTATAAAGTGCCACTCAGTTCCCATCTGAGCTATTTTACCTTTAATTTCTGCTTCCTGTTGCTTTGCCTGTCTTTGTAGTTGTTTGTCTGCTCCTACAAAATTTGTACCACAATCACTGAATATGTTCAGACAAATTCCTCTTCTTGATATGAATCGTCGGTATGCGGCCAGGAAAGCGTCTGTTGACAAATCACTTACAAGTTCTAGATGAATTGCCTTCGTGGCTAGGCATATGAATATGGAAATGTATCCCTTTGTTGTTTTGTTACAGCGGCCTTTCCACAATTTTATATTAATCGGACCAGCGTAGTCTACTCCGCTGTTAGTGAACGGTGGTGCTGGTGTTACTCGTTCTTTTGGTAACATGCCCATTAGTTGGTGCGACGCCAATTTCCTCGCTCTCGTACAGACTATATATTCATGTATAGTGTAACGAATCGTATTTTTGGCGTTCATTACCCAATATTGCGTTCTCAGGTGTGCTAAGGTTGCATGATTGCCACCATGTAGTGTTTTTATATAAGCTTCTCTGATAAGCAAACTTGATAGCTTGTGACCTCTGGGTATTATTATCGGATGCTTTTCTTCAAATGGAAGACTAGAATTTGTTATTCTACCTCCGACTCTGAGTAGGTCATTTCCGTCCAGAAATGGAGTTAGCGTTATGATTGTACTGTTCTTTTGGTAGGTTTTGATTCGCTTTTAACTTCTTTAGTTCTGGTTCAAAACCTTCCTGCTGTGCGACTCTGATTATTGCCCTTAGCGATGTATTCAGTTCTTCTTTTTTAAAATGGGAGTTGTCTTTAGCTTTTGATTTTGCATTTGATGAAAATCGTAGACAGTATGCAATGCTATGAACAAGCCGTTGTAACGAAGAGAATCTATCGAATTCAATCACAGGTTTCTTCACTGTTGTTGTAAATGTTCTTATTGATTTTCGTTCCATGCTGCCCGCTTGTTCCATTTCTTCATCATTGATTTTTGTTGTTGGATAGCTCAAATTTTTTAGCCATGTTGGCCCTTCCCACCAAATTTTGTGGGTTAATAATTGAACTGGGTTTAATCCTCGAGATGCACAGTCAGCAGGATTCTCATTAGAGACCACGTGATGCCATTGGCTAGGATCGGTGATGGCTTGTATTTCTGTTATTCTGTTTGCCACAAAAGTTTTATGGTATTGTGGGTTTCCTTTTATCCAGCCCAAAACTGCTGTGGAATCGCTCCAGCAAAATGTTGATATATTGTTGTTGATGTTCAACGCATGTTTGACATTTTTGAGCAATTTAGAAAGTAGCAATGCGACGTTCAGCTCTAATCTTGGTAGTGATATTGTTTGGTTTAATGGTGCAACCTTTGTTTTAGCAGCAATTATTGTGACTTGGTTGTTTATTTTGCTATATACCACTGCAGCATATGCTTGATTCGAGGCGTCACAGAAACCATGTAGTTCAATTCTGGCGTTACTGTTGTAATTAATCCAACGGTGAATCGTGATTTCCTCTAAACGGAGTAATTCCATTTTGTAGTTTAACCATCTGTTTTCAAGATTTAAGTGGAGTTTTTCGTCCCATCCTACACCGGAAGCCCATAAATCTTGAAGTAGAATTTTTGCCTGGATCACCACTGGTGCTAACCATCCTAGCGGATCGAAAAGCCTTGATGCCTCTGATAAGATTGTTCGTTTTGATATCGTTGTTTTGGATTCTGGCAAAACAACTTTGAATTGAAAGGTGTCTGTTGAAGAGTTCCACAGGAGTCCAAGTGTTTTCACTGTATCACTAAATTCTATAGAGTGGAGTCCTGCCTCTTTCAGATTTTCTGGCAGCTCTTCTAATAACGCCTTTTCATTGCTGGACCATTTTCTGAGGTTGAAACCTCCACTGGAAAGGAGATTCAGTAGTTCCTTTTTCGCAGCGATTGCTTCTGCGATTGTGTTAGCTCCAGATAGAAGATCTTCCACATAGAAATCGTTTTGAACAATCTTTGAACCAATTGAATATCTTGACGCTTCATCCATGGCTAATTGTTGTAACGTTTTTGTAGCCAAATAAGTTGCAGACGCTGTTCCGTATGTGACAGTTTTTAATCTGTAGCTGCTCATTGGCTTATTTGGCTCAGATCGCCAGAGGATTCGTTGAAAATCTTGATCTTCGCGGGCCATTCTGATCTGTATGAACATTTTCTCAATATCTGCTGCAATCACGTAACGATGTTTTTTCCATCTGATCAATATTGCCGTTAAGTTGTCTTGTAATGTTGGACCTACATGCATCATTTCGTTTAGTGATGTACCTGTTGTTGTTTTGCAGGAAGCGTCAAAGACTACCCTCAATCTCGTAGTTGAGGTATCTTCTTTTATGACGGAATGATGTGGCATGTAGTAAACCCGAGAAGCATCTTTTTCTGTGTCATCTTTAACTAGTTCCATGTGGTCCAACTGGATGTATTCGTTCATGAATTTGTGATATTGATTCTTAAACTCTTCATCCTTCTTGAATCTTTTTTCAATTTGAATCACAATCTAGCTGCTGCTTTACTTTTAGATTCTCCTATTCCCACTTCTTTGAGTTTGTTGTTGTGAAGCGGCATCCGAACCTCGTATCGTCCATTTGTTAAAGGCTTGTGAGTCTCTTCATAGTACTGCTCACATTCGATCTCTTCAGCAGTTAGGCTTCGTTTAGGATGCAGTTCTTCGGATTCCCAAAAGCATTTTAACTGCTTGTCTATATCTGCCAATGTGACGTGGCTATTTAACCGGGTGACTGCAATGCTGCTGGTCTGAGTTAAACGACCAGATATGATCCATCCTAGCTCTGATCTTTGCGCTATGCACTTATGATGCGGATCCCTTTTTATGCCTTCTAAAATGATTTCTCCGTATATGTCGGCACCTATTAAAAGATCAATAGGTCCGGGAGTATCGAAAGTAGGGTCGGCTAGGATTATTTCTTTTTGTAGTTCGCTATCTAAACTCAATGAGTTCTTGTCTGGAAGTAGTGTTTAGTGATAGTTCCCAGAACTAAAGCATTAGCTTCGATCTTGAAAATCGATGGAAATCTTGGACTTATGTCTATTGTTATCTGTTGATGGGCTCGTTCTTTTGTTGCTGAAATTCCGGAAATTTCAGTTAGAACCCTTGTCCTTGGCAGGCCTAGTTATAATATCTGTCTTCTGCTGCTTGCTCTGTGATGAAAGTAGCCTGTGAGCCTGGATCGATCAGTGCTCGTAGTAGAGTAAAACTCCCGAACATATTCTGTACTTTTACTAGAGCTGTTGCTTAAAGTACCGGGCCACTATTCTTGTCGAGTGTTGAGATGTTCAGTTTTGCAATACTGTTTTCCTGACTTTTTACGTGTAGCAACGTATGATGTCTGCCTTTGCAGGTAACACAACTCAGTTTAATGCTGCAACTTGTTGTCAAATAGTTTTGGCTGAGACAATTTCTGCACAAATTGTGCAGCATGACCATCTGATTTCTTTCAGAAATGCTTAAGTCTTTGAATCGTTGGCATGATTCGGTCCTGTGGTTTTTCTGACAGCATACGCAAATATTACTTGTTTGAGTGGCAGTTACGAATGCGCGTCTTAGCGGTGGTGGTTGAAATCTTGCTTGTTGGGTTGGCATTATCTTGTTGTTGCCGATTGCTTCTAAAGATTGGAAACGCCTTTCTAGAAATTTCAAGAATTGGTTTGTTTCTTGGAATTCTCTCGGGTTTTCTAGAGAGCTCTCGTATAGCCGTCGTGACTCGTTGTCCAATTTTTTTAACAAGCTGAAGATGATGAAAGGACTCCATGTTTCAATATTTATGCCTGTATTCCTTATGGCATGTAGGCACTCGGTTGTTGTGTCATGTAAGCATTTGATCGCAGCAGCCGACTCCGTGTTGCTCGTATGCTGATTCATTCAATAAAGTGTTCAGCAAATTAGACACGAGTAATCTCCTGTTATTAAAGCGGTTCTCTAAAATCTCCCAAGCTGCATCGTAATTGTCTCCAGTAGGTTCCAAATGACTCAATAATTTTCCAGCTGACCCTTCTACGTGACTTTTAAGATAGTTCATTTTATGTGTCGTGGCTAGCTGATTGTTGTTATGAACTAAACGTTTGAATGTGTCAGAGAAACCTACCCACTTCATGTAGTCCCCGTGAAAATGTGGGATTTCTACTGGTGGTAGACGAATTTCTAATGGTTTTATCTTGTCTAATTCTTCTTCTTCCAACAATGTTGTTAATTGTATTATAATGTTCTCGTGTTCATCTTTTAAATTTTCGTAGTGTTGGTCTACGAAATATTTTGAATTTACTTCCTGTTCTTCGGAAGTCTCCATGCATATTTGTTCATGAAGATCGCTGATCTGCATCATCATCCTCTCCATGTTTTTTAATTTGATTTTTAAAGCTGACCTGGATCTGTTGTTACTAGCCAGTATATCCTCAGTTGATCGAATTTCTCGATATAAACCTCGCATTCGGATATCTTGCTGCTTCAACTGTTGCCTCGACGCCCTGGATGGTTGGCTGTGATTTATTTCACTTGTTGATGCCCCATGCTCTGTTGTATTGTTGTTGCCCTCCTCAGATGGGATGAATCTAAACTTTTCATTTGTTCCTGCTTCATCTGATGTTGGTAATGGTGTGGATGGCAAACTCGGCGTATTGAGTCGTTGGCGCATATCCTCAATGGTTGTTGTGAAACTTTTCGAAACCGTTTCTCTATCCTTGAAGTATTGATGTGTTGAATTCAATGGAGTTAGAAAATCTCTAATATTGTTGTCTTCATCAACATACTCGTTGTAAGACTTCTTCAACGCTGCGATTTTCTTCTCAAGATAAGGTTTTGTTTTCCGCAGTGCTCCATCTTTCTTGTAATTTGAGATAAGTTGCTGTATCTCTTCTGCTTTTTGTTCTTGTTTTCTTAGCAGTTCTTCCATTCTTATGGTTGCACTTGAAAAAGTTTATTAGACGGCAAGTGTCAGGAACAATTTCTTACGCAATTAGTATTTCGTGGTTGTTTGGTAATTTACTTGAATTTGCCGGTTGTTGCTTGGCGTATTTCTAATAGGTGCCAGTCGTTTTTAATGGCTCGAAGGACCAATGTTAAACCCTTGTATCGGATTTTATGTAAATTTAAACACTTAAAAGGTTACCACTGGTGGGGCCTTTTCTTAATTAATTAATGAGAACAAAATTAGTTGGGGTCAATTTAAATTCTGTTTTATTTTATTAAATGCTACGCTTTATATACAATTTTTAATTTCCAAAGTCAGCACAAAATATATAACGTAAAAAATCAAAAATATGTATTTGTAGTCTACATATTATTATAAATTTAAGTTAAGCGTCAGCACAATAGATGCACCAAAACTTCATATTTGGTGAACATTAAAATGTTGGAATGTTGATGAGTCAACACATATTTTAGCAAATTTCATATATATTTTCGCTAGGTGCGCTAGGTAAATGGTGCAAATAATAGCTAAATAAATGATAAAAGAGATTATAATTTGTAATTCGATTTAATCACTCTCTCAAAGAGAGATAAATCGAGAGTTAAACCAGTTTTCGGCATTGCTTGTCAAAATATAAAATAAATTACTAAAATGGCCAAATTTTATTAAAACTAAACGAAACTAATTATTTAGGGATTTTTCTTAAATGAATTGAATTTTTTTGTAATAAATTCGCTTACAAATTAGTTTTAAAGTGAGTAGTATTATAGTTTGGCTGCACATTTAAAATTAAAATTGCAAATTTAGGTCTTATAAAACTGAATTTCTATATTCATTTATATTCCCGCGATCAAAATAATTGGTGAGAAAGTGGTTTTCATATGAGAAGATTTTGACGTCATTTTTTTCCTTCTCATGAAACGTGAATCGCAAATCTATATTTCTCACTGAAAACACTTTTCATTGTACTTTTCACAGAACGAGAATTGACCCCCTGGCCAACAAATTAAATTCTATGTGTTGTTGTTGTCTGCAGCATCTAAAAACATAAAGAGAAAAACACAAAGAATCATTTGGACACAATTAAATAGATGCTATTTTTACTTATCTGAGAGCATCAGCGGATACAGCAGCGGTACGGCATTATGCAAAATCAATCTTTTGATTTTAAAGCATTAAACAATTATAATTAATTTGTTAATTTTTGAATAATTTATTTGTTTATAAAACGCCAAGTTTTATTGTATTAATTTTGTTTGACACTTTATTATTTTGTTATGGTCAAGTACAAGTACCAACCTTATAAATTAAATTAATCATAAATAATTATAGTAAAACACGTACCAACTTGATTATAGCAATTTATCATGTGAAATGCTAGATGGCGATATAAATTATATTATGTATAACACAATATTAGCATTGTATAACACTTTTTTTAGTATAAAAAGGCGTTCTATAATATTCGAGAAACATTGTAAAAAAAGTCATTGTGAAAATAAAATTATTGCGCATAAAATATTTTTGAATTAAAGACAGTGTGCAAATTATATTGTGATTTGTGAAATAGAATTGTACAGTGAATAAATTATTAACAAACCGGCGAATATTTTGTTAATAAAATTTATAAAATAATAAAATTGTGAAGATCGGGTGTTTTATTTTAATATAAACGGCGACTATAATAAACCCCCCTTCAGCCCGCGATTCATTGGTCCTTCGAGCCGGATCTCCAACAGTATTTTCCAGCGAATTTGGATTTCCAGCAATATTTTTTGGATTGTGTATCTTGCTGAGCAAAGATAACGCTTAAACATACATATTTAGCGCCAAAAGCACAAGCGAGTCATCACTTTGTAATTGTAAGTAATTGCGATTTTGTTTGTGATTATTAAGTGCAAAAGACGTTATTCAGTGAATGAGACTATATAAGATCAAAGCATTTAAAGACATTTTATGTGAGAAATAAAAAATTGGGTGTGCTAGTAAATATATACGCGGTTTGTGTGTGCTTAAATATACCGAGGATTCCCGCCTATTTATAAATTATAAAAAACTTTGTTTGTGCGCTTTATCGGCATATTAAAATTCCGTGAACATTTTCATTCAAAATTCAGGCTTCTTTGTGAATTTAGTTTATTAATTTTGAATTTTTTGTGCATCGTTCTCGTGTTTTCCATTTCGAGAAGTTTAAATATATATTCTGGAAACCAAAATGTCTACTGCAAGAGCGTTGAATCGTATTTTAGCTCATTTGCAAGACATCAAAGCGTCTGTAATGAAATTCAACGATGACACTAGTTTGGAAGAGGTAGACGCCAATATTGAACTACTCGAAGAAGAACGGAAAGAATACCGCGAGCTAGTGAAGCTGATTGGCGAGGATGTCAAGAACGAAGCTCTGCAGAATTCAGTGGAAGATTCAGTATTTTTGATTAGAAAGGTGCTACTTCGAGAAAAGAAGGATCGAGAAGCTGAAGTGTCGAAGCAAGTACATAGTACCTCGATCGATGAATTAATGGCGAATCAGCAATCATTTTTGCAAGAAGTAACAAATTTGAATAAAAGAGAAAGTGACGTGCGACTTCCCAGGATCAACATTCCTACGTTTTCGGGAAAATATTCGGAAGTTCCTTCATTCAAAGATTTATTCGAAGCATCTATTCATAGCAATGCGAAAATATCTAAGGTGCATAAATTTCAATACAATGAAGCTGCCGCATTGGTTCGTCATATTGCAGTAACTGAAGCGAACTACACGGAGGCATGGGAAAAAATTAAGGAGAGATATGACAAGAAAAGACTGGTGATTTCTACTCTAATTAAGCAGTTTGTGGATCAACCAATAATTTCAAAGCCCTCGGCTAAAGCTCTGCATCAGATGTCAGATGTATCTGATGAAGTGCTTAGGGGATTAAAAGTGCTGGGTGCCGAAGCAGAGAAAAGGGATCCGTGGCTAATCCACATTTTGGTGAATAAATTGGACGGTGTTACCAAGCAAGCCTGGGCAACAGAAACTGCAGAAGATGATTTCCCCTCAATGGAAAGATTTTTTAAATTTCTAAATAGAAGAAGTGATTCTTTGGACGCAATTGATTCAAATAAACCACCGCAGCCAATAGCAAATAATCGCATTAAAAATTTTCACGCTGCTTCTGCTGATCTGGTGTATGTTAAATGTTCCAAAGATCATTATCTCAGGAAGCTGTGCTTTAATTGTTTGTCTCCATCCCATCAGGCAGCGATATGCAGGTCCAAATATAGATGCGGTAAATGCCATAGAAAACACCATCTAACATTGCATTCCGAAGATACGCAACGGGCAGGGGCGAGCTCAACTTTAAACGGCAATACGGTGAACCATTCAGAGGAGAGTACCACTTCTGATACTCAATCGTATAATGCCACAATAGCCAGTTTCCAGTCATTACTCCCGACAGCAATGGTTCAAGTCACTGACCGATTTGGAAACGCATTAAAGTGCAGAGCGTTACTTGACTCCGGTTCCCAAGCATCGTTCATTACGGAAGCATGCATGCAGCGATTAAAACTACAGAGATCGAAAGCAAACATATCGGTAACTGGGTTGACTACGGGAAATATATCCACAAGAAGAGTAGTTTCTATCAACGTAAAATCGCTGCATTCACCAGAGGAAGAAATACAGCTGGATGCCCTTATAATTAATAAACTGCCAACTAGACTGCCCAGTTTCGGATTTAGTTTAAAGGACAGTAGCTTTCTGAAGGAGTTGAAGCTTGCGGATCCGCAGTATAATGAAGTTGGCGCAATTGATATCCTAATCGGAGCGGACAGATTTTTCCATATCATCAGGGATGGACGAACGAGTAATTCCAATGACTCTATTATTGCACAAAACACTATATTTGGTTGGGTTGTCTCTGGGATTACCGATAGTAACAGTGTAAATGGAGTAGCTCAGGTGAATATATGCACGTTAAATCTGCATTTGGATGTCGATATTGATGAGACGTTGAAAAGATTCTTCGAGCAAGAAGAAATCCCCAGTATCCACATGCTAAGTCCAGAGGAAACCGAGTGCGAAGAAGTTTTTAAATCCACACACAAACGTATCGAAGGAGGAAGATATATGGTGGAGATTCCTTTTAAAAAATCAGCAGGCGAACTTGGTAACTCATTGAAAGCGGCCGAACGGAGGTTCTTGGCATTAGAAAGAAAGCTGCAGTCTAATCCGCCAATTAACAAGGAATACTCAAGAGTAATAAGCGAATATATCAAGTTGGGATATATGGAGCCACTGAATAAAACCGATATGGAGATAGAGGATCACAAAAGTTTTTATTTGCCCCATCACTGTGTATTCAAGGAGTCAAGTGAGACTACTAAATTAAGAGTGGTATTTGATGGATCTGCGAAATCTTCATCAGGGGTTCCCCTAAATCAAACAATGTTGGTTGGACCAACTATTCAGCCTACGTTATGGTCTATATTGATGAAGTTCAGAAGTTACAAGGTAGCGTTAACCGGCGATATAGAAAAAATGTACAATCAAGTACTAGTTGCTGAAAAAGACACTCATTTTCAGCGAATATTATGAAGAAATGAACCATCGAGCAAGCTGAAACATTATAAGCTAAATACCGTCTCTTTTGGCTTGGCCAGTTCATCATTTTTGGCAATTAGGGCGTTACAGCAAATAGGCTATGATAATCAGCAAGATCATCCAAACATGGTGCAGCATATTTTAGAAGATTTTTATGTAGACGATTTCATTTCTGGAGCTGATACCATTGAAGAAGTCCAGCAACTAAAAAAGGAGATCACCGAAGTATTGCTATCTGGAGGTTTTAAAATCAGAAAATGGAAATCTAACATACCAGATATTACGGCGAGAGGAGATACTGGTCAAATATCGAGTTTCCATAGTTCAACTGAAACTAAAATATTAGGGCTCCAATGGAATTCTGCTGATGATATTTTTTCATTCAAACTAAATCTTGATGATGGATCCGAAGCTACAAAACGCCGCATCATATCAGAATATTCGCGAGTTTTCGATCCGCTTGGGTGGCTTTCTCCATCTATTGTTTTAATGAAAATAATATTCCAAAATCTTTGGTTGATGAAGCTGGGCTGGGACGACGAATTACCGGACAAGATCGCAAGCATGTACAAGGAAATTCGCAGTGAGTTGAAACATTTGGAGAATATACAGATTAAGCGATACATTCCTCAAGGTAGTCTGGTTGAAATTCACGGTTTTTCGGACGCGAGTGAGAAGGCGTACAGTGCAGTGGTGTATTGTAGAGCGGTTGCTGAGAATGGCGAGGTTACTGTAAACATTATGGCATCTAAAACTAAAGTAGCGCCAATCAAGCAGATATCTTTGCCCAGACTCGAGCTGTGTGGCGCACACTTGTTGACAAAACTTATGATGCTGGTGAAGGAAACAATAAAGCGTCCAGTACAATGTTATGCGTGGACAGGCTCCAGTATCGTCTTGATGTGGTTATCCAGCCATCCAGTAAAATGGAAAACGTTTGTGGCGAATCGTACGTCAGAGATTCTGGATAAACTTCCTAGAAAATGTTGGAATCACGTACGATCCGAGGACAATCCAGCGGATTGCGCATCAAGAGGGATACTTCCCTCAAAATTAGTCAACTACAAGCTATGGTGGCATGGTCCGGAATGGTTGCAACAGGCTGAATATATTTGTGCATCACCAACAGAAGAAATTAACAATGAAGAGCAGCTGGCAGCCGAAGAAAGGAAAAACAAAATTTTGGTTCTAAATATGCAGCGGCAAGAGGACGTCATAGATTCATTGATGGAAAGGATTTCAGAACATACTAAATTGGTTCGGGTTTTCGCTTACGTTCTGAGATTCCTAAAAAATTATACATTATCAAAAGATGACAGAATTTTAAGTTTCTTAACGGTGGAGGAGCTGCAGAGGTCAAAAAATATAATCATCAGGCATATGCAGCGACAATCATTTGCCAGTAAAATTGATTGTTTACAAAAACGGATGGCTATTAGTAAAAGCAGCGCCATATTATCCTTGGCACCGTTTGTAGACGCTAAGGGAATTTTGAGAGTTGGAGGTAGGCTGAGGCATTCGGATTGTCCATACGATTACAAACATCCTGATGAATATTCAGCATCAAAGTTACCACAGGATTTCAGTTTAGTCAATAATTTATGTAATTGTTATACTCGGATTAGGTGAAAAAATAAACACGCCCTATTAATTGTCATTACCGGTTAATATAGCATGTATATAATAATTGCCATATTTCATAAACCATAAAAAACCTTTTTCGACTGTCAATTTTGTAATAAAATAAAATTATACTTTTTTTTTGCTTTTTGTTAAGATATTAATTAATTTTCGCTTTTTGGTCAACAAAGACAGAAAATATAAACAATAAAATTGTACAAAATTTTTAATTGTTCAAATAAAACAAAGTTAATTCAAGTGGCTTTTAATTTTAAATTCGCGATTAAAGGCCAAATTATTCCTTAAAAAAGCTTAAGGATTCACCATTGGTGTCAGAAGTGGGATCCTGTGTCCCGATCAACATATCACATCCTGTAACCAGTCGCAGTATCATCATTAACAAAAACATCTCATCAAGGCTTCCAACGCTACCTCATTGTCGAGAAGTATTTATTTATTATATTTATACACATAATTTTTGGTGATAAGTGCGTTTTAGTGAATCATCTAAAATATAATGAACATTGATTTCATTTTTATTTAATTCAAAGTTATATTTTGTGTGAGTTTCAAATTCGAAAGATCGAGCCGTGCAACTTGCGACACGTGTTTTCAAATCTTACATTGAAATACCGTTAACAAGGTCGTCAAGATTGCACTGTGTATCATACCACAATTTCGCATTTGACATATCCCGTTAAATATCCCGTCTTTAATGCGAACGATCTAAACGGTTCAGTGAAGTGAATTTATTTTGTATGGTATAGCTTTCAATTTAAAACGGTCTTGTTAATTAAATATATACGTAATTAAAGAAATTTGAAATTAAAATCAATTAATCTAAAATGACTGATGCAAAGGTCACTAAACTGAAAACTAAACGCAAGGTACTGGTGGAACAGCAAAATCGTGTCGCGGAATTCGTTGATGAGAAAGCTAAAAATGCTACATTGCCAGAGCTATCTCTTCGACTGACTAGTTTAATAAAAATGTTTGAATCATTTGGTACAGTTCAATCAGAACTCGAGTCTTTAGTGGAAGATGAAACATCTAACCCTGATAGAGCAAGTTATGAAGAAACTTATTTTAAAATTCGACCAATGTTGCAAGTTAGGATTAATGCCATCGAAGCTGAAACACGTGGCGCGCAGGTGCAACCAGAATTTAAATCAAATATTAAATTACCTAAAATAGAGATAAATTCATTTGCCGGCGATTATACTAAATGGTTAGAATGTTATGAATCTTTTATTAGTCTCATTCATAATAATCCATCTCTAAATAATGTAACTAAATTTCAATATTTAAGAAATGCATTAAACGGGGATGCGGCGCGTGTTATTGCCGCACTAGAACTTAGCAATGAAAATTATGACACAGCAATAAAATTACTGCGAGATAGGTATCAGAACGTAAAATTAATTTGTAATGCCCACATTTTTGAAATATTTGCAATAAAAAATATAGAGCGTGGCAATGCTGTAAAAATTCGAAATGTTATAGACATCGTTAATACTCATTTAAGATCTTTAAAATCACTTGGGCGACCCACGTTACAGTGGGATGACTTGATTATATTTTTCATCCTTTCTAAACTGGATCACGATACTCGTATGAAATGGGAAGATGAATGTTCAATGGATAAAATGCCGACCTTAGATCAATTACTAACCTTTTTAGAACGTCGATGTCGTGCCCTAGAAAATAATGATCAGATCAATAAACAAAACCAGTATCAATCGGGTTCAAAACCGTTCAGTAAAAATATTACTCTGAATAAGCAGAAATATACTTCATTGGTGGCTGTACATTCAGAAAATTGTATTATTTGTGATAAGCCTGGACATGGTTTATATAGGTGTGATGCTTTTATTTCAAAACCTGTAACCGAGCGATTATCCCTTGTATCTAAACACAATGTATGTACGAATTGTTTAACCTCTAAACATAATATTTCCCAATGTCAATCCAAGTTCAAATGTCGAGTTTGTTTCAAACCCCATCACACTTTATTACATAGCGAAGCATCAACAACTAGTTCAAATATCCATAAATCAACTTCGCAATCAATTAAAAATATGTCGCCTTCGTCATCCAAACAGTTAAATGAACCACCATTTCCGGGTAATACTCTCTTAGTTAAAAATATATCGTCTTATGTATTTCTAATGACGGCATGCGTGAAGGTTCTAGACTGCAAAAATAAACCCATCATTGTACGAGCACTATTAGATTCATGTTCACACTTCAGTTTCATAACAGAAAAACTGGCTAACAAGCTTGGGCTTCCATCTCAACATTCACCAACGCAAATTTACGGCATATCTAACTCCGTAACTGCAAGTATGTTGACTATGCTAGTAACTGTTGAATCTTGCATAAAACCAGTTTCTCACCAATTAAAGGTATATGTTTTAAATAAAATTACTGATCCACAACCAGTACTAAATGTTGATATAAGTAATTGGAAGATTCCTCATAATGTTTTATTAGCAGATCCAAATTTCAATCAGACACAAGAAATAGATATGCTGATTGGAGCCGAACTGTATTGCAAGTTATTGTCGGTAGGTCAGATACAGTTGGGTGAATCGTTACCAGACCTTCAAAACACGGTCTTGGGATGGGTTGTTTCTGGCAGTACAAGTTCAACTTCAAATTCTAAAGGATTTTGTAATATGGTTACCACAAATCAAGACGAGATGTCGAAGTTAAATAAAATTGTGCAGCAGTTTTGGGATCTGGAACAAATAAACAACAAGGCTGCAAGTTTCACAAACAACGAACAGATTTGCGAAACTCATTTTCTTGAAAATGTTTCCAGAAGCGACTCAGGTCGATTTACCGTGGCTTTGCCCTTTCTTCATTCTCCGAAACTCTTAGGCAACTCCAGACAAGGTGCGTTAATTCGATTTCTCAATTTAGAAAAGCGACTGTCTGGAAATCCCGAATTAAAGTTACAATATAGTCAGTTCATTGAGGATTATCGAAATTTAAACCACATGAGACCGGAATCTGAAACAAACATTCCCGAGTCTCATTATTTTCTCCCACATCATTGTGTTTTAAAGCCATCAAGCTCAACTACTAAGTTGCGCGTCGTTTTTGACGCTTCAGCAAAAACTGATTCCAACAAGTCATTAAACGAATTACTTATGGTTGGACCAGTCGTTCAATCCGATTTGGTTTCCATCTTATTAAGATTTAGGCGCTGGAAAATTGCATTCAGCGCTGATATCAGTAAAATGTACAGACAAATAAATATTTGTGAGAACGATTCTCATTATCAATACATCTTCTGGAGAGATAATCCCGAAGATGAACTACAAATTTACCGTTTAACTACGGTCACTTACGGTACCGCGTCAGCTCCATATTTAGCCACGCGTTGTTTGTTGCAACTTTGTAACGAAGAAGCAAAGTCGCATCCACTCGCAAGCAAGGTCGTGCAAGGCGATATGTATGTTGATGATCTGCTAACCGGTAGCAATTCTATCGATGAAGCACTGTATCTTCGACGAGAGGTAGTTTCGCTTCTTGCTACAGCTGAAATGAATTTAAAAAAGTGGTGTTCAAACTCAGTAGAACTTTTATCACATATTCCAGATGCTGACAAAGAAAGTTTTCATGTTCTTAACAACGAAAATGTGATCAAAACTCTAGGCATGTTTTGGCAACCCGATAAAGATTATTTTTGCTACATGGTCAAGGTAGTACCAAATCCAAAAAGAATAACCAAGCGTTTAGTTCTCTCCGAAACAGCTAGTATTTTCAATCCTCTTGGATTAGCTGGTCCCGTAATTTTAGTTGCAAAAATTTTTATTCAGCAACTCTGGAAATTAAAACAAGATTGGGATGAATCTTTACCTCAATCAATGCATACAAAATGGACTGACTTTCGAAACCAACTTGCATATTTAAATAATTTCCGCGTTAAAAGATTCATTGAAACTTACGAAGTCACCACTGATGTACAACTTCACGGCTTCGGAGACTCCAGTGAAGTGGCGTTTGGAGCTGCGATATATATACGATGTAACAACAACAATAATATCACAACAACTTTGCTTTGTGCAAATTCACGCGTTGCTCCGTTGAGTAAAGTTACATTGCCAAGGCTAGAGCTCTGTGCTGCGCTCCTTACTGCCCAATTGATGTCGAAGGTGCGGTCGCAGCTGAACGTTAAAGTGAATAAAATATTTTATTGGACCGATTCTTCGATCGTTTGGCATTGGATACAATCTTCAAGTTCACATTCAAAGGCCTTTGTGGCTAACAGAATAGCGGAAATTCATCGGTTATCTAATATCGAAGAATGGAACCACGTTGCCAGTGAAAACAATGCAGCCGATGTTATATCGCGAGGAATGATGCCTGCACAGTTTATAAATTGCAGTCTATGGTTAAATGGACCTGATTATCTTCGTCAGCCTGTATGCAAATGGCCAAAGTCGTTACCTGAGCCATGTCCAGTTTTACCAGAACAACGAAAGGCTGCTTGCCTTGTCACAACTGAAAAGGAAGACGTTCTACTACAACACAAATATATTCATCAATTTAAATCTTTGCAAAGAAGTATGGCTTATGTTTGTCGATTCGCGAGCAATTGCCGGAAACCAAGGGAAGACAGAAGATTTGGGGAGCTTGTAGTTGAAGAGCTTTCCGAAGGCCACAATCTAATCATAAAGAGCATCCAATATCACAGTTTCCATTCAGACTTGATATCTTTGTCAAACCAGCAAAACATTCCAAAGAACAGTCATTTAAAAACATTAAATCCGTTCATTGACAAAGACGGTTTATTGCGAGTTGGAGGTCGTCTCAAAAACTCAGAGCTGCCATACTCATCAAAATTTCCACTAATATTGCCGTTAAATCATAAGCTTACACTAACAATTTTTAATCATTATCATTCCTCCTATTTACATCCAGGTCCACAAGCACTCTTAGCAATGATCAAAGAGAAATATTGGGCAATAGGGGGAAGAAAAATTGCAAGAAAGGTTGTTAATCGCTGCATACGATGCTTCCATTCGAGACCATCCAACGTGTCACAATTTATGGGAAATCTACCAGAACAAAGAGTGTGCCCAGCATCTCCATTTTCTATTGTGGGGATCGATCTGTGTGGGCCATTTTCTGTGCATTTCAAAGGCCGATTTAAAGCACCAGTCGGAACGTACATCGTGGTATTTGTATGTTTTGTAGTAAAGGCAATACACTTAGAATTGGTATCCGACTTGAGTACAAACGCTTTCATTGGCGCATTAAAACGCTTCATCGCTACAAGAGGAAAGAACTGCGCAAAATTTTCGAACAATTCAACAAACAGGAAATAAATCGATACTGTGTAGATGAAGGTATCACGTGGAATTTCGCACCACCTAGATCACCTCATTTTGGAGGTTTATACGAAGCAGCTGTCAAAACTACAAAACATCATATTAGGAGGATATTCGGTAATGCCGCACTAACACATGAGGAATTCTTAACCGCCATCAAGCAAATTGAAGCTGTCGTCAATTCTAGACCGCTTACAGCGTTATCAACAAATCCAGATGATCTAAACGCCATTACTCCTGGTCATTTTCTGATTGGACGACAAATGATGGATCTTCCAGAAAATAATATCAACGAAAATATTCCAACCACCAAGAGATGGCAAATTGTGCAACAATTATTTCAACATTTCTGGAAACGTTGGTCTTCGGAGTACTTGACAGAGTTACAACAGCGTCAATATTGGAACGAAAAATCAAAAAATTTAGAGATTGGTCAATTGGTTCTCTTAAAAGAAGATGATTTACCACCACTAAAATGGAAATTAGGAAGAATAGTGGCAACCCATGCTGGTAATGATGGATACGTGCGGGTAGTAACCGTCAAAACAAACGCTGGAGAATTTAAGCGAGCTGTTGTTAAGGTGTGTCCACTTCCTGAACCACTTTTTGAAACCTAGCTGGTTTCAAGGCGGCGAGAATGATGAATATTCAGCATCAAAGTTACCACAGGATTTCAATTTAGTCAATAATTTATGTAATTGTTATACTCGGATTAGGTGAAAAAATAAACACGCCCTATTAATTGTCATTACCGGTTAATATAGCATGTATATAATAATTGCTATATTTCATAAACCATAAAAAACCTTTTTCGACTGTCAATTTTGTAATAAAATAAAATTATATTTTTTTTTTGCTTTTTGTTAAGATATTAATTAATTTTCGCTTTTTGGTCAATAAAGACAGAAAATATAAACAATAAAATTGTACAAAATTTTTAATTGTTCAAATAAAACAAAGTTAATTCAAGTGGCTTTTAATTTTAAATTCGCGATTAAAGGCCAAATTATTCCTTAAAAAAGCTTAAGGATTCACCACATCCGATAATCTTACCAAAGAGCCATGTATTTAGTCGTGGAATTATATGGCACATACATAAGCAAAGCCTACATGCGGGTCCATCATTGACATTCCAGTTAACCAGACAACAATACTGGATAGTTGGTGGAAGAAGCAGTATACGGGGAATTATCAACAAATGCGTGGCGTGCTTTAAGAGTAATGCGAGGTCTTCAAAGCAGCTAATGGGAGATTTGCCGGCAGCGAGATTAAAAGCAGCAAGGCCACACATTCACATCATGTGGAGTGGATTATGCGGGTCCAATACAAATAGCGTCAAAAAAGGGAAGAGGTGCCAGATTCATCAAGGGCTATATTGCGCTATTTGTTTGTATGACAACCAAGGCTATTCATATAGAGATCGTGAGCGACCTTACAACTGATGCCTTCATTGCGGCTTTAAAAAGATTTGTGTCTAGAAGAGGAACGCCAGCACACATCTATAGTGACAACGGATCAAATTTTATTGGAGCGAAGCGACACCTGAATGAGGTATATAAATTTATTTCCGACAATAATAATAATTGTGTCATTGCAGAACATTTATCTAAGTCAGAGGTGCGGTGGCACTTTATTCCACCCGTGTCACCCCATTTTGGAGGATTATGGGAAGCGGCAGTCAAGTCTGTAAAAACTCACCTGATTAGATGTACCTCCAATATCCATTTAACGTTTGAAGAGATGGCCACTCTACTAAGTCAGATCGAGGCAATTTTAAACTCCAGGCCATTATATGCAGCAATAGACGGCGATTCATCATTCGAGGTTTTGACTCCAGCGCATTTTTTGATCGGGTCGGCCAATTTCTATTTGCCGGAGCAGGAAGTCAATGAAGAGATACCTCTAGGCAGACTTACGAGATGGCAATTTATTCAGCAGCGCGTTCAATCCTTTTGGAGAAAGTTTAGCGTAGAATACCTTCACAACCTTCAACAGAGAAGTAAATGGCGAAAACAGCATGAAAATATGAAAATTGGAGATGTCGTATTAATCAAAGAGGATAATTTGCCATCCTACAAATGGGCGCTTGGCAAAATAATTGAATTGCATCCTGATGATCACGGAACAATTAGGGTCGTAACATTAAAAACATCAATTTTAAAGCGACCCATTGTGAAAATATGTAAACTTCCCGAACAAGAAGATGGTTAACGACGGGATCGTTAACGGGCCGAAGAATGTTGTTGTTGTCTGCAGCATCTAAAAACATAAAGAGAAAAACACAAAGAATCATTTGGACACAATTAAATAGATGCTATTTTTACTTATCTGAGAGCATCAGCGGATACAGCAGCGGTACGGCATTATGCAAAATCAATCTTTTGATTTTAAAGCATTAAACAATTATAATTAATTTGTTAATTTTTGAATAATTTATTTGTTTATAAAACGCCAAGTTTTATTGTATTAATTTTGTTTGACACTTTGTTATTTTGTTATGATCAAGTACAAGTACCAACCTTATAAATTAAATTAATCATAAATAATTATAGTAAAACACGTACCAACTTGATTATAGCAATTTATCATGTGAAATGCTAGATGGCGATATAAATTATATTATGTATAACACAATATTAGCATTGTATAACACTTTTTTTTAGTATAAAAAGGCGTTCTATAATATTCGAGAAACATTGTAAAAAAAGTCATTGTGAATTATTGTGAAAATAAAATTATTGCGCATAAAATATTTTTGAATTAAAGACAGTGTGCAAATTATATTGTGATTTGTGAAATAGAATTGTACAGTGAATAAATTATTAACAAACCTACTTTTGTTCTGAATAAAATGGTTGATTTCACTTACAAAAGGTTGTGGAACCTGTTATTGCTGTGAGAATTATTTTGTTTGTATGCATGCATCGCATGTATGTATTGTATGTAGGAAGTATATTTAAACAAATCCACATGCGATGTGGATGGTAATGATAATTATAATGGTATACTGGTTTAATGTTATAATAGCATAAAGGTACGATGGTTCGGCGATATAGTGGCGTGATGGTATGATGGAATGATGGAGCAATGGTTCGATGGAATAATGGCATAATGGAATAATGGAATGGGTTGAACGTTCAGTTTGGGGTTAAGTTGATGTTGAGGTGGGGGTCAAGTTAGACGTTCAGTTAGGATTGAGTTTAGTTCATAGATACAAACTTTTTGATGTGAAAACATCTTTAGCGGCAGGAGTAAGTAAAAAATTGTATAGACATCGGGTTACGGAAATAAAAGTGCCGAACAAAAAATATTGCTGGTATATGTGTGAGTGAATATCGATAAGAACAAAAAATAAATAAAACGCAAAATCTACGCATACACATGCAATATACAACATCATCCGGCATTTCAAAAACATCGTGAGCCGAATACAAAAAAAAACTGCCTACTTTAATAAATTTTGTTGTGAAAATATCTGCTATATATGGCCGCAGCAGCAAGTGTTTTTGAAAATGAAAATTATATACGAGCAAAAGAACCACAAATTATGCTTGTGTAGTGTAAACAATTTTTAATGGAAATAGCGAGCTGTGAAAATTGCACATATACATTGAGACATATTAAAATAATAATTTTGAAATTGTTTAAACGGTATATTTTTTAATTAGTATTGCTCAATGCTCATGCTGTTGGTGAGTTTGGTTATATGGAGTTTTGCGCTACAGCCTTTCCAATTGCAATGATTTTAGGTCAACACTGCGCCCAAATAAAACCGCCCTATTTAATTTATTGTAAGCTGAACAGTGACAAAGCGATACGATTTTGCTTTGTTCAGCGAGTTTGCCGTGACCATTTACTACTATAGAATCTTGAACAAGATTGCTGTGGTTGAGTAATGGTATATTTTGAAGTGTACATGGCAATTAAATCTAGGTGATTAACTTAACAGAACTGTACTTTGCTTATGCTCAATTAATGTCAGAAAGGTTCGTCCTCCAAATTCAAAATAGAATACTGCCGTGCTAAGTAAAATGCCATAAGCGCCAAAATTTGCAAAATGCGTTAGGGGCTTATTTGGATTCTTCAAACAAATACCTATATTTCTGCTTTTTTTAAAAAGTCAAATATCGTTCATCAAATGCTATAAAATCAAGTTATTTTAATAGTCAAGTTTCATATAAAGACATGGCAAACTAAAATAGACACATTGTTTGTAATTATTACTCAAAACTGCAAAAAGGCAGATGTGACTTTTTCTCTCAGCACGACAAAATAACTTACTGACTTTTTGAACCAAAAATGTAACTTAGTTTAAATACTGAGCGAACAACATCCGTCTTTATGGAGAAGTTTCTGAACCTTATCGAAATGGCTTGAAATGATTCAATAGATATTTATACAAAAAAGTTTTCACATAATCTTTTGCGAGTTGAGGGTGAACTCGCGCGTTGTGTTTTTTTTCAGAACGTGTTAGTTTAAAAATTGAGTTTGTGGTTGAGTTGAGTGTTGAATGGGATTGAGTTCTGGTTTACTGAGGGTCCAGTTGCGGATTTATTTTGGGAAAGTAGTGGGTTGATTTGGAAATTAGCTTGAGTTGAGTTCACGTACACATGTATTTAGCGGTTGTGTAAGATTTATTGAGCTTTATTTGGGGGTTGAACTGAGATTTGAGTTCTAAGTTAGCTTGACTTGTTCTGAGTTGAGCTCATGTACTCATTTAATTTTTCGTACCATGTTGAATTGAGGATTGACTTAGTCGCTAAATTAAGGGTTGCGTTAAGGATTAATTTATTGAATAGAATATTGAGTTGGGGTGGAGCGATAGGGTGCAGTTGATTATTTATTTGGGAGTTGAGTCGGGGGTTATGGTGGAGATTAGATTGTTGTTAAGTTGGTATTGAGTTAAGGTCGAGTTAGGGTTAAATAATGTCTGCGTTGAAGTTGAGTTGGATTTGAGTTAGCGGTTCGGTTTTTTTTGGGTTTAATTTGGGGTCAAGTTTAGGGTTTAGTGGGAGGTTAGATTGAGTTGATTTTATAGTTGAATTCGTACACGCTTGTAGATTTCTTATCGAGTTGATTTTGGGATTGAGTAGGCCGTTAAGTATGAATTTGAAAGGAGGATTGAGATTTGGTTCGAGCTAAGTTCAGTTCAAGTTGTGTTAAGGTTTAGTTAACTTACATTAGGGGTTAAGTAAGAAGTTCGATTGGGGAATTATTTAATGGTCGATTTGGGGTTAAGTTTAGAGTTGATTTGAAAGTCGATTTGAGATTGAGTTGGTGATATAGTTGAGGGTTGGTTTGGTGGTTAATTTGGTGATTGCGTTACGATTGAGTTGGAGGTTGTTGTAAATTGAGTGGGAGGATGAGTTGAAAATTAAGTTAAGAGTTTCAGTTAGGGATTGATTTGGGAGTTGAGATAAATTTCACGACCGAAGTTCTGATCATCTCATGAGGTTTCCCTTTATATTTTATATTTGGATCGCTCGATTATTTTTACACTTTTCTACTGAAATTGAATTTTATTGGGAATCACCTGAAATATCATCTTCAGTCATGTATTGAGATACTACCGAGAACTGTAGAACTGCCTAAAAATAATCGAGCGACCCAAATGGAAGTAGCCACAACAACAGTTCCCACAATTTATTATTAAGTGTATTTCCATCGTAATTTCGAAAAAAATTGCAGATTTTAGTTTTTTGGGCCAGAATTTGCAGGATACAAATACAATCAATAACAGGTACTGCAACCTATTGTTAGAAATATTTACTATTGTAATCGGAACACAACTGCACAGATTTTAGTTTTTTAGGTCAGAAATGCGTAGAAAAAATCTATAGATCATGTTTTTCGAAAGAGGCAGCACGGTCAAAAAAGAAGTACAGAGCGTTTGCCACTAGATGTCACTACACAATCAAATATTTCTAACATTTTTCAAATGGAGATAGTTAAAATCAAAATCAATTCACGTATTAATAATAATCACTTTTATTACACGAAAATATTTTTGTTTATGTTTACAAAATTCACACCTAAAAATGTTTTTTAACATTATAATGCCACTAGGTGACACCTAGTGGCATTATGTGAAAGTTCTTAGTGTTTTCATAGTTTTCCAAAAGATGGTAGCTCTTGCGGTTGTAGAAAATTTAACATTTAAACATGATCTATAGAGATCCAAATGCAAGTTGGTACAGCAGTAACAAGTTCCACAACCTAAACAGCTGGTAACTATCACAATCGGAGCACAATTGTGGAATTTGGTTTTCTGAGTCAGAATTAGTGATGAAATGACACGAAAGTGTTTGTGGTCATCATAATAGCACTTGAGGCCAAATCATTGACTAATAATGCGTAATTAAATTCACAATTAAGATTTTCCGATAAGATTACACAATTATTGTAATTTCCTATATTTTGTCGAAATTAAATCACACAGGGGAGGGGGGGGGGGGGGGGGGGAGTGGAAGATAAACAAATTGGGTTTTAATTTTTATTTTTGATTTTTATAAACTTTTATAAAGATACATTAATCTAAATTCCAAATCTAGTGCTCAGCCATGGCCGATATTCAGCATTACTTAAGAAAAATGTAACAGCACCGGATGCATCGCAGTTTCCAATTGTTGCTGAAACCAAACCAACAGCTAATGGACCATTAGCAGTTTGGACTACAAAAGCTGAACCTTGTTCGCCAGCACATGGTGACGAAAAGTTTGTCGAATCAAAAGCACAGAATTGTCCGGTTAATTGGCCAAATATGAAAATAGTATCACAATTTGTTTGATTTAAAACCGTTTGGGTACTAGTTAACAATACGGTGGATGCTGGTCCGGTTGGTGATACTAAACCAAATGATGAAAATGAGCCGGTTACACCAGTTCCGGGTTGAAAATCATCTATAGCTGGTAACGCGATTGGTGCGATATATCTATCGTCTATGGGAAAGACACCATTACCGAAAAATATAACACCAATATTGTTTAATGTAAGCGAAGCTTGATAATCTTCATGAACTACGGCTCCGGTTGCCTGGTAATATACTAGCTCATGAAAATTGACACTTCCAAATCCGGCTTGCCATGAATTGAAGCTATACATGGAAATCAAATAGAAATATAAAAATAAATGTTCACACATGTATAAAAGTGGATTATATAAAATTTACCCGACAATATTTAATGCAGCTGTGAGAACATGTGTCCGTGTAACTAAAGTTCCACTTCCCAAAAATTGATTCGCTGGTTCCAATGTATTACTTATAAGAACTTGGGCATGATATGGCAGTGGTTCTGGTGCCGGTTGTCCATTAAATATACGCCCCGTACGTGTTAAAGCCGTAACACAACTGGCCACCAATGTTATACAAACTAAAAATTTCAACATTTTTCACGCGCTGCTGCTTTCAAACTGTGAGTGGACTAAATTCGTTTGCTTCAATATTAATTGTTTTATAGCGTTGTTATACATTGTTATCATACTTGGTAAAATAATTGTGTTATCATAAGACGGTGATAATCAATTATGAAGAAAAATAAAAATATAAATCATTATTTTTGGACGCAAGAATTTTGAAGTGGTTTTAATGTGGCCGTATGAATGATTCTAATTTATGATCGATGACGATTATCTTTATGTAGTCACAAGATTGGCATAAATTTATACGCAGACATCTTACACCACATGTGCTAATTCGACATACATACCTACATAGATAAGATTAACAATTTTTCTCCGAAAAATTAGTAACACAGTGCCTCCCATTTTATATTCAAGTTGTGTCATAAGGTGTGATAACTTTTAATCAAAGTTTAATTAAAATGAAATTTGCTTGTAGGTTTCATGTCATACAATCAGAGAGTCCAAATCAATATTCATTAATCAAGACAGATTGTGGGGAACTTAACTTTTATTTCCTTTCATTGAGTACGCACTATCTTTCAATTGGTGACCAGTTAAATTGTAACAAATAATCTTATCTACATCCTCTCTTATAAATTCTATCAATCAAATTCATTAAAACAATTATTTATACACAATACCCAATCTTATCATTTATTTCCAAATAATTGTGACATTTTTTTTTATTTTTTTAAATACTAATGAGAATAATAATAAATAAAAAGCTCAGCACCTAAATGCCAATAGTTAGTAACAACCAAAAACGAAAATCGGCAATGCGCGTATAAAACGTAACCGATGTAACCACATTACAGGTGCCAAACACCGATGATACAAGGCCGACCACAACGGCTTGATTACGAGCTTGCTGAACAAATCCAGCTCCTTGTTCGCCACCACATGGTGTTGAAAAATTTTCAAAATCAATAGCACAAAATTGACCAGTAAACTCTGCTTGCGGGAATAAATTGGCGCAACTTTCTTGACTAAAAATTTGTTGATGTCCTTGTAGCAGGTTTGTTGATTGGTCACCCGTTGGTCCAGTTAATCCAAATGATACGAAATTACCAATTTGCCCTTCTAATGCAATTTGCTCGTTCAGTAATGGTAGGCCAACTGGAGTGATAGTTGGACCAAACGTAATACCAGCGCCGAAAAATATTAGTCCTATATTATTTACGCTTGCCAATGCATCATATTGTTCGTGCACTATAGCACCGGTCGCTTCGAAATAAACTAAATCATCTAGTGTTATGCCACCGAATCCAGCCGACCATTGATTAAATCTATATGCATTCAAGTAGACAAAAGTTTTAAACATTTTCTAAAATTATTTAAAGCTCCCACGTTTTATCTACATACCCGCGAATATTTACCGCTACCGTTAGCACATGAATTGAAGATATTAAAATACCGCTCCCTTGATATGTTTCATCAGGACGTAAAGTGTTGAAGAATCGCAAATGTGCATGATATGGAACAACTTCAGTAACCGGAGTACCTGCATGTATTCTACCTTGGATAGCAGCCGATGATACTGTTATCGTCATTAAAATGACAAACGCTAGTCCACAAATTGATTTCATTTTTGAATATTGTCCGTTGCCGCGCAGTTATAACTTATACTGAATACAAATTAAGTATGTGTCGAATGTTTTATATTAAATTAAAATTTGCTAATCACTATTTTATTTGATATATATATATAGGGTCTTATCTGGCTCGTAATATGATGTTTACGAATATGGGCGCTTATCATAAGTGGATGACTGCAGAGTCAAATTATCGAAAAGTTTGCAGCTATAGCGGGCCTGAATGACGTAACATCTAACAGGCCGGAAGGCAGACGAAGTGATACACAGACCGAGACAAACAAACCTACGAACCGGCGAAAAAGTAGACCGATAGACGGACAGAACGACAGATGCACATACCAAAAGATAGACCAATAGGTATTACAGCCAAACAAACAAACAGACAGAAGTATTGCGTTTGGTTTTGGTGAGTGGACGACGTAGAATGAAATGTGTAATAAGCTCAAAACCTGGTAAAATTCTCTCTGTAGAAATTCCAATGATTTGTATACTATTGCTGTAAAAATATTATAAATGTTTATGCAAGCCGTGCTGTCCCTATACATGTGATATTAGGTACATAGGTATATTAGTATTAGTGATGTCGCCGTATACATTCAAACACGACATAAAATATAAAACACACTAACACACTTACACAAGTCAATGTACATTTTTGTTTTCAGTAAGGCTTGTATAAGACTGAGTAAATTATGTCGAAAAGAAACAGTAGGTACGACTCTCTCTATCTCTCTCTCTCTCTCTCTCTCTCTCTCACTCTCTCTCTCTTCTCTCTCTCGGTATGATTATTCACTTGAGCTCCATTTTTTTCAACACTAACGACATCAGTTGCATGGAATGCAACTAATGTGGTAATTCCTTCGTTGTTCTCTCACCGATCCTTTTCATGAAAATTTATCACGTCAGTCAGCAAACTTCAATTTTCTTTAGCAACAAAATCTCTAAAATACTTTAACGGAAACTCCCAGCGATATGACAGAACCCAAAACACAACTCCGTTGATCAGCGGAAAATCCAAAAACGAGAGCGTCTTAATATTGACACCAGAGCAATTAAACACGATAATCGAAGAGAGATTACGCATAATGCTCAATGTACAACACAAAATGACTCACGGCTCGGTTCCGTCCTCCAGCAATGCTTGTTCTGAATCGCGGGGGGGGGGGAGGAAACAGATAATATTGACGCAATACGTACAGTTCGCGAAGCCGTTCGTACCCCGGCAGTCCCACGGGCTATAGAGGTTGCACGATGTGGCTTTTAAACCGCCACAACCGCTGTATACACAAAATCCAGAAGTGTGGTTTGCAATCTTAGAACAACAGTTCCAAGTAGCAAACATTAAATTAGAACCGACCATGTATTCTCATGCAGTGAGCGCATTAGACGCTAGATTACACAATCAATTTGCATGTTTAATAACGAGGAATAAAGGAAATCAACCTTATACAATCTTCAAGCAAGAAATTATCAGAGGACTCGGAGAGTCAGAAAGGACAAAAATGCATAATCTATTACACGTTCTATCGCTAGGAGATAAAAAACCATCACAGCTACTGGGTCAACTCAATCTTAATGCAGGAAAAATTCAACATCAATTCAACAATGATTAGACAACTGTGGATGCAGAGGCTACTCGCGCAAGTACAGATGGTACTAACACCGTTCGAGAACGACATGGAACTGGCCAAATTAGCCGAGAGAGCCGATGATTTGATCGAGACCATGTCACACGCACAAATACACGCTGTATCGACACCAACAGATATGCCATCCGGAACGATACTACACCAGGAAAACTCCAACACAAGCAATACAACTAATTTCAGTGAGATGCTGACTCGCTTCAAGGTAAATTTATTAGCGGAAGTTTCATCATTAATAGTATCACATAAGAGAACAAATAGCTCAGAACGTCCAAGCAACAATTACAGACGAAATCGTTCACAATCCAGGGAAAACAAAACAGAAAATGAGGAATGTTATCACCATAGGCGGTTCGGCGATCGAGCCAGCAAATGTGTATCGGGTTGGAAACAGCATGCCACATTTATGCAGAAACTAAACATAACTAATCCAAAAAACTAGACGTCCACCAACATTCGACGACGTGTCAAGATGGTGGGAGTTCAAGTCGTTTAATAATAATAGAATGAAATACAAACCAAAAATTTTTAATCGATACAGGGGCAGACGTATCCGTTTTACCCCCAAATTTCTGTAAAATATCAGGCGAAGCACTGGTTTTCAATCTATACGCAGCTAATGGTACGCGTATTAAGGCTTATGGCATGCATATGCTCAAATTGAACATTGGTCTTCCGAGAAATTTTATATGGAATTTTATAGTGGCCGACGTCTCTATGCCCATTACCGGGGCGGATTTCTTAAAAGAGACAGGATTGCATACATAGGTAGACATACAAAAAGGTCGCATAATAGATCCAGTAACAACGTTGTTTTGCATTGGTTCGGTTACTAGTTCAAAAGTACCATCGTTATCATTGGTTAACAAATCCGTCGTCCACACTATACTATGTTAGAACTATTGACAAAATTTACAGAAATCACCAGAGAAACCTTAAATTCCACACCGGTTAAACATAAGATCACACACTTTCTCGAAACTAGAGGCGCTCCAGTAATGTGCAAAACTCGTCGATTAGCTCCAGACAAATTAAATATCGCTAAGGAGCATTTCGAACAGATGATGTCGCAGGGAATATGTAGACCTAGCAAAAGTCCGTGGGCCAGTCCACTATACACCTGGTGCAAAAAAAGAATGGCGAATGGAGACCGTGTGGTGATTATCGCGTATTAAATAATATCACAATTCCTGACTGTTATCCAGTACCACACCTACAGGATTTCTCGTTCCAGCTGGCCATATGTAGTGTGTTTACAACAGTGGATTTAGTTAGAGCCTATCATCAAATACCTATAGAGCCCAACGATATACCAAAAACAGCTATATCAACACCTTTCGGTTTATTTGAGTTCTGTAGAATGACGTTTGGACTTCGAAACGAAGCCCAGTCATTTCAGAGATTAATGCATACGGTGTTACGAGGACTACCTTTTTGTTTTGTGTATACTTATAGATGACATACTAATTGCGTCCAGTTCATGGGACGATCGCATGTTACATCTAGAAACAATTTTTCATAGGTTATCAGAGTCTGGCCTAGTCATTAATATCGACAAATGCGTGCACAACCTGAAGTCCAATTTTTGGGACACCTGGTGAACGATAAAGGGAGTTTACCATCAACAGAGAGTGTCAAGGTTATCGAACAATATAAACGATCAACAACAGTACAACAGCTAAGAAGATTCTTAGGAATGATCAATTTTTATCGTAGGTTCGCCCTAGCAGCTGCTCAAGATCAAATAATTTTGAATGATTTCTTAAAGGCCTATCGCAAAAATAGCAAAGTTCTAATCGAATGGTCAGAGAATTCAATAAACGGTATTTGAGGAATGTAAAAAAAAGTTGTGTAACGCAACATTGTTAGCTCATCTGTTATGGTCGATGATGCTTCAGACGTAGCCGTAGGAGCAGTGATCCAGTAATATGTGGACAATTCTTGGCAACCACTAGGTTTTTATTCGGTAAGGCTTACGGAGACACAACGAAAATATAGCGCAACGATAGAGAACTACTATCCGCTTATCTAGGCATTAAATATTTTCGATTTTTTTTAGAAGGTAGAAATTTTACATTGTTTACGGACCATAAACCGTTAGTCTTCGCATTCAAGCAAAATTTAGACAAAGCCTCACAGAGACAAAGGAGACAACTTGATTTCATAACGCACAAAAATCGTTGTATTGTGATAACTCAACCGGGAAACCTAGAAAATTTATCCCCATTGGTTGGCGCAAGGAGGTTTTTGACACATTCCATGGACTTTCACACCCAGGAGTTAAAGCAACGGTGAGGTGGTTGACGGAGTACGTAGTGTGGCGATCAATAAAAAAGGACGTCAGGATAATGGCACAGACATGCTTAGCATGCCAGAAATCCAAAGTCAGAAAGCATACACGAGCGCCTACACGAACATTTAACCCCGCTACTGAGAGATTCCAAGAAATTCATTTGGATATAATCGGACCATTACCATTGTCAAACGGTCAGCGATATTGTATCACCATGATAGATAGATACACACGTTAGGCCGAAGCCGTACCAGTACCAGACATTACAGCAACAACTGTAGCATTTGTAGTGTTTTCTAATTGGATTGCACGTTTTGGCGTACCAAAATTTATAGTAACTGACCAAGGTGCTCAATTTGAGTCACAATTATTTTCTGAACTGTCGTGCCTATTAGGTTTTGAACGCAAACGCACTACCAGTTACAATCCCAAATGTAACGGTATGATTTAACGTTGGCATCGCACGTTAAAAGCTGCGATCATGTGTCAAGATAGACTCGATTAGACGGATATATTGCCATCAGTACTTCTAGGGTTAAGGACAACTTACCGGGAAGAATAATCCAGCATTTTAGCGAGTTGAGACCGGAATCAGCAACCAGGCATGCACAAGATAAGATCTTCGTCAGCCCAGCATTGAGCAATTGCTCACATGTATTTCTGAGAACGGACGCATTGAGAAGGGCACTTCAGCTGCCATACACGGGCCCTTACCCAGTTATTAACCGAAGCGATAAATTTTTCGATATAGAGAAAAATAGTAAAAAAGTTAGGATTTCGGTAGACAGGCTCAAACCTTGTTTTATAGAAAACAGCGACGAAACGGATATAATGCCGAAGGTTACAGCAAATGAGACGTCAAGGGGGGAGGAAAAAACCGAGAACGTAACAGCACACCAGGTATACCAATTAAAAAAGTGTCGTTCGAAACAGAACCACAACTTATGGGAACCAGCACCACGACAACTAGAACCGCGGTCGTGTCACGAGATTATCACCCCGTTACAGAACAAATTCATAAAATTTTAATTTAAAATTTTACTAGAAGGGGAGTGTGTGGCGATTCCACCATAACCAGTTATTTTAATCTTATTTTTTATGTTGTTTTTTATTATCTTATGCACGAATATTATGGACACCAGAAATGGTATAATCGGTGTACATAGCAGTTCTTAGTACAGTGATTGAATCATAGAGTGCTAAGAACTGGGATGTACACCGAAAAAAGAAAATTTTTATGTATAAATAGAAAAATAGTAGATTGTTCTACAAGTAAAGAAAAGTGATAGTTTTCCAGTGAGTGTAATTGTTTAATTCATGAGCGAGCGCTAGTGAGCGAGTGGATTAACAATTTTACGAGCATGGAAAACCACTTTTCTTACGTGTCGGACATGCTATTTTTTCGTGTATTTGATGACAAATAGGTTAAAAATAAAAAAGGTAGACCCAGTTTGGATCAAAGTATCTATGCATAGCGTGTACATAACAATCGCAGTAAGCAAATAAATAAAAGCCAAAAATTCAAAAATCATTTGGAAAAAAAGCGTTTCTATGAAGAAAAGTGTTTATAGTGAAGAAATGTGTTAAGGAGAAAAGTAGCTGTTTTCTTTACTGTTTTCAGCCAAGAAATGACACTGTTTACCATTAAGTACACGAAAAAAAATATTTTTCTCAAATCGGATAAAATACGTCAGTTTTCTGGTTTGTTATCTGTCAGCAAAATGAAGTATTCCACGACACTACATCGTTGCTAGGCAACTTACTAAAAACAGTACTGGAAAGTATTCCTTGCCTAGGCAGAGAATACTTTCTAGTACTGATTATCATCTGTTTTTAAGAAATACATGATATAAAGTATAATCGCACGCGATTGTTATAATTCTAAGGTAACTTTGATAGTGAAATCTATTGAAAATATAAATTGGAAAATTTTGCGTATTTTAAAGAATATAATGAATAAAATGGATAATCTGATATACTGCCGATTAGAGAAAAAAATCGTATGTGCAACTCGTGGAAAAACTATAATTCCCGGACTCTTATGGTTGCTGGAACTCGGCTGACGCCCCGTCCCAACAACTTCCATACTCGTCCGGGAATATATCGTTTTTCCTACACATTACACAATATACTATTTTTCAAATTTAGTATCCTTATGCTAATGAACATTTAATTTATATTAATTAATTATATTAGTTAGAGTTGTGTTATAATAATATATAAGTGTAGTGAGCCACGGAACACAAAAGGAATTGACACCCGTAATAAATAGGGAACTACATCGGGAACCATACAATCCCCGAACATAGGGATAAGTACATGGTGGCCCTGTGATATTTACAACTCCCAAAGATGGTTTAATCATAGTCTTCATTGCAATTGATTACTGCCAACTTTAAATCGGCTCTGAATTTTCTGTTGAACGAACTAATAATAAGCAATTGTTTTTAAGCCAGTAATCAAGAAGCAGTGTTTCGAAGTTGCTGAATGTGCAATTTATGTTGCACAATTGTTTCACCGGCTCTTAACTCACAACTTCTCGAACCAGATGTTTCAGCCGCTGTTGTGGCTTTCATTTTTTTTCCATTTTGCCGTATCTTGTCCAAGAGATATTTTGTCGATAACATTTTTTATGTAAAAATGAATTGTTGCCTACAAACAAAAAGTAGACATTTTTAGTACAAATTGACAAATTTGTAAATTGAAAACACAAATCTAATAAGAACGTATAGGCACTTGAAGCAATATTCCACCTGAAAAATATTCACCAACAATTATATTGTTCCAAAATGTGCAAACAATCGGGAGTAACAGGCATTCCGGATGTGCACAATTTGGTATTATATAAACTAATTACAAAACATGTCTACTTCGAAAAATTTCACTACAAACTGTGTTTGAATATGACATTACGAAAAACAAAAGAAATTTTTAAAACTAAGCCGATTTTACGCGTACAATATTTTTTAGCAAAGGTTATTTCTTGTAGAAGAATGAAAGAGTGAATTTGAAATATAAAAGGTTAGTACTTTTTCTCCCATCAAATAGTAATAGGACGAAGTGCAAAAAATACGTCAAAAACCACTTTAACATTAAAGCTGAATTCACCAGATTTGTCCATTGAGCTCGTCAAGAAAATGACAACTTGACGGAGTTAAAAACCGAGTTAAAAATATGTTATCTTGCTTTTTTTTTTAGAAATTTCAGAATTATTAAAACCTAAAATAAGAATGGAAAAAGAAAAACAATGTTTGTATGCCTGAAATTTTGTGTCCAGCGAGATAACATATTTTTAACTCGGTTTTTTAACTCCGTCAAGTTGTCATTTTCTTGGCGAGCTCAATGGACAAATCTGGTGAATTCAGCTTAAGGGCCAAATCGACAAACCACAATTAATTCGCAACTGCGACTAAATTGTCTCTTTTGGTATTTTTAAACCGCAATAAAATCACAGATTAAAGTGTAGATTGAAGTTGTAGTCGTGGATATCGGCGACTACAATCAGTGAATATAATTGACGTTTAAAATCGAATTTATCATTTATAATTTCGATGTAAATTTATTTATTTTAGGTCATAATAAATAATAATAAACAAAATACCTTTATTTAGCAATAATTAATCAATTAATATTATTTTTATGGTGATTTTGGCGTTGAAAAAGTTATAATTTATTTGGAAAAATTTATTATTTGAAAATTGTACTAGATTTCTGAATAAATTTGCTGTTTTATTCTGGTTTAAAAATACCGTTTTCGAACATCAATTTCGAAAAAATAGTGACTGCAACTAAAAGTTGTAGTTGTGTCTATCAATTCGGGCCTACATAAAAAAATAAAAAATGTAAATCAAATTTTGAACAAATCGCTTCTAAGAATTATTGTCGACACGCAACTTTACAAGGAAAACATTACACGACGATCGGTTGAGCGGCTGCAGCTAGGGTTACCAACCGTACTCTTTTAAGAGTACATGTACTCTTTTGGAGCCGGAAATATCTGTACTCTCTCTTTTTTCGTAATTACATCAAAAGTACTCTTTTTCAAATTTAAACAAAAATGTATAAATTTATTGTTTTCATTTGTAATTCTCAATGGATATCTTTGTTTCCAGCCGTAAACCTAATTTTACAAATTTATCCAGCGTTAAAGTCGTATTTCTTATCGCAAAAACAGACGCCCGTAATAATTAAGATGTTTTTTGAAAATCCTTTAAATGAGGCCTATCTTTGGTTTAAACATTCATTAATGTATGTATTCCACTCAAAAATTGAAGCAATAGAAAGGGAACGGAATTCGGTAATAGAGATTATTGATATGTTGGCAACAGTGGAGCACATTTTAAAGGAAAGAATAGCAAGTGAGTTTATTCCAATGAAAGTGAACGAAATCATTCGAAAAAATGAAAATAATTCACGTTTACCAGCGCGGCATAGACTATTTGGAAATGTGGACTTCTTCTATGAATTAACTGAAGAATTATAAGTAGATGACATTGAACGCCAAGCCAAACTGGAATAATATTGAAGCAACGTTTATTTATTTCGCTGATAAGGGAGTACATACATATAAACGATTCATTGCTGCTTGACCAAAGCGTCAATATGAACAATTTTTTGGATGAATCTGACGGAAACGGGGACTTTCCAAATAAACTGCGCAGTGCTAAGTGAACTGAATATTTCAAAAACCGTAATCATAGTAATGTACCTCATCAAAGTTCCTTAAAATTTGCAGCTTTTGTTTTGCGATACCATCGCAGAATGCAACAACAGAAAAAATGTTTAGTTTAATGAACGCGCAGCGGACAGATGAGCGGAACGGACTATCGATAGATGCAGTCAAAAGTTTACTGATGGTTCAGTTTAACTTTAAGGAATTTACTTGTCCTCAGTTTTATGACTATTGCAAGATTAACCAGAAGCTCTTATCTGAAGTGCGTAGTAAAGTAAAATATGATTTTGTTGAATAGTTTATGATTTTGGCATTGTTTTGTAAAATTGATTGTTTTTTAAATGTACTCTTTTGTACTCTTTATTAAACAGCAGTTTTTGGCAAAATACTCTTTTTGATCGACCAGGATATGGTAACCCTAGCTGCAGCTTATTTGCGGATTTAATCTGGCCAGGCTATTTACACTATTATGTGATTCCCAAACAGCAAAATATTACCACAACCTAAATTTAAATGCAGAAACGGCATTCGGTCTTATTATTTCGTTTACACCACATGAACTTCAACTCCAAGCTATAGCTTTTAGTATAAAATAAGGCAATTGTAGTTATAACAAAATATGGCATTTTCTTTATTTATTTAATTTGAGAATCTGCAGTGACCAGACCTCATACAATTTCTGTACATAAAGCATGGCCAATCGCTTTCTTAGATGAAGTACTTTATTTTTTGTAATATAACATTTCTCAGTCGCGATATTGATAGTGAAGTGTTATTTAGCTATTTATGACTCTAGTTAGTGAAGTGCTTGTGACTCTAGTTTGTGAACAAAGGAATAGGACTACTATGAAAAATCATGTAGAACTGCGGAATTGCTACAAAAAATAATCAGCCTAAATGAAGACTCTTCTGACACTAATTCTGAGGCAAATGAGATTGAACTATGTGGAAGCGAGAGTGAGTATTCGGGTTGAAATTGGGTTGCCATTGAAATTGGAGTTTCAGACAGTTGAAATTGAAATAGTTTTAATTTGTCGCAGCAAAAGAAGGAGTGATGCCCTTTCGGAGTCTGACAACGAAAGCAACGTGGAAATACGCAATGTATCTCAAAATCAAAATAAAGAAACTGAAACTGCTGTTGGTGGCACCGTTTAGGAAGGTGGAACTAGTGGTAGATCGGTAGTTTCGACTAGATTGAAAGACGTGTCAGAAACAAATGTTATAAATATTACGCTTGTTAATAATTGACGAAATTGTTGGATCATATACAAATTTACTTGTCCACTTGCGTGGACAATAATTTATCTTCATATTTATGGTGTAAGAAATGGGAACCCAGTTTTTTCACAGACAATATCAATAAACAAACAATTCCAATTGACTGAATGTTGATTTAAATTTACAGATTATCTGACATCTAGGCCTCTAGGGTACGAATTTAAATCAGAGCCAAAAATGAGCCAATCGCCAGTTAATATTTCCTCTCCTTCTTCTTTTATGAAATTATGAATTTCAGTAAAACATTTATTAGAATAAAATTGGCCAGTCAAATATTTAGTTTCCCCCGTTACTATGTTCATACAAAAACAAAAACATAGACATCCTCGTAGCAACACATAAATTTGTGTTACTACAGACCATAAATCTTCATTTCAATGTCATGTTTTTAATTTTGCGTTACATTTTCGTTGGGTAATCTATATAAAATAGCCAAATGTCTACGAATAATCACATCGCAGATTGCAAACAAATCAAATTACATTTCCAAGAATTACACAAGCAGTTTAAATTTATCGCGTTCTTACTCGCTGCACATGATTTAAACTGATTACGTCAAGTTGTTATCTAAGACATTAAACACTCTAAGATCCATAATCTATTCTGCACAACGCATTAAACACTCTAAAATCCAAAATCTATTTTGCACAGTTCTACTACGTTAGCGTGAAACAATCCGAATAAAACGCCTCGATTTGTTGCGAAACAATCACGGCAATTGCATCACGATAACGCATCTGCCAGCACTCCTCTGCCCCTGGAACTTCTTTCTTCTCCAGAAGATGAAAAAATCAAATCGCCGAGCGCAGCAAAAACACGTGTAACCTTTCCGACAGCCAACAATTAGCATCCGAAATAGCAGCTTCGTAAAATAAGGTCGCAGGAATTAAACTCGTAAAAAAATGTGATTAAATAAGTGGAAATAAAGGCGGCATTTCATCAAAAAGTGGAATTAACAACATTAAAAAGTGGATTTATGGAGATACATGCGGTATTTTGTATAGCACACGTATTCCTTTCAGGAAAAGAAACCGCCGTGTGGATTTAATTAACCCACCCTATTTTCCGGTTGATTGTTACCCCAAACCAGTGTGCGACCACGAGTGAATTAAGCCCAACGTTACAACTATCTCATCTGGCTCGAATAAAACAGCATTTTATTTCTACTTTTATTCATCATTCTTTATCGTCCAAATTTTTGTTTGCCATATTTTATCGATGTGAAGAAACGGGAGAGTAGATCGCTTAAAAATTGAAATAAAAAACCGAAATAGAGTACAAACTTATTCTTGTTACAAGAGAACAAACACACTATCGAAAACGAATCGAAAGTGATGGTACAAAATGCCACCCCAGGAGACCAAACGTCAGTGTTAATGAGTAGGTCGAAATGAAACTCCTTCAATCCACTTTTAAAGGAAACGAACGTGAGTGAACTATCCAATACAAGACCTTTGGGAAGTAATAGTTCACAATTGAGCAATTTTGCAGTTTTTCACAGATGTAGGTGTAACAATCGAAACGGATAGATCTGTGGGTATTTTGTGGCTCAACGTATGTTGACATAGATTACTATACCACTTTAACCACGCGTTTAGCACAACGGATATTTTGGAGATACTTTACAGGAAACTCAATTTATTCACACCAATTTTAGTTTGAAACAAACAATGTTTACATTTAAATTCACACTATTTATTACATTAATTAAAGTCTTGTAACTCAGTTAAGACAAATAAATAAAATGAATAATAAAATATTTAATTTAAATAAATGAATATTTATTGCTGGCCTCGTGGTTTTCAGCATAACTTTTTGTCCCGAATGTTATATTTTTTGACGTAACAGGCGGACCCGATATACCGTGTAATTGTCGGTTGGTACCAATGAACCGTAAATTGTAACTACAAAATTTTGGAATGTTATGGGGTCGCCACAGATCAATGCGACTGATATAAAAATATTTTTTTATCAGGCGTCGAAACAGTTTTAATCAAATTGAAGCATGTGCCCGTCCCCACGACACTTTGCATTAGCCTCTACGAATTTTCGTTATTATATAGTTAGAAAAAGATTATCGTCACCAAACCAATTTATCAAAGCTTTGATTAATTTGCAATTTTCTGCGGGTCTATCCCCACAATCACGTCAATTTGCTTCAAAAGTTTGGACATGTTGTACAGCAGTTGCCAAAATAGCATATACTTTGAAACTTTTTTTGAATTGATCGCAATACAGTTAATCTCATTGTAATCGTAGTAAAATTGGTTGTCTCATACAATACAAGAAACGATAGCCATTTTCGATGTTATGTATCAATTATATCGAATATTTATTAATATTTATTTAAATCTTTATATATTAAATGGTGCAAACAGGCACAAATGTATAATTAGGTTTAATTATATTTAAGACACATTTTGTACAAAATAATTTATTATTTTGCGTCATACGAATAGATCAACTTAAAACGTTTCTTACTCGAATAATATTTAAAGCAATACAATTTTTTTATTTAACCATACGTTCTAAAACAACAATGGCAGTGACAGCTACTTAAGCGGTCTTTTGTTTTTTTATTACACGATATATTACCGCCATCTTTTGGCATACTGTGAAAGATTTATTTCAAAAGATGGCAGTGCGAGCGACATGTGTATAATATTGACAGTGCAACATGATCGATTATTTCGTTTATCGATATATTACACCTAAAAGTAAAGTTAAGTTTATTCATTGGTATGTTAAGCTAGTTTTACGTTATTTGGAATTTTAATCAATTTTATCTTATCTGTTAACTCCAAATTATTTCTTAATGAATAATTATTTCCTAACTTAATGTGGTTCTTTTAATAATTTGTTGATATGTTTAGCTGTTTTATATGTTGGTGCTGTGCTGAAATTATTAACGGCCTCATTGGTGTGTTTCCCCTATGTATTCTTGGAAAGCATTTGATAATCGGTGGATTAGGTTTTATTGGTTTGCAGATGTTTATAATTTAGTTGGATCGCCTTCTAATTTTTCAACGTTGTTGTTTTTGATATATTCGTTGATTTTCCAGACTGGCTTTGTATTTTGATGATTAATGTTTTTATTTCTTATTGAACTTCGATACTGATTTAATTTAGTTACAGTTTTGCAAACACTGGCAGGTATAGATTGCTTTTGTTACACGTCTTTAAATATAAATAAAGCTACAATACTTTTCATGCACTACAGCTTCTTAGTTAATCTGATTATGGGATTACGGGGTTACAAACTTTTAATAATTTAAACGAACAGTACAATTAGTGGACGCTGAAGCCACTACTGGTCTGTACCGTATCAACAATCGGTCCAATTAGTTTTGATTTGGGCTGATTCTTCATATTCTCCTAGCCAATCAAAAGATGGCAAGTTATTCCCAACAATGAGAGGTGAGAGATTGCTGCACATTCGAAAGCGTGCTGTTCAAAGTAAAAAAATGGGTGTGTGTCCAACCCTAATACAACACCGAACAAACCGCTATTTCCGATTGAAATGTTGTAAAAGTTACAAGACGATTACAAATTTGGGTTTTTATAGAAACTTTAATTCGTTTGGGATATTGGGACTTATCCAAAACATATAAATTCGCAAAAACCTAAAATCAAACGATTAAAATTATGGATTATCATCCAGCCGCATTTCCAAAATATTTGCCGCTTATAGCAGAAAAAAATCCGTTTAATTAATTTTCCAATTTTATTTTTATTGTTTTTGCAAATATCATTTCTTCCTCACTTGCGGGCTTGATCGATTTTAAATACATGGAGACAACCTATGTTCGAAACATCTACTCCAAAGCACCGGAAGTTAAAAGTTTCGGTAAAATCTTTTTGATTGTATTTTGATACGATTCATTCTTATACAAATTTTGACGTTCCTCAATCTTTTGGTCATCGAACACATCGGGTCCAGTTTGCGAATAATCAACGTAGAAATATGGCAAGAAGCATACGGCAATCACAACCTCTGCGGCAAACAAAAAATAAAAATAATCACAAAATATTTGATAAATTATTATGTCCGCACTCACCTAAAAATTTATGTTTCAACAATTCAACGCGAAAATCAAGTAACGTTGGTACTTTTCCCATGAGTCCGACCCGTCTCAAAGTGTCCACAAATTCGAAATAGTACAATTCAAGTAAATCATTCTCATGATTAAACCGGGTCTCATCCGATGCAACCAAATACAGTAAATAGTAGATATCAATGGCGGGTGTTGCCCAAATTGATAATTGAAAATCAAGCTGAAAATATAGATGTACATTAAATATGCGGAAACCGAATTAACCAATCAGACTTGACTTACGAATAGCGCATCATAAACTTTTTCATTGATATCATTCTTTTTGAAAAGCATATTTTTGTAATTAAAATCGCCATGATTCAGGACATTGTAGCCGTTTTTCACATCATTCGCTTGATAAATTTTTTTGCCATTTTTCATAAATTTATGCGATAAATTGTCCAATTTCACTGCATACTTCTCGTAGCCAGTCCACGATTTAACTTCATCAACAAATAGGCGGAAATTACTTTGGATAAAATTTAACCCTTCACTGTTCAAATTGAATAGACCCACGTTGTATTCCTCTAGTTTTAGTTTTTTCTGTGCGGATAAAATGATCAAAAAAAACCGTTAAATATTGAGTTTATCTGCGCGATAATCTGAATACTTACGTCTCTAGCCACCTGATACGATGCTGCATGCCATCTAGCCAGTTTTAATATAATTTTCTTGGTCTCATCAAAATCTAATCGCGCGTTAATACTAACAAGTGATTTTGGTGCTGCACTTATATCTTCAAGTACGACATTCGGGAAGGGCTCTTGTGAATAGTACAACATTCTAAAAATAAACAAACAAACAAACAAAAAATCATGTTACATTCTATATATTGTTACTGTTATATCACTGCGGTAGTTTCTTGTTTATGTAATCAATTATATTTATTGCTACTTAATAATGTCCGCGATAACGTCACGAGATTGATTTCGAGTTACTATTTTGTGTATGTTTATATGTTCGAAAATGTCATTTTTGAACAATCAAAATAAATGATAAGGATTAATTATTGATTTTTATTTTTAGGAGTTACTTAATAATGTATATCGTGTTTATTATTTATTTAATAATCATGATGTGCTGTCAGTGGCGCGTCTATGTGACTCAGTCCCATTTTACATATTAGAAGAAACCGTGAATTCTTTGTCGCTTATCGCAAGTTATTAATTTTATATCGGTTGTTTAGCTATTGCCTTTTTTGGGTCATCACCCCAAATACAACTGATCCACTTCAAAAACTACATATTACATATTATAAGCACCATAAATTTAAATACGACGACAAACAACAGAAGTTTGTTTTCCGACTTTGTTACTTGAACTAATCATAAATAACGATTAGATTCGACAGGTAACCATATGACCAAGTAATCAATTGAACAGAAACAAAAAATCGTGCACAATCACATACACGATATATGATTAGATATTGGGTTGGCACGAGCACAAAACAACTAACCTTGGTGCAAACACTTCATTTTCACCAGACGTTTCAAATAATCGTTGCATCTCCATTATAGTCTGGTACATTTTGATTTCGGTCGCAAATGTTGTATTATCCGCAAAACCATTTTTACGATTCGGCGATAGTTTCACAATGAAATTAATTGTCTCATCTTTAATCTTATTGGATGAATATTGTACCGTCGCTTTCAGTACTGTACTAGGATAAGCATTACCATCCGCTGATGCTTGGGTTACTAATGAACTTATAATCTACAAGACAAAAAAAAAACAAAATATTTTATTTAAATTAATTAGTTCACAAATTTTTCACAACATATTTCATCAAACACATATTACACACGTCATACTTTGATATTATTTCCAACTCCAATTTGTTTTAAAACTTTTTCAAAATATTTATCGTTTATCCAAGTTAAAGACGTCATTGTGATGGCGGCCAATGAATTTTACAAATTTTTCAATTAATTAGCTTTTTAGCTTAAAAATTAAAATACTTCTGCCACTAATGGCAGTTAAATTCGTAATAATAAAGTTAACGTTTATTATGCAACTTTTTCACGCACAGCAAAACCCATATAAAGCCAAATGATTTTGTTTATATCTGCACATAGATGATAAGCACAAAGCTAAAAGAACTGATAATGAAAGCGTATTCTATGTACACATAATAATATCAAATATATCCATTGTGATGATGATAAGAGAAATGAACTTATGGCTGATCGAATATTTGAACCGAGTATATTGCAAAATGTATAAAACTTCAAGTGGGCAAATTTATAGATTTAAATTGATTTATTCAAGTAGGTACATAGTAGTATTTACGAGTATATAATGAAAGTGCATAAAAGTTTAAATTTTATCAGCCAATAAGTAACGGTGGTAATAAATATTTTCACATATCTTCATAAATTTTTTTAATTCAATCACGTGACCAGGCTTAATTTTAAGCTGCTTGAAGTTAATGTATCGGATTTTTTTTTTTTTTTTTTTTTTTGGTTTCGCCTAAATGTTTACGAATTTAGTTATAAAAGGTAAGGGTTTGATTATAGAAATTATACTGTATTTGTGGAATGTGTTTTTTTTCAGTTGGATCCAGGGCCGATTAAAAATTTTAAAATTTGGGACAGGTTGGGAAATCAAAAAATTACTAATTATTGCCAAATAATCAATTTATTTATCTAAAATATTATAATAAAACATTTTTTTGTCTCTATAAAATAAAAATTGTCATAAAGTGTTATAATTCTAAGTCTAACACACGGTACGGAAATTTGAATTTAATGTTTCTAGGGTTACACAAACTTATACTAGGAAACTTGTCAATGGTCAAAAATGCATATGATTTAAATTTGTGCGAAAAATAGACGTTCCTAGTTTTTTTTATGAGTATGGACGCAGGAAAGCAAATATTTTTCGTTTTTTCATGGCAAATTGATTAAATGACCAATTTATGACATATAGTATTGTTGGCTAAATAAGCAATTTAAGTTATACTAACTTCTCAAATGACAAGTCGCCTGACTTTCCTTAACGAAACATGCATGATCAATCTATGATCGTTCTCTTTATAATACGCAGTAATAACATGAAACAAACGAACAATGATGATACATATAAGTGTCTTCCATTAAGCTTCTTCCATTGGCGAAAGCAAACTACTCGCAAGTAGTTGTATCTACTCACAACTATTCATTCTCGTAACGCATGCAATTATTTGCACTAGGTGGATTTTAGTTCCGAAATTTCCAATAGATGGCTTTTAGAAGTTTTCGATATTTTTCGAGAGTTTTTTATTACATTCAAGTTTTTTTATTTTTTGGTAATGGGGCGTGCAAACCGGATCTAGTACTTTTACCAGTCACCAGATGACAGCATGTCCGTTTAAAGGATAGAAAAGGATTTATACTGAAAAGTATTGTAACTTTCATTCATTTGTTCATTTTTATTGCATTTAAAAATTAATTTAATAATAGTACAAGAGAAAAATATAAAAAGTTAAAGTTTATCACATATTTAATAAATAAAATGGTTCTTTACTTTAATTTGAGTTGAAAAGAAGTCGTAAAAAATGGTCACAACCTATTGTGTGCCGAAATGCAACAACAAGTTTTTTTAAAATTCGGGAATACAATTTCATCGCTTTCCGAACCAATGCATTTAAGAAATAGTGGATCATAAAACTGCGACTAGGAATATATCCGTCAAAATGATTCCAAATATGTAGTGCTCATTTTGAAAAAAATGATTATAATACAAGTAATTTTGGTAAGTTTGATGAAGACAAGGGTAAAAGATGTAATGATAATTTCTGCAACTATAAAATTTGATTTATTTCTAGGCGATAATAAAGTACTCAAACCTGGTTCGATGCCATCAAAAAATATTCCACTCAGGAAATTTGAAAATAATGTAAGACCCAGTACAAAGAAACGCGAGAAAAGGTACAGCAAGAGGAAGTCCGGTTTATCCACTAATCCACCAACAGTTGCATCACATTTTCTTACAAAAGCGTGAATGGAATAACCTTCTGCCTTGCTGATCATCTTTTACTGCCCCCCATCCCTTAAAATATAATTGAATAACTGTCGGAGTCAACCATTCTTTGTTGTTTAACAGTGAGAGGTCTTGATATGCCTCCTTAACAACCGAGAATGGCTGCTGACAGGCTGCAGGTATAACTTTTATTGGACATCGGCTCCTACTTAGGTCAAAACCTTGCCATAAGTTTAATCTAGAAAATGTTTGTTTATATTTTGATTTATGATTAGGTACTATATCAGAATAAAAATCACCTGTTTACTAAATCTTTTTTATTCCCAATGGGTTTCGCTCCTAAGAGATTTAATTTTTTTTTAATTCAAAAATATTTGTCATTTTCACTGCTATATGTACTCAAATATTTCATTCTGAATCTATTTTAAAAGATGAACAACATTAGGCATTTTCGGAAATAGACCAAAGTAACTTCAGAGTAAGTTTTAATTTTTATTATGTTGGTAACAAAGTTACTCAAGTTACCTTTCACATTCAAAAAAGTAAGATAGAATTTTGAGTGTGTTTGTTTCATGAAGTTACTTTTTTCAGTACTGAAGTTACTTTGATCGTTCGTAAATAGATGGGTAACTTTAATGTTTGAAACTTACTATGAAGTTACCTTGTTCTATTTCCGAAAATGCCTACTATAAACTACATGTATAACGAAACTTAATACTAAGCAAGCAATTAATACGTAACCAAAAACCCAACATGAAACAATTTTTAAATATTTATAAGTCGTGCGATATAAACGGAGTAAACAAAACTTTTTGAGGTTAAGCGTATTTCACTATATTAAATAAAATTTAATAAAAAACCGAAAGTATTTTCTGTTTAAAATGGTTAATCATATCTCATTTCACTTATTTAAAACTATCTTTTTTATTGACACTACTTAGAAATACTTATATAAAAATTGTTTCATGTTATTTATTTTTGCTATAGATTTCGATAGAAAACACAAATGACATTTTCATTCGATCCTGGAAACGAACGTGCTGCCATAAACATAGTGGCAGATATTTTTACTAAAAGCATGCCCCATGTTTAAATATAAAAGTCAATGGGGTAAATATTAAAGTTTTCCCTTCAGTGCATGTCCAATTTGTTGTCATATTTTCTATCTAATTTTATTTAACGTATTTACTATAATAAACAACTTCAAAAAACAAAAAAACAACTAAACAGATGGGGTTTACTTATATCATTGAATTACTCGTTCCATTGGGTATCTGCTCACAATCACAAGTACTTCCAAGTAGCAAATTTTTCCCATTGGAAGACGGCTATTCTCATACGATGGTGTAGAAAATAGAAGTACGTACATAGTTACGCATAAAATTTGCGCTAGCTACCAATAGATGGCTTTTAGAACTTTTCGGTATTGCTTTCGCCAAAACAAAAAAAATTACAACAACAATCGTACTAGATAGACCAAAAAATACCTGCCACAAGAGTCAAATTGACAAGAAGATACACGAAAAAAAATTAGACCAAAATTTGTTTAATTTTTTCTGTTGCTTTGATCAGTCGTTAACCAGAAAAAATACCTAACTCATTTTGGTTGAAAGCAATACACTTAGGCCCGAATCGATAGACACAACTACAACTTTTAGTTGCAGTCACTCTTTTTTCGAAATTGATGTTCGAAAACGGTATTTTTAAACCAGAGGTGAGATGTTGTAACCATCACGTTTTTCGCTTCGACGAATTTTCGATAGTATAACTGTACTCCTTTGTTAAAAATATAAAATTTTAAAACAATTTAGTTCTAAAGTACCGTTATTCTATCGAAAATGCATCGAAGCGAAAAACGTGATGGTTAAAACATCTCACCCCAGAATAAAACAGCAAATTTATTCAGAAATCTAGTACAATTTTCAAATAATAAATTTTTCCAAATAAATTCTAACTTTTTCAACGCCAAAATCACAATAAAAATAATATTAATTGATTAATTATTGATAAATAAAGGTATTTTGTTTATTATTATTTATTATGACCTAAAATAAATAAATTTACATCGAAATTATAAATGATAAATTCGATTTTAAACGTCAATTATATTCACTGATTGTAGTCGCCGATACAACTTCAACCTACACTTTAATCTGTGATTTTATTGCGGTTTAAAAATACCAAAAGAGACAATTTACATAGCATTCAAATTGAAAAACTTTTTACTTTTGCCTTCCAGGTTTGTATGAATTTCCAACTTGACGAATAAAAATGTTTGCTCTTTATGTTGGAAATTCATACAAACCTGTAAATCAAAAGTAAAAAGTGTATGCATTGTGAATGCTGTGTTATACCACTGACAGACTAGGGATTAACTAAGCGCGATTAGTGAAACGAGATTAGCTAATCCACCACAAATCCATATGCGTTGACAGACTAGGGATTAGTTTCTTGCAGAGAAATAAAATATTTTTATGGTGATTCGCTGAAATATAGCTAGTAAATCAGCTGAACTCATTTTTTAATTCAATATTTCTAAGATTTATACATTAAAACACACTAGATTTTCTTTTTCCTCGAAATTTATTCAGCACAAATTTTTTAAGATGTCATTGATTTTATAACTTTTATCGTAAATTCACGCCACTTGCATTTTCAGCAATATTCAAATAATTATTTCACATTGTAGTGCCACACTGCCACTTGTACCAACACTAAACCCAATACAACGAGATAAGCTCGAAAATTTTCAAGGATTAGTGCACTAATCTCGATTAGTGACTAATCCTCAAATAAAACGAGATTAGCTAATCTTCAACTTGACACACTACAGCTAATCTCGAAAAAATCACTAATCGCGTTTAGCTAATTTTATTTATCGTCTTTACTATAATTAACAACTAGCTATCCAAAAGACAAAAAAAAGCAATTAAACAGAAGGCTATTTTACTTGTGTCACTCAATTTCTCGGTCCATGAGGTATCTACTCACAAGTACTTCCAAGTAGTAAATTTTTCCCATTGGAAAACGGCTAATGTACATATGTATGTAACATGAAACAGAAGTTGAATTAATCAAGTGATTTAATTTTGGTTTTAATTAAAAAATTATTTTACTCACGCCATTTTTATGGTTAGGTTAGAATTTAACGGGAAAATAGATTCTATATTCGTGAAGGAGAATCCGATATCATTGCTTTTAGAGAAGCAATAAAGAAGCACCTAATGGCATTGCAGAAAGAAGGGATAATTAAGAAGACAGATAGTACAGAAGAAGGAACGCTCTTAGTATCTATATATTGAAAGTTGACGGCCTGATACGGATTTGCGCGGATTATAAAGTTACTATCAACCGATATTTAAAAGAGACCATTATCCATTGCACAGAATCAACGAAATTATGGTGCGTATAATTAATTAGAATTGGATGGCGAATAAAAAAATATGTAACTTGGAGTACGCACGTCGGAAATCAACATATGTATGTCGTTTAAGTAAATCGTTTTCATTTTCTTGTAATAATTGATTTATTTAAACCAAACTATAAAAAAAATTCATAACAACAGCATTCTGGTCAAATTGAAATAAAAGCTTACTACAAATCGTGTGGCCATTAAGTCAATAAACATTACATAGATGGCAGTAAACATTTGGTAAAATCGAACCAAAAATTACCATCTGAGAATATTTCAAGTTCAAAAATTGTAGCAAAAGCAAAACAAATTCACTCACAAAATATTAAGAACGTGTGATAATTGTGTGATTAAACAATATTTTTCTGAAAATATCTTAGACATCTGACGTACACTAGTAAAACTAAAAATAAAAGCTAGTATTATTTTAATTCGTTAGAGCCAACTTTGATGTATTTTTCCAAATGAAAGGTCGAAAAATATTTTATAGAAAATTTAATTTTAATATTTCTGCAATTAATATTTATTAATTACCAATACAGCCTTCTTGTATATTGTTGTTAAAGATATGTAGAAAACTTTTACGTTTTATAATATTTGTACTTTTTTCATTGAAAAACTTGAAGCTAAAAAATATCATTATTACTATAGATTCCTATGGAAATCAGTGAAAAGTTATACCACTAAACAAGCTTCTAAAAAATACGTCATGATGATTATGGCTCTATACTCTCTTCTTTGTGTATCTTTCCTGCATGCAATGGCAATCGATTTGAAATTTCTACTTGAGTAACTCCTAACTGTTTTCGAAGTTCTTGTTGAATTTGACGTGGGTTTTCATCAAGTAAAGTTTGAAGTTCTTCATCATAAAACTGTTTTTCAGGGCCTGGACGTGGGTTGTCTTCACGCGGTTAAAATTTCCATCACGAAACTTTGTAAACCACTTTCTAATAATTGAAGCACCAACAGAATTCCATTGCGACAGCAGCAGTTTTTCCCAGTTAAACAGAATAAAACACTCTTAAATTTTGCTTTGAAACATCCATCTCTTAAAAATTTGATATACCTAAAATGAGGGGCGAATTGAATACGTTTAAGTAAGTTTTTATACCAACCAACTTCAGTACTATGTTTCCACTTATACACTTGTTATGTAAATACAAAACTTGACAAATTTTGGTGCAAAATTTATGTACTATGTAATTATGTATATTGCGCTCAAACTGAATCAAATTTTTTTATATGGAAATTATTTAACTTTAAACAAATCAGCCCTTGTACTAAAGCAAAGCATTTGTTGATGTTTTTATTAAAATGTGAGTTTTAAGTAAGTTTCGTAGCCCAATGGTTATACCTATACAAGTTTTGTTTAAATAAAAATCCTCAGATTTGCATCAAACGAATTATTCTTTATTCAAAGTAGCTTTTTTTAGTTTGTCGCGTATAATAAACTGGTTTAATACAAAGCAAAAGTTATTATTTCAAGTACAACAACATATTTTATGCCTCTATTCTCAAAATGTAAATTCGCTCTATAACCGTAAAATTTCTTAGTGCTAAAACGGTATTCACGAAATGTAACTAGTCTCTATAAACGAAAATTATATGCTCTGTAAGTCTACAGTGACAAATTTGTTGACGTAAACCAGATCCTTCAATAGTATAGTATAGTGCCATAATCGTCATAACGTATTTTTTAGTGGTATAACTTTTCACTGATTTCCATAGGAATCCATACTAAATATGGTGTTTTTTTGCTTCAAGTTTTTCAATGAAAAAAGCAAAAATATTATAAAACGTTTATACGTATAAAAGTTTTCTACATATCTCAACTACTAACAACATACAAGACGGCTGTATTGGTAATTAATAAATATTAATTGCAGAAATATTAAAATTAAATTTTCTATAAAATATTTTTCGAACTTTCACTTGGAAAAATACAACTTGACTCTGACGAATTAAAATAATACATGTGCGGTCAAGAATTCAGCCGCTACGCAGTTTATGCAGCAAATCGGTCAAAAATTAAGATTTGCAGCCAAAGCTGCGCATTCCGTCGGATTAAAATGCAGCAAATAAAGTTAGGCTGCGCAGTTTACGCGGTCACATTAAAGCGGATGCAAAATCTCAAAATGTCATTTTTTTTTTTAAATTCAATTTTATGCATTACTAGCTGAGTTACCCGGCGTTGCTCGGGAGGTATATAATTCAAATACCTTGATTGTTATGCAAGAATTCTCTCTTTACATCGCTGTATTTGAAAGCATGAGTTGTAATTTCGAATATTTTGTAGAAAATGTCTGGATAACTCAGTAGTTCCGGAAACGTAAGCTAGAAGAGGTTTAGGTGGATCATCCAGAGGAGGCAAATTCACTTTTCCATTTGAACAACACATTCCAGGCGATTCAATGTGAAACTTTAAAGCATGACAATACAAACAAATGTTTTCCATTTGCCCAATTGAAACATTGTAATCATAGTCTTTCTCGTAATTGAATGCTGCTAACTTTAAATCACCTCTAAAAGTTTCTATTAATCGTCCATATCGTAACCGATCGACTTCCAGCCGGGCCTGACGATGTTCAATGGTTTCAGTAGCTCTAGAAGAAAACATCCTGCTTCGAACATTTTCAAGTCGTGTTTCACACTGTTCAGTTGTTTCATCAGCTCTTGAAGAAGACATCCTGCTTCGAACGTTTGCAAGTCGTGTTGCACACTGTTCAGTTGTTTCATTAGATCTAGAAGAAGACGTACTGCTTCGATCATTTTCAAGTCGTGCTTCACGCTGTTCGCATGATTCAGCCACCCTTGCGGCTCTAATCTTCTTCGACTTTGCAGTTACCTGCCCAATTGATCATTTTTTCGGTGGCATTTTTAAGCAAAAATGAAACGTGTAGCTAATTAATCAGGAATGACGGGCATTCAAAACAGAAATTAGTATTAATTTATCAAAACGATTTTAATGTTCCCTTCGATACGTTTCACCGCAACTGTGTTTGAAAATGTCTTTACGGAATTTTTTTAAGCAAAATCAAATGTTATCTACAATCAAAAAGTAATCATAGATTAACACGCTTATAAACTTAAAACTTAAATCTAATAAGGATGTATATTCACTTGAAATAATAATTAATACCTGGAAAATAATCACCAACAATTATTTTATTGCAATATAGCTAACTAATCGAGAACAGCGGCATCCGAAACACAAATTAATATTAATTTGTTCAAAACGATTAAAACTACGTCCACTTCGATACGTTTTACCGCCAACTGTGGTTGAAAATGATATTTCGAAAAACAAAAGAAGTTTTTTCAAACTAAGGCAATTTTACACGTACAATAATTTGAATCCAAGGATGTTTCTTGTAGAAGATGCTATTTTCAAATATAAAACGCTAGTACTTTTCAAAGTAAATCAGTTTATACGTACAATATTTTTTAGTACCTTTCCTTGAATTGATTTTATGAAACAATCATTGATTTATTTAAGTAATAAACTAAATAAAGTAATAAACTATTGGCCTTTAGTATGAAACTACTATTTTCATTAAAAGCCGCCGGTTGCAATAGTGGATTAAAATAGAATGTTAATTATTACTGAAGTTATGTGGAAATTAGAACTCGCTGACTATGTTACATTTCAAAACTTTAAAAATAGGATATCACTAAAGAGTAGATGTCAAACCAGTAAAAATGGATTATTAGTATGGATAATATAAGTGTTCAGAGATTTGTCTTCAGTTAAAGTGATGAAAGATTGTCTTAAATTTAAATTAATAAAATTAATTTGAATAATTAAATCAATTATAGTAGAGGTATGAATTGTGTATAATAATCGTACGCTAGATATCCTTTTTGGTGTATAAATTTGCGGCTAAGGCGCTATTTCGGAACATTTAAATAATTGTATCTATACATGTAAAAATGAATTCTTGATCCAGGGCAGACTTCCGGATTGGAGCATGGCACTAATTTCATATAACCCCTTTCCTAAAGTCATTCCCGTCAAAAAAATCTTAAAAAAATTGAAATTTGAGAAAAAATTTGTACCACAGCCCTTAGACCCCGGGGTCCAGCCCCTTCAAAAGTATCGTGGGCTTGGTCCTGAACATGCAATATATACATGGTAAAAATTTCATGGCGATCGGTAAAGCGGCTAAGGCGTTATTTCAGAACAATCAAATAATTGTATCTTTACATGTAAAATTGAATTTTTGATCCAGGGGCGGACCCCCTGAATTCGAACATGTCTCTTATTTCATATAACCCATTTCCAAATCTCATTCTCGTAAAAAAATTTAAATTTTTGAAAAAATTTGTACCATGGCCCCTAGACCCCGGGGCCAGCCCCTTTCACAATATCGTAAGATTGGTCCTGAACATGCAACATTTGCATGGTAAACATTTCATGGCGATCGGTTGAGAGACTGAGAAGTAATTTTGAAATAATCAAATATTTGTGTAAAAATTAATTTTTGATCCAGGGCTGGGTCCCTCTGATTCGAGCATGTCAGTAATTTCATATAACCAGCCCCATAAACTCATTTTCGTGGAAAAATTTAAAGAAAATTAAAATTTTCGAAAAAATTTGTACCGCAGCCCCTAGACCCCGGGGTCCAGCCCCTTCCAAAATATCGTAAGGTTGGTTCTGGATATGCAACTTGTACATGGTAAAAATTTCATGGCGATCGGTTGAGCGGCTGAGACGCCCATTCGGAACAGACAAACAAACAAACAAACAGGAATTCATTTTTATATATGTATATAGATTGTTGATGAAATAAAAAAAAACACGATTTCTCTCAATTATTCGTAATCACGAGGAATTATAAAAGTAGCTAAATGACAAATGTTTTACAAACTTGCAGTCAGGCTGCCGGTCTTATAAAAATGCAGCCAATATTTTTTGCATTTCGCCTGCTTTTCAAATTTTTTGTGCAGCTTAAACTGCGCAGCGGCTGAATTCTTGACCGCATCCTAATTGCTAAATTTATCTTTAGTTTTACTAGTGTACGTCAGATGTCTAAGATGTTTACAGAAAAATACTGTTACGTGTTTGCCTTATCACTCAAGGTTCGTATCACTGGATTGTGAATAAAACAAAACACTTCAATTTATTATAAACGATTTTATTTCTTGATTGATACGAATGTACGACCAAGCCTCAGCAAGATTCCCGGATACGCCGGATCCACCGTACACCACCTTACATATAACAAGCCCGAGGGATAGGAAAGGATTGTTAGCATCATAGACTCGATCCGGTTTCAGCCACCTAAGCAGTCGATAGTTAGTACATTTTGTTAGTTTTTTTTGTTTTTTTTTTTGTTGACAAGTTGTTAGTCACAAGACTCCTAATTCAGCGTTCCCCATTAGCGCCGCAGGTTTTTTTTTCTGAAAAAATGTAAGAAATTTCTCCACTATTATTTCCATCGGCGGTTGTGAGGAGGGGGGGGGCGAGATTTCGTTCCAACATCATGGTCGCATGCGGTCACCCAAATTTGTACTAACTGTAGCACGTGTTGCTTGACGTTGTTGTTGAAGCTGTTGCACCTCAAAAAGTTATAATTTTATTTCACACTTATAGGCCGGTATTCACGTACAATTAAATTGCGCAATATAATTGTGTGACGTCAATATTGCACAATAAAGTTCCAAAATCTTGAATAAAATTTGAGAATATTGTGCAATGTTCTGACGTCACACAATTATATTGAGCAATTTAATTGTACGTGAATACCGGCCTTATCGCTTACCAAAAACTTAATATTCTAATTCGAATTCGTTCACTCCTTATATTATACCTTTGAGTACCTATTATATACTCAAAGATTATACTCAGACCAAAACTTCTCGAAATTTCATGATTGTTCCGGTAAGAATAGTTTAGAAACATTTAGAACAGTTTTTATCATGGAAAATTCCATAGTAGAACTTTTCGCTATCAACTAACTTATTCTACTCATTCCTAGGTGTCACCGTAACAATACGAGAAAAAATTATTTAATCACAAAATTATGACACGTTCTTAATATTTTTTTGCTTTTCATACAATTTTTGAACTTTAAATTTCCCCAGGTGGCAATTTTTGGTAGGTATCTACGATTTTACTAATTTTTTACTGCCATCTATGTAAGGTTTATTGACTTAATAACCACACGAATTGTAGGTAGTAAGTTTTATTTTAATTTGCCCAGAATTGACATAGTGAAATATGTGATAGGCTGTAACAAAAATTGCTATATGAAGTTATACGGAAATATTGTCTATTTAAATTTTTAATGATTGAAAAATTGAATTAATCCCATATGTAGCTTAAGGTGTGATTTTAGTATATCTGATTCATTTGGAACATTTTTTTTCATTTTAAATATCAGAAAGTTGTGCTTAAAGATTGCAGAAATTTGATGTTAAACTCACTATAAATATATATTTGGGTCACTAAACATTTTTGGAGCTTACCACAGTTGCTACGCTTTGACTTATTAATACAATCTAAAATTTAATATTTATAAAACATTTATGTTTTTAGTAACACTAACTTTTCAGATGTACAAAAATACACTTTAAGCTATATATGGGATTAATTCAAATTTCCAATCATTACAGTTTTCATAAATAAAAATGTATGATAATTTAAATAGACAATATTTCCATATAACTTCATATAACAAATTTTTGTTACAGTATTACATATTTCACTATTGTCCGCTTAAGGTGTTTTTTAAAGTTTTCCATTCGTCAATGCTGTTATGAATTTTTTTTTAATATTTTGGTTTAAATAAATCAATTATTACAATAAAATGAAAACGATTACTTAAACGACATTAATTGAGCCGTTTATTTTGAAAGTGGCTTAAGTCCATATTTTGTTGAAATGGAATAATGAAAGAATAGAAAAACAATAAATGAAAAAACATATGGGATTTTGAATTTTCTTCTTTTTTGCATAGGTGTTAGCGATTATTTTTGTTTTGTTTTGACAATAAATTATTTACCGTTAGAAAGAGTATACTGTTATTTATCTATTGTTATCATTAACTTGATTTTTTTGAAAAATGGACTTAGGCCACTTTCAAAATAAACGGCTCAATTTATGTTGAAATTCAAACATTTATGATAATGTTTCAGAAATCATAATTAAAAATTTGCAACGTTTTCATTTAAAAATTTGTCTTAGGAAAGTAAAGTGATTCCCCATATTATGTTTTATGTGTTTTACTATGGAAAGTTTGGTTTTTCCTCGTTTCAATTCCCTTATGAAAGCTTCGGTTTTTAGATTATGACTTTATATAATCAAGGTTGCTTTGCGTAAACACCAGTACATATGTATATTTGATTTAAGTGCTTTTCATACCGGCTGCGTTGACTTTGGACTTTACAAAATTTACGTTTTATTTTTAATAATTATCACTTAAAAATAATTTATTTTATAACAATTTCAAAATATTTCTATAAAAAGTGACACTGTTAATCAAATAAAACTAAATTACAAAACTTTAAAGCTAGAAAACGACTTTACATTTTTAAAGTCCAAAGTCAACGCAGCCGGTATGAAAAGCACTTTATTTGCCCATAACTTGGCAGAGTAACAATTTTTTCACATGATTTTTTCAAGCAGTTCTACTATCGATAGCATCTATTTACCTGCAAGAAATCAAGGTGATTTAATTGGTAGTTGTGAGATTTTCTCTAAAATGTTTTTCTAATAGGATTTCTTCACGAATCAATATTCAAGTAAGCTTTATAGAGTCTGTTTCACAATACGTTTTTTCTTCAGAATTTTGGTGAAAGTTTGTGGAACTGTTAATTAGTCTAAAAAACAATCAAGTGCTCAGATTCTTGTGAGCCATCAAGCTGAAGGTATAAAATGATCAACCGATTTATCTTATTCGGGTGTAAAATTAGATGCTACTGAATAAATTTGTCGTTTAAAGATGACGCACGAGTTTCGATTTAAATCCTAAGATGTTACATTCGGTCTTTTTAAGCCAATCAAATTATTCAAATGACAGAAAGAACTGCCCCTTTTCTATTAATGAGTTGAAACTTTATTAACTTTTAAAAATCCTAGGATTTAAATCCTATAAATTAGTAAAAACGATGAATGAGTTTCATAACTTTCGAGGGAAGAACCTTATGTGTGATTTCTCAGAACTCGCCAATGGTTACACATACCGGAAATCAGAATCTCAACAAAATGTAATCGCATTTCTCATATTTTGCACCAAGCACAAACATTTTTTGTGATTCATCTTGGATTTAATTCGCGGAAATGGCTCCATCAGATTCGTTCGATGAGAAATACTTACCAATTTCCATTAGGTAAGCGTCTGTGAATAATCTCATCATTGTCTATCATTCGAGTTTCAAGCCTTATGGGAGAACCAGCGAGTCAGGAACAACTTTAAGTAAGTAATGATGATTTCGATTCGACTTCTGCCTCATCTTTGAAAAAGCACTTTCTACTGCTGTGTAAATCGTACAAAATTACTCCGTATATATACATATGTATGTGTGTTTTTGACGTTTTAATATAAACATAACCTATAATTTTTACAGAAAAATTTGTCGATACTCGATAACAAAACAATAAAAATGAACGTATCAATTAATTTATAAAAAAATAAACAGAAACATAAAAAAAAACACAAAACACAAATGACGCTTTCAATAATGACAGTTCTATTTGTGTTTGTGTTAGTAAATCTGCCAAAACATCCAGATTCGCAAACCAACAACAATTTTGCTCGACGAAGTGACTTTTCTTGACAAATCGAACAGTTTGACAGCAGAAAGAGCATCTTTCATCGAGCCGGATTGCTTTTTCTTGGTGAATCGAAATCGTCATAAGCGATATATGTATATAGATGATGTTTTCCAAAAGAGGCAGCACGATTGTTGAAAAAGTACAGAGCGTTTTCCAAAAGAGGCAGCACGATTGTTGAAAAGGTACAGAGCGTTTTCCGAAAGAGGCAGCACGGTCAAATAAGAAGTACAGAGCGTTTACCACTAGATGTCACTACACAATCAAAAAAAAAAAATTTCCGACATTTTTCAAAAGGATATATTCAAAACCAATTTAATTATCATGTATAAATAATAATATCTTTTATAACACGAAAATATTTTTGTTTATGGTTACAAAATGCACATATAAAAATGTCATACAATTTTTGACAGTAAATATTTAGTTGACACCTAGTGGCATTATGTGAAAGTGTTTTCGGAGTTTTCCGAAAGATGGTAGCTCTTGCGGTTGTTGAAAATTTGACATTTAAACATGAACTATAGAAAGTACATGTTACTGAACAGCGAAGCAGATGTCACTTAACAGAGCGAAGCGCAAACTGAAAAATATGTCAGAACACATCAAAATTTCCAAAGCATACTTTTCTTAAAAATAATTAATTTTGATATTCACATTACAATTTTAATACTGTATTTGTCAGTTATTACAGATCCGGTGGCCGATAAATCAAATATTCTATAAGGAATTTAGATTTACCCCCAATTCTGAAGTGCTCAGTCACTGACTAAAAAACAGTCTTAAGTAAGACTGTTTCTGTTGGTTAAGACTTTTGCCTGAGTTAAAACCCATTTTGTATTCTACTGGTAGTTTTAGTTGTCATTGGTCTTACGAAATAGTCTTATGTAAGACCGACGGTTTTGGTGGTCTTAATGGTTTTAATTTGACATCACTCTTGCAACAAAATGATGTCGCTTTTACAAAAAGTGCCGTTATAATTTTTGTGTATACACATAAATACATTCAAATGTGTTTGTTTATCTATTTTTCAATAGTGAAAATATCTCAAAATATAAATTAAAGCTGAAAAACTAAAGAAAAAAAACATTGGTATTTGACAGGTCCACAAACATTTTGGAGAATTTGCAACCAAAAAATTAAGACTGCTGTGATCAAAATACCAGTATAATATTTATGTAGTCTTAAACAAATGCTGTGTTTCTTATTTAAATCCGTAGATAGAGTAGATTTTGAAATCTGAAATCAGATAGATCTGAAATAAGAACAGATCAAAAAAATTATCAACCGTCAGAGTAAAAAAAGCGGGCAGATACATATTTAATAATTGTGCAAATTTTTTCCAAAAAAAAACTTTTCCCAAACACCAGAATACACTTTGAGGAAAAGGGAATAAAACTGCTACAAAATTGAAAATTTCTATTCCCCGGGAATTACCAGAATAGGGCCAATGGAATACCACTTTTAGGCATCGAAAAATAATTCTATGAGATGATTATTAAATCAAAGGCATTTTACAACTACCGAGAACAGCTTCATATTAGAGAAACGCTGGTTTGGTATAAACTCAAAGTGGCTGTAACAAAGCATAAAGTATTAAATTTAAATAATTTTAATTTTCTGTCGAGCAGCTACATATTGTCAGTTCATACATTGAAGGTTTTGGTCTAAAATAAATTAATACTAAAGGTGGAGACAATATCGACGGAATGCAGACGGAATTACGCAAGAAACGCAAAAATTAATTTAGTATTGTAAAAATAAAATTTTTGTTGACAATCTCGACGCACGTTTTTGACATTTGTAAACATTTAGCTTCACAAGAATGTTTCTCATTTTGCAGTTTTTCACATCACAAAGTGACACTTCAATCCGTTCGTGCGCGCAATATTGAAAATAATTTAATTTTAGTACTTGTTCTAATGCGCTCCGTCCGTCGACTTTGTCAATTCGCATATATTCTCATGTAATTTGACTTTTGCGCCATTGCGTTACTGCGCTACAGCGTCGAGACTGTCTGGGGGTAAGGTTTAGTATTAAAACAAAAAAATATTAAATCAAAACTACAACGTCAATGACGGTTATTCGAAAGCGCATTTGATTCAAATAGAATCAATTTTTTTTTTGTTATAAATCATTTGTTTTTCTGTGTAGTAAGGTGATTTTCAAAAAAATCGAATTTTCTATGAAATGTATGGAAATATTCAAGCAACCTAAAAGCGCGTTATCACAACAATTACAGGTCCCGAAACCTACCTTCAGAGGTATCAAGAACCAAATCGGATCCCAATTGCAGATTTTGGATTTTGTTTTACTCTGAATTTGCTGATTTATAGAAAGGTTGTCATGCAAGAAGCTTCGAATGTCTCTGTCTCCAAGCGGAAATACAAATTTGACCAAACGCTAAGATATGCACTGGCCTCTTCATACCGCTCTCTTGTGCAATATTATGTAATACTTACAAGCAACCCTGCTTCACTCATTGCCTCAGTTTATCTGTCACGTCAAGTGTGCCTTTGCGTGACCTTAACGCAACAAATATTAAATATATTTAAATAACTACACAAATTTATAAAAAATTCAATACATTTATTAAATAATCCAAGGTTATTGTAAACATATACATCCTAATCCAATAAGCCTTTATGCAAAAACTCTTTCAACGATTTCATTAGCATTTCTTTAAATTCAGGCACATTAAACACTGCCTTTTTCACCTCAACGCTATTTGTACTGCCATCGAATAGATTCTCAAAATGTATCTTCTTAAAATCAATATAAGTAAACGGTACAAAACATATGGTCAGTATAACTTCGAGAAAACCACACCGAGCCAGCTCAATATTTAGTTCGAGTAAGGTAGGCCGCTTACCAATATGCCCAATTCGCGTCAGCGTCTCATTAAAATGCAGATAATAGTGTTGAATTAAATCGAACCGATGCTGGTCTCTTGTCACATTCGATGCGATCGTATATAAACAGTATATTATATCGATGGCTGGTGATCCATAAATACACGTTTGAAAATCAAGCATGTACACATCTTTAATCTGATTATTTTCCCGTCGAAACATTAAATTTTTATAATGAAAATCACCATGGTTTAGTACCGATAGGTCCGAATACGGTTTATATACATCACATCCCTTACGCAAAAATGTTTCCTGCAATTTTTCTAATTTATACGCGATTTTTAAATAGTCCTGATTATTCCATTCATTTTGAATCACATCCACCAAATAGTTAAGATTCTCGAGCAAAAATTCGAGTGATTCAATGTGCCGCTCATCAAACAATCCAATTTTATAATCCGAAATACGATTGTAATTATTTATCTTTGAATTGTTCTCGATGTAGTAAGAGATTGCATGAAATTTGGCTAAATATTCGAATACCACTTTTGTATCTTCATAATTCAATTGTTCCTTAATATTTTCGAAACCCTTCTCAATTAAATCTTCGAATATAATCACAATATGCGGTTCCTTGGCTTGATACAGCAGACGTGGTGTAAACATTTGTTGATCGCCTGCAATTTGCATTAGATGCTCAATTTGTGGCAGCGTTACAGTATACATTTTGATTTCATTATCGAATATCGACAAATCAACAATGTCATCGTTGTAGTTCTCATCGAACGGTGTAGTCTTTACGATTAGCGATATGGTTTTGTGTTTTTTATATTTTTCCGTATAAAATTCGAGTTGAGTGCGAAACATGATGCTGGTGAAATGATCGCCGGGTTTGGTTGCCGGTTGAATATCACATGATTTGATCTAGAAACAGATAGTTAAATACATAAATCATCGATGTTGTTGCGTGCATTACCGCATGTCACTGTATTTATAATTTGGTAAATCTAATCACCTAATTACCTTTATCGATGTATCCAATTCCGATTTATGTAAAACTTTTTCAAAAAATGCACAATCCAACCATTTTGGTGGATTCATTTCATCTAAATTAGACGAGTCGTTCATTTTGGGTGCAAATTGTTCACTTTTGTTGCCGAATAATTTCACAGGTATATTACACAAATAATTTCAGAATGTTAAAAACCTTATAAAGACGATATTAATGCAAATCGAATCGATGAAAATTTGTTATCAAACTAAACGTAAAAAATAAAAAAAATTAATTACGTGTAGTGAAATTAGTAATTTATCTGATAAGAATATTTATGTTTGTCCGATAACTTTATATATTTCATAAAATTTTGTTAAAATCAATTTGATTGCAAATCAACAAAAATTTTGAATTTATTATTTTCGAGGATGATCATTATTTATATAAACAGTACTTACATAATGTACTAAGTTATCTTAAGTAATCTGGGTTTTATTTATAATGATGTTTAAAAATAGCGAGGCACTTCAACTCAAATGTAGACAAACAATAATCGAAATTTTGGACACCGATTTATGTACGGATATGTACTTCAACTTTTATCTGTGTTAGAGATTGTATTCATATTATATAAGTGTGAGTTAAGATATTTTATGATTGATGTTCACCCATTAAGTCGATATGGGTTGTTATCACATATTTGTTTAAATAAAACTTCAGAAATTTTGGAAATGCTACTTGATTGATTGATTGATTGATTGATTTAGTGTGTACGACCAAGCCTAAGGCAAGTTTCCCGGATACGCCGGGTCCACCGTACACCCTCTTACGAATAACAAAATCGAGGGAAAGGAAAGGTATGTTAGTAACAGAGACTCAACCCGGTTCCAGACACCATGACGGTTGATAGTTAGTAAATAAGACAACACAAGACAACACAATTTCTAAACTACATGATTGTTAACTGCTTGTTGTTCCTGGAGCGTTGAGTCCGGCTATACCTTTGTTACTGAAAATTAGGATTAAATTTAATCCCTTTAAGAATGATTAATTCTGGAGTAATCTTAAATTCTGAAACAAATTAAATTATTCATCAGTATACTTAAAATAAACCCCTCTAAACACCTAAGATTTTATTAATTTAAGTATACTTAAAATTACATCCGCATCAATCCTAGCCTAGGCCACTTAAATAATTCAATAAATAATTTAAAAAATCCTCTAGTTGGCACCCCTACAAATTTTAACAATTAATTAATTTCATCAGCTTACAAAATTAACACAATTTTTAATTTCAGCTTCTTCACTCCTTGTTGATCCTGGAAGGTTGATTTAAGCTGGAATTTAATTCTGAAACACGGGATTAATTTAATGCCTAATAATTACTAATTCTGAAACTATAATCTATACTTGAAATTAGCTTCTTTATTAGAAAGGATTAATTTTAATCCCTCTAATAATGATTAATTCTGGAACTGAGTTATATTCTGAAATTTAACTTATTAATCAGTGAACTAAAAAAGGAACTCCTTTAGATACTATTCACATATTAACAAAAATAACTGATAAACAAAATCAATAGGGTGCCAGTCCTTCCCGGAATCCCAATTTCACCAATCCGATCCAAAAAACTACAGTTTAACTCAAAACTACTCTTATAAATGAACCATTTTCGTGAACCTGCCACTTAAAGTATAGAAGTTTCATCTGTGATGACTTTTCTGGAATGAATTACAATTAATATCACCAGTACCCAAAATTAAAGTTATAAGAACTAATTAGTTTCTAAAGTATGAATTCAGTTTAGGAATTCCGTGCATTTCAGTAAAATTAACTACCCCGTATTAAAAATAATCATGCTTAAATAAACAAAAAATAATTTTTTTTTATATGAACAGTGAAATCTCGAAACAGCGCAGCCAAAGGAACCGGAGAAATGTATTTAATTATTTAATAATTTAATTTAGTTGTGTATTTACATATGCAAAGTTTTATTATTTTATTTCCTTATTAACCATATATTTCACATAAACACTTATCACTTTGGCGAATAAAATTTCCTTGCGAAATTACAATTTCCTTAAATCAGTATTCACTATAACGAGACCTCACTGTATTACATACGATAGTTTCTGGTTCAACTCAAATTTACTCGATAATACAAAGTAAACAAATCCCATTAGAATCGGACACAAGAAACTTTTAATTCTAATTAAATTTCCAATTCAACTCAAAATTACTCGATTATACGTAGTATAAGAATCTTATTTGAATTGAATACATGAAAATTTTGCCTTGTGTAGTTCATTGTATATAAAGAGCACTATAAACACAAAGAATACAACAACGCCAAGTAAAATAATAAAATCGCATTACAGTACAAAACTAAAACCACCAACGCACATAGAGAAAACAAACGTTTTCATATAATCCTTCACGTGCGCAGCAGGGAAAGTATCGATGTGTACATAGTGTGTTTTGGTACATGCCTTCTCTATATTATATACATATATAATAGGCTTCACTATATTATATATTACTGTATATATTTCCGAAAATAACCTCGTACACTACACATACACGACTGTGAATACAATTCAGAAGCAAATATCAACAATCGAACACTATAGAACCAATGTTGTCTTGATAGAAATTATATAATAGAAATTATATTCTTTTTATGTATATAAATAAAGAATATATGTGTTTGTGTCGTTTCCACATAAAACAAAAATACAACACATACATAATCTCGTAAGAGGAAAGAGAGAAACCGTTAACTTGTATATTCATGTACAGAAACAGAAATTTAATGCGTAAATTTATTTATTCGATTTTAATTAAATTTAAATACGAGATAATGTATTTGACCATTCGAATTTTATGCACCAACTACACAAATTTAAGACATGCATTATTAAGCGAGAAAGCCAAAATTTGACTTGTTTCGCTATAAATATGAAAATAAAAATAAAAATATAAAACAATGCCTGTTGAATGCATCCCGATGGATTGCATTCTATCCATATTTCAATTTTCACTATTCTTATGCACACACTTTTACTTAAATAACTTAAATTAAAATAAATTATATATAAATTATATATTTAAACACTTTACACTACATTAGAAAATAAAATAAACTAAAAATTAATTAAATTTAATTTTCTCGAAGAAGACGACAAAAACACGTCCTTCTTCTTCGAGCGTCAACGACCGACCAGAAATTTTGGAAATGCTACTACAAACTTAATGGTTCCCATCCGGCTCGACAATTTTTAAGATGACTGTTACCAAATCAGCTGGTAACAAAGATGATACTAACAAAAACATAGGAGCATCAAAATGTAAATACACCATATCCACGAAAGGACAATCATGTTCGAGCAATTGTAGAAGATAAAGTCCAACTACATCAAGCAAATGGCAAAAGCAGGAGAACAACTCTATAAACTCAAATCAAACTAGCAAAGCTGGTCAATTCTCTACAATTTTTTACAAAGTTCAAAGAAGGTTTGGAAACAAAATTAACAACAATGTCGGTGAGTAGCATCCCAGGAAAAGCAACCGATTCTAGATTTTCGTCTCCAATCATACGCTAGGGCCTTCTAAAGTTGAAGTGACGTACTAAAGTAGAAGGGCAGTTTCTCAGATGATTTTTTGCTAGGACCGGAACAATTGTATAGATATAAGATGCAAAACATCAAAATGAGGGCTTGTTTTTTTGTAAGGGAGCCTGTACCGTTTGCCAACAAAACCATGAGATGCAAGATTGCTTGAAGTTCCAACAAAAGACTACATTGGGATGCACCAAATCAATCAGTCGACATAATCTGTGCAAGATTTGTTTGAAACAGTTCCACATGCAATGTTCAAACGCTACAACTTTAGTATGTAAGGGAGCGCATCGTACGCTGCTGCAGGATGGATCATTTTTGGCTGCATCTCAAAGAAGAGATCCTCCAACATCCAGTCAATGCTTACATTGACCGACCTCGAAAATAAACTAAAAAAATTCTGCGATTTGGAAAAAATACTTCCCAAAAAGCTTCTGACAGAATAAGAGAAGCTATGTGAAAACCATTACCAAAACAGAACTTCAAACGAGAAGCAAGAATTCCTTCTAAACCAGACACCAGTATAGTAGCGTCAGCTTAAATCGGGTAGTTGAGCCCAAACTACAAGAGGATCTCGTGTCCATTTTATTAAGGTGGAGAAAGCATAAGGTCGTATATATTGCAGACATCGAAAAAATGTATCGTCAAATCAATGTACGTACATCCAGATAATCAATAATATCAAAAAAAATGTATGGATAAACTATCCCGAAACAAATTCCTTATGTATGTATATGGGAAATTTTTTTCACTTGCTTATACCCATTCGGAAATATTCCCTTAGTACCGAAAAAAATCCATTATTCCATTTACAGAGCATTCACAACGAAAAACTTTTCACTTACAGGTTTTTATGAATTTCCAACTTAACGAACAAAAATGTTTGCTCGTTACGTTGGAAATTCATACAAACCTGTAAGTCAAAAGTAAAATGATTTTTCATTGTGAATGAACTGTTATTTTTCTAAATTTTGACAGATGTTCACATGTGGAAAATGGATGTGGAATTCGAGAATAGAGCCCCAGGTTTATAAACATTCATACATACGAAATGTAATATTAAAAAACCAGATAACGTGATTATCCATCAACCAATCGTAAAACTAATAAATTTTAGCTCCTTATATCGGTCGATTTGATTTTTATATTTAGAGACATAATTATTATTAATTAAACAAGTTTTCATTCCAATTTAGATCACCACTCACCACCACTTTTCATTTTATAATAATAGAAAATTGTTTTATTAAGCATAACGAACGCCAATTTAATGTACGTGAATTTTTTTTCTGTCAAATTTTGTTTTGCTTGTTTTCTTTTTGTTTGCTGTGCTGCCATACAGAGTGAGTTGAGAAAAGTCAAAAAATCAAATGTATGAGTAAAGGCACCAACCAATTCATTTGTGGTGAGTTGCTGTGTGCTTTTAATAGATATGATGAGATGGCGCGTCATTGATAAAAGTGAAATTTCGATTTGTTTTTATTAGGTGTTTTCGGAAATAGACCATGGGTAAATTCGCAGTAAATTTCGACCATTAAATTACACTATAATGGTCTAATTTAATGGTCTAAATTTACTGTAAATTTACTCAATTTACAAATATATTAGTTTGAAAATATATTTTGTTTCTGGTGGAAGGTAGAACCGCCACAGGACTCGGTCGCAAGTGATTTCCCTCCCTAAACAATAATTGTATTTCTACAATACAGACGGATTTGTGTGTTCGATGGCTTGATATTTGATCAGCCGAAGAGTAGTCGATCGTTCGAAATGTTATGTTTTTTCCATTAATCGATACGATGAACGTAGTTGACGATTGACTTTATACGAACCTTCATAGGAAGGAGATAAACCCGTGCGAACCTTGTCTATTCTAATGAGTACAAAATTACAGTTATCGAGTGATTACGGAACAAAAACGACACAAGGTTTTGCATAGTTTATGGCAGTTGGTCGATAGCTATGTCGGTAGTCGTTGGCATAAGTGAAAGAGGATTTTCGATGATGTCACCTGGTATCTTGAAGATTTGTCCATAAACCATTTCAGCTGGTGAGCACTTTACACGTCTTAGATTATACCGAGCCAAAAATAGCGAGCAGTGTTGTCAATTTACGAGTAGCATGGACACAAGGATGCAAAAAGTTGTGTAGTGTGTTGAAGATATATTTCGACGTAGTGATTCTGCGATGTATGGGCGATTGTACGTACCCATTGGATGTTTCAAATACAATTTCGAGGCCAGGTAGTTTAAGAAGCTCTAATTTCTCCTAGTTACTAGTTTACCTAGTATGTAGGTAAATTGACTGATTTAATCCAAGTGACGCGATTGCCTTGGATTGCTTTCAGTTTTAGAATTAATTGCTCTATGCAGGGGCGTCCAAGCCAAATGAGTATTTTTGGCAAATTTTCAAAATAACTAGAGCAATAAAACTGCGATTAGAAAAAAAAAAACAACTGGACAACGCGGTAACTATTTATGTATCCATAGCCACAGAATTTTTTACTCTGGGGTGAGTGTGAAGACCACAGCAATTTTTATTCCATTTTGAGTCATGCGGCCCGCGGGCCGCATGCTGCAATATGTAACAACTATTGCGGTGATCTTCACGTCTATTTCGGATTGATAAATTCTTTGGCCCTGGATACATAAATAATTAGTTACCTCGTTGTCCAGTTGGCTTTTTATTCTAATCGCAGTTTTAATGCTCTAGTTATTTTGAAAATTTGTCAAAAATACTCATTTGGCTTGGACGCCCCTGCTCTATAGTCAGAGGTTTGTTGATGTAAATGGTGAAGTCCCGACCCTCGACAAAATACGTTAGAGAACTGGCGCAATGGCAGTGATTAATGCATCAGTAATTAAGCTGAGCTTTGAGTCGCTCAGTGGATGGAGAAGTGTTGTTTTCGTGAGTTCAGCTTGGCTATAGGTGACTGTGAACTGGTGCGAGTATTTCAGCGAGCTGTAGTATAAATCGGTGGTAGTAATTCACGATACTGATGATGAACCACTAAATGTGCTTTATTGAGCTTGGAGCTGGTAATTACCTAATGCCGTTATGTAATTTGTTCTTCAGATGACAGAATACCATTAGCGGTTATTCTGTAACGCATTTTGAGCTATTGATATGAACATCAAACGAAATTAACTTGTGGAAGAGCTGTTTCAAGCGGCCGATCAGATAATCCCCACATGGTCGAAAATCGTGGTTTTTCTTTTTAACATATGTATATCGAGCGGACAAGAAACGGGAGATGCAGATGGCCGGCAAATCCCAAATTCCACGATATGCTGGCGGAATTCTGTAAATGTGGCTTGATGGCGGACTTGATCTAGTTTACGTGGTCTTGACACAGGCAGATGGCCAGCTGTGACAATGTGATGGACCACGCTGTGTCGAACTGGCAAATTGTAGTTCGGCTCTGCTGTGAGTGAAGGAAACTTTTTAAACAGTTGTTAACCGCGAAATGGATCGATGTCGGTGTGTCGACTCGAACCATTTTAGCATTGATTGACAGCTTAACTGCTGAATCAAGCGAGGCAAGTAGTATCCTTGTATTTCATTCCATATAAACCAGTGTTTTCTAATTTCGATGCTTGCAGAATTCTGCCCATCTGTTTCCAGCATAATGGTAGGTAATCCGCAGCGACCTTCAGACTTACCTACATCTTTGGGTTTTTTCTGTGTTTTTCGGGGTGCTTGATCCGAAACTGCAAGGTTTAGTGAATTTTTTTGCTTGGACACCAAATTTGCGGTGGTACCTGGGTACCAGCAGATGCTATTGCTGTAACTTTGGTTTCTGGAGATGGATCGGTTATTTGATTTGATTGGGACCATCGACTGCGGAAATGACTTTGACTTGACTTTGTTGTGTGATTTTGCTAGCATAACCTCCATTTTATGCATGCGTTCCGCCATGGACGCATTTGTAGAAGGCGAACTTGTTTATCTCGTTGTTGAGAGTGATTGGTGGTTTATTGCGTGGACATTTTGTGAGGTAAGTGATGCCTCATTGAACTTATCAGCCGTCTTTACAAATTCGTCTGCTTTTTTGTCGTCCCCTTAAAAAATCAGCTTCGTCTTTTTTATTCTTGTAACGAAATAATAATCACAAGGCAAAGAAAATATTCCGTGATAATTGATTGTGTTCAAGTCAACTATCCGTCTCCTGCTGCCACTAGTACCGCGACGCTCTTATTTATTACATGTTAATACTTACAGCGCATTTACAATGAAAAAATGTTTTACTTTTGACTTACAGGTTTGTATGAATTTCTAACGCACAAAATTTTTTAGTATTTAATAGTCTAAAGTAAAAGTTTTTGCATTGTGAAACATCGAACGATCGAGAATACGTTAGAGATACTGCCTAATAGATGAATATATCAAAGACCCATTACCGCCAGCGCCAACAAAACCAGTGTCTTAGCTACATATAATAAAAGTCAGTTCACATTTCTGTGATTTTGGTAAATACATCGACCAAAAAGATGGCGATTATGATTCAACTATTAGGATCCAATAATCCCAGTAGAAATACGGCTGAACTTGGCAAACAAATCAAATATGTTTCTGTACTATGTAATCCATTTTATTTAAATTAAATTATAATAATTCATTAAAATTAAAATAAGGATAAAAATGAGGAAATAACAAATGAGTAATCTTCCAAAACTTTATTATAAATCCGCTGATGTCTCGTACTTGTTGTGATACGATATATTGACTTAATACGGTGTTAATAATTCGGCTAAAGGAATTAATATTAATAGGCTTACTGGAGCACCATGGGATAATCAGAGTAGGCTGGTTGTTCTGGTTTATTTGATCGCATCCATTGATTTCTTTATGGTTTCCATCAGAGGTTATCCTTCTTTATTTTTATTTTCCTTTACGGCTCTCTGTAAAACATCCCACAGCTTTTTGCAGGTTTCCTTTAAAATTATAGAATTGATACTTCTCCTCAATCGATACGGGTAGCTCCCGAAGGACACTGAGCTGCGACTAATCACAACATAACTGAAAAAAAAAACAAATGAAAATATAGAAACATTTCAAACATAAAACAATTTTTATGACACTTACCGAAGGGCTAAAGATAACCGTTGTATCGCTGATCTATCGCCAATAGCAATCCGTTGGATTAAAGGGCCAACTTTTATTAGTAACTTACCAAATGCTGTCGGTGTCATTCGATGGCAAATCATAAAAGTTTCTGAATCAATCAATCTTATTTCCGCAAGCACTTTTTGGTAAAACCTTTCTTGTTGCCTAACGCGTTTTAAGTTTAATCGGCGACTTTTCTTACGCCTGTCATATTCTAAATATAAACAAGAAACCGCGGTTAATAACAGCAAATCTACATTCAAAATATGCAACATGATCTGCGTTGTTAAAGGCATTTTAATAATTATTCTTTATAATCTAAATAATACGATCGAATCTACGCTCAAAAATGATACACAGGGAATTATAAAAAGTATTTTAACGGAAGGTAATCACAAGAAATCAATACATAACTACACTCACTGCAAAGCCAAGCGTGTTAAACGAAAATAATTTGACAAGTGAAGGATGCATGACTCACTACAAGCCGACAGTTAAAAATATGAAATAAAACAATTTTTGAGCAAAACCCAATAAAGCAGGATTAACCTATGCAGGAATTGACTCCTTGGCTAACTTAGAGCTAAGAACGTGGAATTTTAGGATTCGGTCTTACTACACGATAACCTCACCGTAAAAATTGCTTCAAAGCTCGTAAACCTTTTTAGTTTTAAGAACGTATAAAATCAGAGATTTGGCCCTTGGGTCAAAAGTGATTGGGACATAAAAGACTAAAAAATTATCTAATAATATTATTTTATTGAAGCAAAATTAAAATGTTTACATTATACAAAACTGTTTCATTCAGATCCTGAACCACTACGAGAGCCGCTACGTGAACGTGATGGTGTCCTAGAATTTGAGCGACTGCGGCTTGGAGAACGTGATTTAGATGTTGAACGGCTTCGCGATCTAGAACCACTTTTAGAACGGGATCGAGACGATTTACTGTGTGATCGTGATCTCGACGCAGACTTACTACCGGATCGTGATCTCGATGCTGATTTACTGCCGGATCGAGATCTTGAACCATCCGGTGTGGCAGATCGTGATTTTGATGTGATGGCACGGGATTTGGAACGTGTTTTAGACCGTGAACGGCGAGATGTACCGACCGATGAACGGGATCCAGAACGTGAACGTGATTTTGAGCGAGAATGAGAGCGACTGCGTGAACCGGAACGTGATCGAGACCCAGAACGGGATTGGGATCGTGAACGTGAGCGCGATTTTGATTTACCAGGCACTGGAGCTTTGTCAGCAGCTTCCTTAGCCTCAACGGCTTTGGGCTGTTCCTCTTCCTCTTCTTCTTCATCGTCATCATCATCATCTTCCTCCTCTTCACCGGGCGGTTCCAACTGACGTTCGCGATACCGTTGCATGCGATGTTCGCCCGCATCAAGTGGTCGATGTTTAACCACTAACTTTGTATTATTTGGTTGCTGACCAACCTTTTGCCGCCTCTTGCTTAACCTTACTCTAGTCTCGAGCTCGTTGTAGAAAACTCCCTCATTACGCATAACCAAAAAGTAGTTTTCTTCATAACCCTTCGACGCTTTACTCTTAACATTCCAATTGTACTCCCGAGCAATTTTATATTCATATTCTTCGTCATCTTCGTATAACACCTCATTAGTGAAATCAACCCGACGTTTTTCGAGTGTATCATCTGTGGGCAAAAAGTATGCGACGAATTGTTCACCACTCTCGTCCATGACACCCCGAATCATAGCCTGTGACATTTCTTCGATTTGGGCTGGAACATTTTTACCCTGTGGTGCAGGATCCGAATCGAATATAACCTGAGCGCACGGATATTTCCAATTTGAGAAATCTGGAAATAATGGAAGCACTTCGACCGCCGTAACATTTGGTTTACTGTAGTGTTTCGTAACATCTTGCTTGGTATCATCGAACGTTTTATTGATCGCCTTAATTTGATCCTCACGATCCATATACAATGTAACCTCTTGTAAACTTTTCTTAACATTGTAACCAACTTTCGCTTCAACTTTTTCCATAGTTTGCGGTTGAAATCTTGTCTGTTCCGTTGAAATATACTCAGATTTTCGTAACCACGATACACTGCGGGAATGTTGTCGCGAACGCATCGAATCTTGTGGTGTATGCGAATCTTCTTCCAGCAGTTTTTCATCGGCCGGATCTAAATGCCCATACGGATCAGGTTGATACAGTTCACGATTAATTAAATCAATTGTTACACCTAAATCATGTTCCGTGAGTACTTCATATTTATAGCTGCGCTCCAACGATGTAGGATTGTATTGGATAAAACGATCGGTTTCAAATGGATATGTGATAAATTTTAAATCGAATGGGATGTCTGGCAACGTATTGCAGTATTTAACACGGCACATCAACTCGGTTCTAGAAAGAAAACATCACCAGTAAGAGGTAAGACAATACTCTGTAGATATAAAATTAAAATATCTACCTTCTTTCAGCAGGCTTTGGCGCAGGCCGTTTATCATTCCCGTTTTGAGTTTCCCCATTTTGTATAGTTGGAGGCATTTTTGCAGGAATCAGCGCAAATTAGAAATTCGCCACAAATGTATTATTTTGACACTAGATTTTCTACTCAAGTGAAATTTTAAGGTTATGTTTACTCTTTATGTTTATTTCATAATTTTGTATTTCTGTATATATTTTTATAATTATGTAATTATAAAATAAATATGATTACTTTAAATGCTAATTTTAAATCAAATTTATTTTCAATAATGTTTAAAAATCAATTAATTTATTTAGTTTTATAAATTTACTTTTGATGAACAACACACAATAAAGCGAGATACATATATAATAATCCTTTTAAACATATGTACATCTCACTTTGCTACCAACTTAACGGAACCGAAGTTGCGATAACAAACATTTGTTATGTTTTCATTTGCTCCTAGGGTTATTCTGTTTTAAATTTAAAAAATTTGCTTCATTTCTGATAATTTTAATTATAGACGTAGCAATTATTTTCCAGATGCTTTTTCACATGGTTTTTAAGCCGATCAAGTGTTGGAAATTTAGCCATACACTCTCGACACTGATATGGTGTCTCACCCGTATGCCCCCGATTATGAGCAGTAAGTGAAGACTTTTTAGCAAACGATTTACCGCACATGTCACAAACGTAACGCTTTATACCGGTATGCACATGCTGATGCCCAAGTAGAAGAGTTCTTGTTGCAAATGTTTTATCACATGAGTCACAATTGTGTGGTTTCAAATTCAAGTGCTTGCTTTTATGTTGATGATATTGCTTTCGCGTTTCACACGCTTTGCCACAGGTTTCACATAACAGAGTCAGCTAGAAATATTAAAAAGTATGTCTCAAGTGTATACAATCCAGAAAGTCGAATTTTTATTTACCGGATGATTTTTTATGTGTTCCATCAATTCGTTCTTTTTGTTAAACGTTTTATAGCATTCCCTACATTTGAATAAAATTCCAGATCGTTCTTCACCAAAGTCACCGGTACAGATGGTGCTGTGTCTCTCCAAATCAGCCGGAGTTGTAAATTTTCGCTTGCACCGTTCACATATGTTAGTTATGACCTTTTTTCGGTGGACCCCGTTGACATGTTTCTGATATTGGCGTCGTGTACTAAAAACCTTATCACACGGATCACATTTCACGTTTTTATCCTTGCATGTGATGCTGTGATCTAAATGCTCGTTTAGATTATCGAGGGTGGCAAATTTTCCTCGACAACGGGCGCAAACATATTTTGGTTCAATAATATCGACAATTGTTGTTTTTCTTTGTTTAGAGGTTGATGTTTTACGACGAGTCGCAGGTTTTTCATCATAATCGCTGTCATCTGACACTGACTCCGATTCACCATCATTTTCTTCTTGGTCCGCCGATTCACTTATAGATGAACGGGTCATCGAATTTGTTTCACAGAAGAATGGACTTGGCTCTCTTTTAATTAATTTTTCTTGTGGGATTACTGAAATTTTGGCAATACTTATGTTTCCTTTTGTTTTAATGTTGCTTACAATGGAACCCACTAGGTCGTCCTGTGATGAGCTCCTTTTCTTGCAATCAGTACTAAGTTCCAAAAAAATTCATTTACCTATTTAGAAAAAGATTGTTTAATAAATAAAGCTTACCGTAAACTGTTGTTCTCGTTTGGCAGACAATATTTGATTCTAAGTTGGCGATCAGATTCTAAAATTCGATCGTAGAAATCAACCGTTTCCGTGACTTTTAAATCGCACAGCGAACAAATCGATTGTGGTAAACGTTCTTCCACTACTATGAATTTTACTGCTAATATTTCACAATATCTATTAATTGATGAATGTCCAGGAATGGGAAGCAGTTCCTGTTGATCTTCGCGAGTACAGAACCGGCAAATTTTGTCAACCATTTCGAAGAAACTTTTCTTGCAATTTGTAAACAAATAATAGTCTGACGTTCCAAAACGTCAGATCGGTAGGAGTGGTAGCACCAAAATGAAACAAAAGCAAACATTTATAAGGTTCCGTACAGTAATGGAATTAATGCCAAACAAAACTTTTGAAATATTTAAATTTATTAACATACAAAAAAATCTATAAATATGTATTTATATTTAATAAATTCTCGGCTTTAAAACTGCATCATCCAGTAGCTTCAAAAATGTTCCTTCAATTTCGTCAAATAATTTTTTCGCGTACTGTGTCCTTTGATTTTGGGCTCGCAATCGTGAACCCGGGCTCAACGATAGGGTCGGCATTGATGCGGATCTGCCAAGCGCTACTTGCGAGTCAGTTATACGGCCTAGTTGGAACAGTAATTGAAGACAATCATCGAGTAGCGGTGGGAACGCTTCACCAAAACGTGCTATACATGGAAGAATTGAACGAAACATTTCAATCCGGATATCGCTGGATAGTACGCCGACTAGAGTAGCCAAGGTATTAAGACAAAGTTTTGCAATACTAAGTGATTTTGGTATGGCGTACTGTAGGCATAGTTGAGATGTTAAATCGATAGCAAAAATTTGCTTTTCCATCTCGGCCATGCTAAGAAGCTCTGGGATAAAATCCAAACAGATGTGCATCGATGGAATACCTCGAACTGTCATGCTAAGTAATTCCCGAGGATATCCTTGAAAATGGACTAATTTAGCCAATGACGGTTCTGATATAAATACATGATGTATATAGGTGCATACAATGCCGCGAACTTCACGCAGAGCCCATTCACGCCCCAATTTTGTTTTATCTTCTTCCGTCTCCAGACATGCTTCCAACAGTATTTGAACCGCAACACTCTCTTGTGATGCGACTAACGCAGTTTTAAGCTCTTCCCTTTCATTATCATTTTGACCTTGGTTGCCTTTATCGAGCAATGGCTTATCGAGTATATGACGCGCCAATTGGCATTTTGACGCGGCCAAACTGGCTTGCAGTATTCTGAGGACAATCGCTAGGGCATCTGGCGTTCGGAATACTCGTTCATCACATCGCAAAACTTGCAAAGGATCGATCAGGATGTTCTCCTGGGTCAATACGAAATTCTTGATGATATGGTCGTTGGGCATAAGTGCGTTGATCGACATGACCCATAATCGACGTGGCAATACCGTATTCAATTGAATCCAGACATTTTTATACAATTCTTGAATGAGACGTGGTGTTTCTGGTTCCAAAATTTTTTTGAAATACTGTATAATTGTGTTCGCAAGTGGCCATAAATCTGTAGGCGACTTCTTTAACAAATGTCGCAACAGCTTGATCGTCTTCGTAGGTGTTAATTGCATTTCTTCGAACGCTTCGACGATCATCATATCCGTTATAATTTTTGTCGAAGTCGAATGTAATGAGATCGATTCCTCTTCGATCCAATCGTCGACAAGAGATAAATGTGGAAAATGTGTTATTAGCAATTTAAGCAGTGGACTGAATAAGCCACCAAATTCATGCTGGTTTTTTTGTGCCTGCTGCAGCAGATACTTGATCGGAAGTTCTGACAAAAATTCGGTTGAATAACTTTTAATTTTGCGGCCACTTGCAATAATCGTCACCATATTACTAAGCCTAACATCTTCGTATAGCAGCAAATAATAGAGCAGCAAAAGTTGTGATGTTAGGCTTGAACAACCAGCAGAATCTTCGGATTCGAGTATATTCGACTCGGTTGCACTTGGAGCCGAGCTTACCGCCAATTGTTGCACTTCCTTATCCATATTCATGTCACATTCAAATATGAAACCTTTCCGCTTTGTATCCAAATGCTCACCAACGACAGAATTTTGAAAAACTTTCAAAATTTCCCGTTCCGACAATGGTTTGTGTGTATGTTCAACTGGAGTTTTAGCTGTTGGCACGATTATTGAATTTACGTAAACCTCGATTAGAGCGGGCAATACCGGATGTAACGGATTCGTGGCATTACAGATCTGCTTAAAAATCCAACTTTTAATGGGTACTTTGTGTTTTGAGAACGCTCGTGATTTAAGCAGCTGATGAATACAGTGAATGGGCAAATATCCAGGTATGTTTGCATTTAAATTTAATGTAACCGGAACTTTAACCGCGTGTGCTGTTACTACTTGTTCAGTGAATATGTCTTGAGTAAAAATTTGCTTCATTCGTGTCGTGGTGTTGGGACGCAGTGGAATTTTCATGCCTAGTGTCGAATTAACTAATTCACAGATGGCTGAAACCTGGTTACTGTGAAAATGTATAGCCATTAGAAGCAGCATTTCTCCAAAAGATGCCGCAATTCCACTATTATTTTCAAAGTATGCCTCTTCTTTCATCAGCCATTGTACCCATTCGATCCCTTTGGTCTCCAAATTTGGTTGGGATATAAGCGATGGGCATGCAATGAGCATGCATAAACCAAGAGACACGAAATGTATTCCGGCCGGTGTCGGTGGGGGTTTTGAAGTGACCAGTTGCATAAGGAGATGAATCTCGTCGTCGTTAAATTTAATTCCGGCAATGCCACGTAGGGCACAATAAAGCCGTAGCAAGGCAGCTGCTTGCACTACACACTCATCAGGAAGTTGAGAATTAAGCGAGAATACGACCAAACTCTGTAATTGCTTCAATAATTCATCTCGAACCATTTGTAGGGCATCACCTTTACGTTTTTGGCTAGATCGTACAAACACTGCGAACCACGATCTAGTTGTTTGATCGTTTCCCAATAACAATCCTGAAACAAATGCGATTAAATCTTGTGGATCTTTTAGGCTAAGTTTCAGCATCAGTGATGGCATTTTACACATATCTATGCACATAGTGCGAACGGATAATGCTTGGCCAGGATTCATCTCGCATAAAACACTTAAAGCAGTTAGTCTGAGTTTCCCATCGGAAGTTTCTTCATCACCGTTTGATATTAGTGTGGTTAGGACTAAAAAATTAAGCAAATTTGATATATTGGTATTATTATGAAATATTTAAATCTGATTTACCTTCTTTGAAGCAGTCGGGCATATTGGCAACGACCCAGCAAATGATGTGGCACCCATTGTTAACATACAGCAACGTTTCAACAACCTCTTGAATGCTTAAAATCGATGGTAGTTCCGCCAATGCAATGCATATAATATCGGCAATCTCTTCCAGATAGATATCATTGTTAAAGAGTTCAGACGGTTTAATCGAAATTTCGCTGGAGCTCCCACCTTTGGACACCGTATTACCAATAATCATATTCTGCTCAGCGATTTGGCTCTGTATCCAGAATAATTCTGACAGGACAATACGAACTTTACGCGTAACATCAGCCCGTTCAAAACCTAATGTTACCCCATTCTGTAAATTATGTATGGTCGTAGAATCCTGTTGCGCACTTGATGTCCCCGTAGCTTGAACTTTTTGACGCAGCTGCTGTTCTTTACGCACGTCAACTTCCAATTCATGATAGTTCAGCTGCAGCAGAGCTACAATATTATTAACAATTTCGATACCAACCAAAATGGATAAAATCTGCTTCCTTGACTCAATCGAGCACTGTGTTGTGTCAAGCGGTGTCAACAAACTCATCCGAACCAATGATGGTAAAAGTGGCCGTATTTCGCGTGAACCACATTTCGACAGATCATTTATATTTAGATTTTGTATTGCGGTAAAAGCTTTTGCCGTTACGATTGGAAAATTCATTTTTATTTAAAACATAATTACGAATGTAATGAAATATTCGGGAGATTTTTTGAGGTTAAAATTTTATACAAATGTGAATGACAGACGTTATTTTAGATTAATTTTGTTGATAAACGCCCTATAAACACGTTTAATAAAAATTTGTAATACATATTGTCGTCTAAGGATTAAAAGGTGCTATGTGACATGTGAGTTAGTTTCGAGATATGTATCGATGATTTAAGATTTTAGGGTAGTTAATTTAATTTTAAACAAAAACGATTTCAAAGCAGAATAGTTGCTTTCTATGGATATTATATTCGTATTATCTATACAAATTCAAGATTTTTGTGAATAAAATAAATTGTTCATTCAATAATTGGGTTTCTAATGGCCGGTCTCCACTCGTCGCGACGAACTGAAATTGTGTCGCGACGAACTAAACCTGTCAGGACGTCATGACAAAATTTGTATATTATACTTACAACTGTATAGTCAAAATAATATATCGCTGAAAATTCCTATTCTTTCAATCCCGAGTAAATACAACAACAAATTCATTTTTTGTTGTTGTTTTACTCGAGAATGAAGGAATAGGAATTTTCAACGAGATATTATTTTAACTATACTAACATAACAAATAATTATATTTTCTCTGTTTTTGTTTATAAAATGAAAATCTATTTACAAATATCATTTTGACCCCAAATCTAGACTTGTATTCCATTTAGTTTTGCAGTTTTTAGGATTTTTTATTTTATTTAAGTAAATTAAATTCAAGCTGCTGACAAGCTGAACGAAATGTATAATAAACCTTTAATAATATGAATATCGCTCGTTTTGCCATCGAAAATTCTCCAACTGAAATTACAAATTAAACTTATGTATTACCATCCGTGTGTTCGCTGATGGCTTTTTGACAGAAAATACCCGAGTTTTTTTGACAGATTTTACCCCCGCAAACTTCACTTCAATAAAAAACTCGGGTTTTTTTTGTTGACATCAGCGAACAACTTTTTTTCTTGACAAATAATTTTGGTGTTTTAAATGTCAACATTACCTTTTCTTTTTATTATTTTAATATTTTTTATTAATATCATTATCCAAATCGAAGCATTTCATATTATTTTATTTTAAATTTTACAATTCACAGAAATTTTGGATGTTTTTTCGCCGATAAAAGAATTAAAATTCGGTTGTCAAAAAAACCCAAGTAAAAGTAGAGTTAAAAATACACCGACTCTTTTTATGCGTTCGTTTTTTTACTCAAAAAAACTCCGATCTTTTTTACCCCGGTGGTCATCAGCGAACACTAGGCATGTTTCCATGTACCGAGTTAATTTAGGCTTCGGTTTCGTTGAGTTAAAAACATGGTGACGTAAACCCTTATCGTTTGTGGTTGATCGTGGAATGCCAACTTTAATCGAGGCTAGTGTCGCGAGAGGTGATGAGTTTACTGAGTATTTAAGAACTCAAAAATCCGTTACAATACACATGGATTGCAGAAAATCATACACCCGGCAAAACGTCAGTATTTAAATTATTCGAAAAAAAAGATTTGACTGACTGCGCTAAAGTATTTACAGAAATTGATTCCACACCTCAAACAATAATTACGGAAGGAATTCGCTTTCTTCTTGCGGTTTATGGAGTTCCAAAAAAATACTTGCATTGATAAATACCGTTACTTAACTTTTGTAAAAAATACGCGAAACAAGAAACAATTACAACTATCATGTCTTCCTCCAACATCGGCATATGCTATTCAACACCTGTATCGAGTATACTATCAAGTTCAAACATGGTTAGGCAATCAACTGAACCCAGAAAACTGGGGTTGGAAATTGATAGATAATACTCTGGAACCGATTCAAACTTTACTCCCACCTGCTCCAGAAAAACTCAACACTATTTTTTGCAATTGCAAAAAAGGTTGTCGTGCCAAATGTGGCTGTAAAAAAGTCGGGTTGCTGTGTTCTCCAGCGTGTACCAATTGCCAAGGTCAGTCTTGCTCAAATGTCCAGTTGAGTACAATAGAGGAAGATTCCTGTGATTTTAATGAAGAGACCAATGACTCAGCCACATTTGAATAATTTATGAACATCCAGCAAGAGGAAGAAGAAGAAGAAATCGAAGAAGACATGACTGTTGAAGTAGACTTCCAAGAGTATGAATCTGATTAAAATATCTAAAGAAATCAAAACAATAGTTAACCCAATAATCAATAGCAATATCAATAATCAATATCAATAATAAGGTAATATCTAGAACTTGACGGGTGTTTTTCCCTTAAATTATCCTAATATTGTCATGACAGTTAGTGGAGTAGGCCTACAGGGGAAACCACGGTAAAAGAAACGCGCCGAATACACTACCTCACAGGTGGCGTGGAAATGTGTGCATATCATGTATAATGTGACTCTTAGAATCGCGATATCTCAGGAATGGTAACTCTTAGAAAAAAATCATGAAGACCATTTTGTAGAGAATTTTAAGATCTACAACTTGGGTTTGAAGTTTTTTTTTGATAAAACTTACCGAGAAAAATCCAAAAAACCTCAAATTTTGACCTTTCATCCCGAATAACTTATGTAGCACACATAGGATCGATGGGGATTTTTAAAACTTTATTTGTAATGGTAAACCCCAGCTCTCCACCAATATTTGGCTCTCCGGGACTTTTTGTTATTTGACCACTATTTTTATGTCTAAATTGACCGGACTATTTTCGGAAATAGACCAAAGTAACTTCATAGTAAGTTTCAAACATTAAAGTTATCCATCTATTTACGAACGATCAAAGTAACTTCAGTAATGAAGAAAGTAACTTCATGTAACAAACGCACTCGAAATTCTTTCTTACTTTTTTGTATGTGAAAGGTAACTTGAGTAACTTTGTTACCAACATAATATAAATTAAAACTTACTCTGAAGTTACTTTGGTTTATTTCCGAAAATGTCTAATATATAAATGTTATGATCTCTTTTCGTTAGAATAGGCAAATGAATGTTAAGTAAGCTGTGTTTTTTAATCGAATACCATATTAATGTATGAAAGAAACGTACACTCTTACAAGCTTCTCTGTGATATTACGTCGAATATATGGCATTAGCAGATATAGAACCTATAATATTTTATAAAAGAATCGAAAATTATAAAGTCCTATACTGCAAATGTACAAAATATAAAGTTCTATTTAAGTTAATTTTAATGTATTTTTAAATCAATTTCGCTAGATACGAAAAGTTCTATAGTCAAATAGAACTTTATGCCAAAAATGTATTATTATTATTATTATTACTTGAGGGCCATGTGGGGGCTCAAGCCACCCCGCACTGCGACCTAAAAGATCTTTTGTGCATTAAGCCCTACTTAATTATCCGTCCAGTCAATATTCAAGCTCTTAATGAACCTGGATTTTTTGGATATGAAAGTGTTTTTAAACTTAAAAATTGTTTAAATTAAATTAAATAAATTTTCTGATAATACTGCCTAACGGTACGTGATACATACTATCTGGGCTCATTGCTCTCCCTCCTAGATGTTTTAATTATCCGTCCAGCCAATATTCAGGCCCTTAAAGAACCTGATAATACTGCCGACCGGTGTGTGATACATACTATCTGGGCTCATTGCTCTCCCTCCTAGATGTAATAACATTTACTTCTGCTAGAAGAGCGGTAGCATTGGGACTCAAGGACATCGAGAGGGCAGACCCACTCCCGTATATTCCTATCCATGCCTCGTCTACCGTTTTGTTTTTACTCTTGCGAGTTGCTGGGACATACTATCTGGGCTCATTGCTCTCCCTCCTAGATGTTTACTGTTGGAAGTACTTCTACACGCGATACATATTATCTGGGCTCATTGCTCTCCCTCCTAAATGTTTACTGTAGGAAGTACTTCTACACGCGTTACATACTATCTGGGCTCATTGTTCTCCCTAATAGATGTAATAACATTTACTTCTGCTAGAAAAGCGGTAGCATTGGGACTGAAGGACTTTGAGAGGGTAGACCCACTCCCGTGTATTCCTTCCCGTGCCTCGTCTACCGTTTTGGTTTAACTCTTGCGAGTTGCTGGGAATATTATAGTCGCCTGCATTTCACCCAGGTTTACTACAGGAAGGCTAAATAAAACTGGAGGGTGCCTGGTATCCAGAGTCCGCATATATAGACTGATTAACCTATCAGCCATTCATCCATCGGCATATGCTGTTCCACCTTAGATTAGGGATTTTTTGTCAAGGTTTTCTCATTTAGCGTCGTACTTTAGCCTGTCACCAAAGGCCACATTCAGCCTAATGGTTACAGTTACCGGTGGTTGCCACGAGGAGGCAGTACGTACACCTGCGCCTACTGGAAGTTTACGGAGCCCCTTCCAATAGACGCCAAACCACCATGCCAAAAATGTATGGTGAACAAGCAAATAGAACTTTTCAATTTTGCTGATATCTCCGTTATGGATCAATTTAAGGTCCAAATATCAATACAGGAAATGCGTACCAGTGCCACATACGATCGTTTTATAAAGGTGCAAACTTTACGAAATCGTCACCAAACATCTGTTCAGACCCGAAATTTTTTAGAAGAAATCCGTGGCGTGCATGTCAGTGACCCGTAGCGTGCCCCATTCATAGGCGAAAATTTCATTTGTATGTACGATAACGCCCGTCCCCACCCGGCGCGGATAATGCAAGAATACCTAAACGACGTCGGTATTACCAAAATGGATTGGCCAGCACGTTCACCGAACATGAATCCAATAGAACACATCTGGAACATTATTGGAAGAATGGTACAGCAGAAGAATCCAGCCCCTAGGAATGTTTCAGAATTGAAATTAGCCCTGGTGGAAGAGTGGGAGAATTTGCCCCAGGAAATGATTGATGGTGTGATTGGAAACATGAGCACACGCATCCAGGCTGTCATAAGGGTCCGCGGAGGAAACACCTGCTATTAATTTGATAAAAATTTACCTAATTAAACAAAAAAAGATTTTTTATTATTTCTTGTAAACCGATAAATTTGTATTTTTTCACATTTCTCGCATTTTTTTCTGAAATAAAGGCTAAATAAACTAAAATATTGTTTTTGTTATAACATTTCGGATAATTATATAAATAAATTTAAAAAAAAATTGTCAAAAAACACAAAAACTAAAAAAAAGTTGTTTTTTAATATTCCTCTAATTTTGCCGGTGTGTATATTTGTCAGATTTATTGAGGTTATGTTTAGTACTGAAGTATGATTTGTTTTGCTGCTGGGTGGAACCTGTTGATGTAGGGTCAGCGGAAGGAAGAAACCTATTTTTTTAGGGCATTTTATGTTCGTTTTTTCTGTATCCGAATACTAAGTTTAACTAAATCAAGTTAGGTAAAGAGCTAAGCAAACCGCAGCGAAATGTTTGCTAAAAGTAGCCGTATGCCAAAAGATATCATTTTTTTCGATTAGCATGTAAACCTGAAAAGTTAAGTGTGTATTTCCAAAGTGACACCGCATCCCCAATGAAATACTTTTTACTTTTGCCTTACAGGATTGTTTGAATTTCCAACATAACAAACAAAAGTTTTTGTTTGTTATGTTGGAAATTCATACAATTCTGTAAGGCAAAAGTAAAAAGTATTTCATTGGGGATGCGGTGTTATTACATTTTTCTTGTTATTTTGTTTTTAGTAATTCTTTACATAACGAGTGACGGAAAAAAAAATTAATTTTTTATGTAGATGTCGAAAACCTTACGTAGGCAAACTTAAACATAACGTATTTATACGACATGAACGTACCCACCCCTAAACAAATAAAAATCGTCAAACGTCAACCGGCTGCCATTGCATTACCATTCCAAATTAATTTTTTGGTCGAGTTCAAGAAGTGTTGACGTTTTATTAAAGCAATTTATTCATAATTAAGATCAAACCAAAAAAAGTTATAAATTCCTTAGAAGAAAAAAAAAAATAAGTACGATTGTAAATAAAATATTACCCGAAATGGACAGTTCACAAGATAATAATAATCCACCCTTATTCGACAATGTTGATATCACAACCGATGAGGATAATGAAATTTTTGAATCACCAACACAGGTATTTTTTGCATTTCGAAATTTTAGCATTAGTTTAGCATTCTAATTAATCGATTTAATTCACTAATTAACGATATTAAAAATATTGTTTACATTTTCTTTATATGGAGTCGCATAAATTTCTAATCTGTCATCTTGTTAAAAGGTGGTCGGATTATAGTATTTGTGCTATATTTTAATGACAAATTATTAATTAAAATAATTTTTATTTACTTAAGTTACTTTTTATGTATTAACTTTCAATATATTAACGATAAGATTATAAAATTGATAATATATATGGGCGTATTGTTTTGATTAATTTTGACAGCCTTTATCACCAACCCTCGAAGAGGTAGCAACAGATGAATCGGGCGATGTTTTTGTCGAGATTAGCGTTTCGGAACCACAAAAAATTGGCGATGGCATGGGATCGTACGTGGCTTATAAGTAAGTAATATAATTTTTATGTTATCTTCTAGATATATGAACTTCTATTTTCATTTTAGAGTTTCTACACGTACGAACCATCCGAAATTTAAACATCGACAATTTCATACTTTAAGACGATTTAGCGATTTTCTCGGACTGCACGATATTTTAGTTGGGAAATATTTACGTTCGGGCCGCATCATACCGCCCGCGCCACAAAAAAATCTTATCGGCACGACTAAAGTTAAAATGTCACAACAACAAACTGATGCAGGGACCGGAATGAATATTGAATTTCTGGAGAATCGTCGTGCAGCGCTCGAACGATTCTTAAATCGTACGGCACAGCATCCAATACTGGTGGTCGATACTGAGTTTATGAATTTCTTGGAAAGTGAACTAGATTTGCCGAAAGCCGTGAATACGTCAACCTTATCGGGAGCAGGTGTTATGCGACTTTTTAATAAAGTTGGCGAAACAGTTAATAAAATTACATATAAAATGGACGAAAGTGATCCATGGTTTGAGGATAAAATAGCTGATATTGAAAATTTGGATGCACATATGCAAAAATTGCATAACTCGCTTAAAACCCTGGTGATGCATCGTAAAGAATTGGCGATTCTAACAGGGGGTGTAGCTAAATCGGCTGCTATGTTAAGTACGTGTGAAGAACATACCGGATTATCACGAGCTTTATCTCAACTCGCTGATGTTGAAGAGAAAGTCGAGCTGCTACGATCGGAACAAGCTAATTCAGATCACTATATCCTATCGGAAACTGTAAAAGACTACATCGGTTTATTCGGTGCAAATAAAGATGTTTTCCACGAACGGGTTAAGGTCTTTCAAAATTGGGAACATGCACAACTGCAACTAACCAAAAAGAGGGAAAATAAAGCTAAACTCGAGTTGGCCGGGCGCAATGATAAAATTGACCAGGCGCAAAAAGAGGTTGAAGAATGGGAAGCGAAAGTGCATCGCTGCCAAAAGGAGTTTGACGATATTTCAGCCGAAATCAAAAAAGAAGTGGAGCGTTTTGAAGTCAATCGCAATAAAGATTTTAAATCGATAATGATACGGTATTTCGAAGATCAGATGGCCCACCAGCAGCAACTAATAAAATACTGGGAATCATTTTTACCATCAGCTAAAGAAATTGCCTGAAACGAGGCTGATAATTCATCAATCATAGAATTTTATGATAAAATTTTGTCGAATAAAGTTCATTTATCTATTGATCATTTAAATTCTAATGCAAAATTATCATAAAAAAAATTATTAAAATACTTTATATTTAAATTATATTTATTGTTATATTTGTAATTAACACAAATTATAAATACTCCAATTGGGTATTTGTTATTTTGCGACCCTAAAAAAATCTCGTGACCAAAATTCGATTGAACTCTTTCAACTACCTACTTAGATTCGATTACCAAATTGAAATGAAAAAACGTTAACACCGCAATAATTTAATTTAATTTTCTTATAGCTAAAATAATAGTTAACGTACATGTTTATTAAAAAAATATATATATATTTATCGTAATTAATGTAAATTATATCGCAAAAATTAAATATTATATTTGGTTCATCATTCCATTCGATTTGGTTTTTTACATTTTTTTAACAATTTAAAATTGTATTTGTGTTTATTTTGATTATTTTGTACTATGTTATTATAAATTATAAATTCTTATTCTTGAGAAAAAGATTATACATATACATATTGTATAAATAAAATACGTATTTGAATATTCATAAATATATAAAAAATATCACGTTGTGTTGCTTGATGGCGCCATTTTATTTGTGTCCAAACGCTTACCCCTAGATTACGTATTCTAGTAAAAATAGAAACAGTTTATCATTATTGTAATCTTTAAAAGCGTTTAATTAACTTTTTACAAAATGCATCTTTTGCAGTTGCAGAAATCAATTTACCCCCCACTCAGCCTTAAATCGACCCAAACCTTAATCTTCAATTTAACCGTGAATTCCACTCTTAAATGTTTAATCCTCAACTCAACTCCAAATTAATATCCAACCGATTCCCTTCACCCCAACTCAACTCCTATTCAACTTAGTCTCAAAAACTACATGCGTATTTAAACTCAGCTCAGAACAACTTGAGCTAACTTCCTATTAAAATGTCAATTCCACCCCCAAATAAATCCTAGGCTGAATCAACCCCAAGTCAACTCGAACTCAACTTCACTCAACTTCTAACTCAATCAAAAACTCAACGCCGAACTCAACCCATAAATCAATACGGTTCGAAAACAGCATGAGTACATGAGGACAACTCAATCCTAAATCAACCTCCAACTCGGCCCTAATACCGAAGACGGTTCATTTATCCCGATTGTCAAAAATTGCGTTCTGAAAACGAAATAATCTTGTTTTGTGAAAATCGTGTAATGACAGACAGGCAAAAATCCTTAAATAATTCAGAATTCGCGATTACTCGGTTTGTGTCTGTCTACGGTATTAACTTAACCCCAAAGCTTAACTCATTAATCATCATGATCTGAAAAACAATATGGTTACATGAACTCAATTGAAGCTAGGTAGTTCTAAATCAATCATCAATTCAACACCCATTGCTAATGCTCACTGTTGCGCAACTGCTCAATTACTCCTAACGCAACTCTAATTCAACTCCAACCCCAAAAATCGGCCCCCAACCGGACCCTCAACTATACCACAAACCCTATGCCCACCAACTGAAGTGTTAACAGTTGTCCAGTTCTTGCCTGATCTGGTTTTGGTCAAATCTGCCTAGTTATGACACACCAGGTACCATTGGACCATCTATAGTTCGCTGCGCGCATAGCTTCTTTCTGAAACAAAAGTTTGCATGTAGCGAGCGGAATTTCAACATTTACCTTACTTTGTATTCTGCCGAGCGAGTTTATCTGTTTTTCATTCCCCGCAACACTGAAGTGCTCTGGCACCCACGTTAAGTGGATGTTGAACTGATCTGCCATCTCGTTAAGAGATGAGAGACAGCTCTGGGCTACCTTCGACGTAAGAAAATAAGCTCGTAGCGTTTTAATAGCGTTTTAAAATGCGAATATCCCTTACATATACTACATTATACCTCAACCAATTCATGGGCTCCATTATCGCAATTAATTCAGCCTTGAGAGGTTCGCATTTAGTTTTTCACAGAAAACACCACAACCAACCCTACCATCCATTTTTAAACCACCCGTGAATAAGATTAAAATTTCAAGGTTTAACATCTTTTCATTCAGCCAGTCCTCTATGGTGGGAATATCGGTACGAAACCTTTCTGAGGATTTCTTTATTGGCTTTTCTAAAAAGCCTTTTACATTTTGACGAGAGCTTTGGAGGTGTTTCGAAAGGTGGCCTTTGTTACCAAAAGCTCTACTTAGAGGAGAAGCTCCCAATATAGCTGCATGAAAATCATCTGATGGCTTGTCTATTAAGTCATCAAGCACCTGAATAGGTACAGAGGATTTTGGAACCGGATTAGTAAGAGGAAATAGAAACTGTGGCTGAGTTTTCAGTTCTAGGTGGAGAAAAATAACGATAAATCTGACACAGTCAGTATTTTGGTTGCATTCTACAATTTTCTATTTCTAATAAAGTCAGGCGACCCATGCTTGTAAATAGCTTCATGTCTCCTGATTTTTTGTATTAAAATCAAATTTTCGTGAGTTTGTGTGAGCCCGAAATATGTAAATTGATAGAAATTAAAAACGTACTGTCAGACGTGAGTTTGGTGATGAGATGTGATACACGTAAGATGATTAAAGAACCACTTTTCTGATATATTAAAGTACCAAGTAAAATGACGATGAACTCTTTTTGCCCGTAATAGTGTATTTGGGCTTTAAGATTATCAATGTGTTTAATTGGTTTGGAGTTCGAGTTAAAATAACTGATCATTGACTACCAGAGAATATTTGTTTTCATTAAAAAGTCATCTACAACAGAGTGTGAGCTACCGGGACCGTAGGATCACCTAACATTGATGCAAGGATCAGGACCACTCTTCTTTTCATCGAAAAAGGAGGAGATGCAAAGATAAAAGTAACACGGCAGGATGGTTACATTTTGACGTAGAATCTTGAGTGTGCGAGCAGGTGACGTCTCACTTTGCTTTTGGTCCCCTTGCTTTCTTTTTGGTAAAATATAATTTTCTACTTTTCATTATCTACACTTACGCACAATTTTACTGTTTACTTATAATTTTTATATCGCGCGTCACTTTTTTTAATTCCTTTTTAATCTTCACACTATCGTTTACCAAAACTTCTAGAAATTTCATCACTTTTCTAGTAAGAATAGTGTAGAAACATTTAGAACAGTTTTATCATGGAAAATTCCATGTTAGTACAGTAATCATGTGCTATTAATAACTTATTCTATTCTTCCCTAGATGTCACCTTAACAATTTTGTAAAAAAAGTTCAAGCTACATGTAATTCGTCTCAAATACTTAAAGTCGGCCAAAATCTCGCTCATTTTTGAGATGTCACCACGTCGTTTTCTTGTAAATGTTATAGTTTTGGAGATAATATTGCGAAAGCCCCATTTTTGCACTTAATCGCGAAATTTTCCCCTACTTCTGCCGCTCGGATGAGTTTTAAGTCATTTTTTATTTAAATTCTATGGTCAAATATTTAGTTATGTATATCCAGAATTTCCGCCTAAAGCAACTTTTATTTGGATTAAACGAGCAGCCACCTATAGACTATTTATATACATATGTGATAAACCGTAAATAAGCAATTAAATAAGGTGACCATCTTTAAAACGCGTACATCATTCATACAGCCCAACCGAAACGCGTATTGTACGCGCTAAACGCGTACGAATGGTCACCTTAAAAAACAAAGTGCCAAGGGGATTTTTTCTTTTTGGTCAATATCGATTCCAAATTAAACCAGAATTGGGGATGTCCAAGTGGAAATTTGGTTGTACTCGAACCTTTCCAATTAAATTTGGTTAAGTCCATACTGTACGAGTATGTATTTTAAAGTAGCTTGCTTTTTCTATTGCGCATTAATCAAAATTTTATCATAACGTTCATGAACCAGCCGAAGCGATTAACATTTTTGAAGCCAGAACTTCTACTCTACTCTATCCAAACATAACCAAAAATAGCGATGAAAATGTTTGTTTTCGTTAACATGAAAATATTGTATTTACCGCTAAAGGTAAAATCAATAGCTCTATGGCGACCAATTGTGTGTCAACAAATAAAAATTATTAAAAAAATAACTTTAGGCATATAGTTCGGATAAAAAATGAGTGAAATAATCTCATATATATGGGAAGATCGTGAAATTAAATTCGATGTTCCAAATCTGTAAGTTAATCCAGTGTAATATAATCAAAAATTTTAATCAAACAATTATTTTGTAAAGGCAACATAATTTACGTGGGGGTGAAAAAATTTTGGATGCTATTGACTCAATTGAAGATACAAAGGGTACGCCCGATGACCGTGGCCGAATATTAATCACAAATTTACGTATCATTTGGTATTCACTAACAACGACAAAATTTAATTTATGTAAACCTAGTCCCCCCAAAAATGTAATGCAATTTACTCTAATCGCCTTAATAAATTCCAGCTATTGGATTCTCATGCATACTAACAATAACAACAAAAGCCGTACTAAATAAGCAGAGGGGCACAACACAAGCACTATATATCTTAACAGTGCACGATACGTCTCGATTTGAATTTATTTTTACGAATTTGCAACAAAATAATCCAAATGTTTTTCAATCTGTGTACGAAATTCAGCGATCATACCAGCAATCGTATTTGTATCGTGAGCTAAAATTACGTAGTGTAATACTAGCATCAGGCCAATTAGGTGTATTGCCTCATGAGCAAGTGTATTCAACGCTGAATGGTGTATGGAATTTATCGAGTGATCAAGGCAATTTGGGTACGCTGGTGATTACTAATGTACGGATTATATGGTATGCGGATGTGAATGACATATTTAATATTTCGCTACCATTTATGCAAATACTAAGCGTAAGTTTGTGTCCTTTTTGTAGTATTCAATCAATAATTTTAATGTTTTCCACTTGTATATATTCAGATACGTGTTAGAGAATCAAAATATGGTCCGGCACTTGTACTAACTACACTGGATACAGCCGGTGGTTACATATTAGGTTTTCGAATTGATCCACCGGAACGCTTGGGTGATATTTACAAAGAATTAATTTCATTGCACACGATTTACGGTGAAAATCCTATATTTGGTGTGGCTTACGATCCAAAAAATAAAGTGAGGTTAAATTAAACCATTTAATATAGACTTAACCTAACATTATTTTTTTTCTTGGTTTTCCACAGGAACGGATCAGACATATTCATGATAATACATTAAAAATTGATGAAATCGAGGAGGTCGATGAAAAAACGAGTAACGAGATTAATGTTAAATATTCGCAATATTTAACGGAATTCAATCAGGAACCAAATCGTGAACCTTTTTATTGTAAGCAGCTTGGATTTGCTATGGAAAAAATTAAAGATGGATACACGTTAAAAGATTTGTGGGAGGTTGTAACATAATTTGTAATCGCACGCCATTTAAATACTTAATTGGATTAATATAAATTAATTAATAAAACCATTAATACAAATATATTTAGTGGACAAAAAGGATATGCATACGCAGATATTAAAGAGGTTTACGTAATTAAATTTATCACCAAATTTATAATGAATGTATCGGATTAATATTGTTGAACTAATTTGTCAAATTAACAATTTCCAAAAATAATTACATTTTGTTATTTAAAAAACAATTTATTTCGTGTTTTTAATCCATATATATGGTTAAAAGGTGAATATTTTAATAAATTGGGTTATCTGATTCGTTTTATTAATTAATTGAATAATTGTATTTACATGGATTGTATTTGCAAAGCATATACCTATAGTGTATTGTTCGTACATGAATGGTTTTAAACTATTCTGTGGACAGAATTTTTTTTGTAAACATAATAATCTTAATAAATATTTATTACGTGGCAGTCAGAGTCAACCCTGTGGAGTGGCGTGCAAATTCTAACCGGGGAATTTTCGTAACCGGGGGAATTTTCCATTTTGAAAGAAAAATCATGAAATGCGCTACAATTGTTTTTGTAATTTGCATTATGAAAGCACTGGGATTTTGCAAAAAGACAAGAAGCTGTTTTTGAAGGGAGTTTATGCGATCTCAGCTAAAGAAAAAACATAATCTAAGTTTCATGCAGTAAATGCCCGGATATTTTATTCAAATAGCACGAAAGATTCGATGACATTCGATTGACGTATGAAAAGTCGCAATTTAGAAAAATAAAAAATCAGACACACCATGGGTGAGATGTTAACCGTATTTTATTTGCCTACGAATTGGATTTGAAATTGGAAATCAATTTTTTTATTTTTTTAACTGAGACTGCGCTCATCTAGCAATTTTTCTTCAAATACCAATTTTTATATTCTTAGTAAAATGCTCTTTTATTGGGGAACCTACTGGTTAGTCTCATAATTAATTAAACCTATTTACTAATTTTAGTTTGGTAAGTTCACTAGGTCAAGTGGCCTCATTCTTTGGAGTCTTCTTTCAACGACAGGGTTATCTTCGTGGAGCCTTATTTCGAGCTTTGCGGCATGCATTTTTATTTCACCTTTGATGTATTCTATCCGTAGGTCCCTGTGAAGGTCTTCATTTCTTGTGTACAACGGAGCATTGACGACGCTACAAAGAACCTTGTTTTGAAATGTCTGTATCATTTCGGCGTTTATTTGCTTGGTACATCCCCAGTATACCGTAGGTTCATATCGGCTTCAGAATTTGCCGATATAGCGGCAGCTTATTGTGAATTGTAAGCTCAGAGCCTCTACCTAAGAGCCAATACATTTTTCTGAACATTTTAAGTTCTTCTTTTTTCTTTTTGGCATGTTCTCTCCGTTTGAGCTTGGCATCGAGGGTCATGCAAACGTATTTAGCTGTATTTGCATATGGCACGTGCCGCGAGTTAATTTCTATAGGTAGATGGTAAGCCTTTTGATATGTTAAGTTAATATGCGTGGATTTTGCCTCATTAAGCTTGATTCGCCAACGCTTTGTCCAGTTGCAAACCGCATTGGTCATCTTCTGGAGTTTGTTCGTTGCATCAGCGACATTACTTTCAATTGCTATAATTGCTGTCTCAATTGCAAAGGTGGCTATGGTTCCTTCATTTGTGGTTGGTATGTAATAAATACTGGATTGGTCCTAAGACACTCCCCTGCGGGACAAAGGCAGAGATTTTCTTTAGCTTAGAGTATTCATCCTCATATTTCACCCGAAAATTTCTATTGGATAAATAAGATCTTAGTATGGCATAGAATTGCCTCAGCAGATCTCTATGCAGCTTATATTCCAGACCACTGTGCCAAACTTTATCGAATGCTTGCGCGACGTACAGCGATATGCTTGAGCATACTTTTTTACGTTCTAAAGTACTTTCAATTATGTGTGAATGCACCTGATCAATTGTAGAATGCTTTTCTCTGAATCCAAATTGATGGGGAGGAATTAGTTGTCGGTCCTCAATTATTGGTTTAAGTCTCTTTAGTAATAATTTTTCAAAGAGTTTTGACATAACTGGCAGGAGAGAAATTGGCCTGCGTGATTTTTTATCGTTAGTTGGTTAATCAGGTTTTGGTATCATGATTACTTCTGCTACTTTCCATTGATGCGGAACATATTTTAACCGAAGAGTCGCATTGATTATGTGTAGTAGCTTACGAAATCCTTTGTCAGGTAGAGCTTTGATAATTTGGCAAGTAATCAAGTCATACCCTGGGGCTTTTTTAACATTCTTGTTACTTTTCACTTCTTCTTTTAATTTCTTGAGAGTTACTGGCCGTATGTGAAACCCATCCAGCTTGTGAATTGACAATATATTTTCATTGGCAGTTGGTCGTGGTAGTGGTTGAAAGGTTTCCTGGAGATACTCCGCAAACAGATCAGCCTTCTCTTTGTGACCTCTTGCCCAGGTCCCATCATCCTTTATAAGTGGAGGCACTTGAATTTTAGGTCTTTTGTTTATTTTATTATTTTAGAATTTTGTTCATCAGTTAGGCTAACTAGATATCTGTTGATTGATTCATTTTTAACTTCTTTAAGAAGGGATTTGAGACTGTTACATAAATTGTTTTGTTCTTCCGTGTTCTATTAATTTGCCAGGTTTTACGAGCCCGACGTTTTTCTCTTACCAACTCTCTAAATTCCATTGGGTATGATATGTTAAGCGTCTTCTTATTTTGTAAAATGGGGGTGCTTGCCAACGCAGCATAGTGAATTATTTCATTGAGTTGTTCCATTTCGTCTTCCAACTGTCAAGAATTTCTTATCGGTACCTGGAGATTGATTTTATCCTCCATTATTTCACGAAAGAGATCCCAGTTTGTTTTTGAATTTGTTAATCTGGGTGCATTTTCCCTTTGAATTAACGTTTAATTGACTGTCATGATAACCGGTTCTTAGCTTCGTCACTGGGTCGGTATGTTGGGAACCACCAGAGTAAAATTCATATTTTGATGTCTGCCCTGCTTGAAACAATGCTTTACGATTTGACGTCGTAAGTCTAGATCTCCAATAGGTGTTTTTCGCATTAAAGTCACCTCCAATAATAAAATCACGTCCTAGCGATTTAAATAGTTTAATGTAGTCCTCCCTTTTCAAGTTATGCTGGGGAGGACAGTGTATTGCGGAGACAGTAAGCTGTCTGTGTGTGAACAGGGCCGTGCGGTGCTATGGCGCAAAGGCGCGAATGCGCCAGGCGCCGATCTTTTTAGGGCGCATTTTCTTAATGTATTTATATCGTGTAAAAAATTAATGAATTTATATTGTGTAAAAAATACACAAACTGGGGTTCAAGTGGTCATTCTGACCGGTCACATTTGTTGCGGGACTTGAAATCACATGAGTCATCTCGCCAACATTTTGAAAATGTAATTGAATGGAAGGATTTGATTCACGTTTAAAAACTAATAATACGATTGATGCTGCTCAACAACGTGCTTTGAATGCGCAAGTTCTTAAATGGCAAGAAATATTGAAACGTATTATTTCTGTATTGCAGTTTCTTGCGTCGCAGTCGTTAGCCATTCGGGGAACAAGTCAAAAGTTATATGTTCAAAATAATGAAATTTTTTTAAAATTATTCGAATTACTGGCGAAATTTGATCAAACGACTGCAAACCGTTTACAAAGTGTTTCCTTAAAAGCCACCAAATACCATTATCTAAGTAATAATATACAAAACGAACTTATTAAACTTATTTCCAACAAAATCAAATTGCACATAGTTAATAAAGTCAAGAAGAGTAAACACTATTCGATAATATTGTAGATTGCACTCCCGATAAAAGCCACGTTGAGCAAATGACACTAATTGTAAGATGTGTTGAGCAAGGCAGTGATGAATTTAAGATTCAAGAACATTTTCTCGGCTTTATTCCCGTGACCAACACATCCGGAGATGGGCTAACAAAAATAATTCTTGATGAATTGCGTGAGAGTAAAATTGATGTCGTAAACTTAAGGGGACAAGGTTATGATAATGGTGCCAATATGAAGGGTAAACGTGCAGGAGTACAAAATCGCATCTTACAAATAAATCCACGTGCTGTATTTATACCATGCGGATGCCATTCGCTTAATTTAGTTATCAATGATGCAGCTTCTAATTCAGGAGAAGCAGCAAAAACTTTTAGTATCATACAACAAATTTATGTATTTTTTTCCTCTTCAATCAGCCGATGGGACGTACTAACACAGAATCTGACAAAGTTTACTGTAAAAAAAATGATGAATCTCTGCCTTAAAGCCTCTAAGATTTCAGCTTGAACAAATATACGATGCACTAGTAAGCATCCATTTAGATATTAATCGGGACAGCCACATAACATGTGAAGCAGGAGCCTTGGCCAAAAGCATTTCATCATTTAAATTTATTTGTAGCCTCGTTTTGTGGTCTATCGAAAGTCAACAGTGTTTCGAAATTAATGCAAAATCCAAAATTGAATGTGTTAGCGTGTCTTAGCGCGTTGGAAGAGCTGCTTGATTTTTTAAGAAGTTACCGAACTGATTCATGTTTCCTGAAAGTAATCGAAGAAGCCAAAGTAATTGGTGAAGCCATGGAAATTGAATGTCAGTTTCCTGCAATTTCAACTGTTCTCCCTAGAAAAAAGAAAAGGAGTTTCGATTATGAATCCGAAGACCAACCTATCTTAGACCCACAATATAATTTCAAAATTAATGTCTTTAATGTCATTCTCGACACAGCCATTAATTCAATTTCAGACAGAATTGAACAAATGAAATCGCATACTACAACATATAAATTTCTTTACAATATATTTGATTTAAAAAATAAAAACGGATATTTTAAAAATGTGTAAAGATTTAGAAGCAGTATTAACTGATGGGGATAACATGGATATTGATGGAACAGAACTACATATGTGAAGAAATCATTAGTTTTTCGGTTTTAATGTAATGTCAAATGGAACCTAAACAAGTTCTAAACCACTTACATCAAACCCAAATGATAACAGTTTTCCCTAATTTACATATCTATTGCATTGCGAATCATGCTAACATTGCCAGTAGGAGTGCCTACTGGAGAACAGAGTTTCTCCAAACTTAAAATTATTAAAAATTATTTAAGGTCGTCAACAGGACAGGAACGCATAGTAGGGTTAGCAATCACGATATAGAAATTAATAAGATATGCTCACGCGCATGTTGTTAAAGATTTCGCCGAGCTTAAAGTTCGTAAAGTGAATTTTAAATAAACATTAAATTCAGTTGTTTTACCGATTTAATTTTTTTTAATAAATGATTTATATAGTATGGATCTAACCCGGTGTTATTTTAGAAGTAATAAAAAAATGCGTTTGCAATATTTTTGAAATACTAAAATAAACAAATATTAGTTTTTAATTAAAAAAGGCGCATTTTTCACTCAATCGCTCCAGGCGCTAAATTAGTTCAGCACGGCCCTGTGTGTGAATCCTAAAAGTAGTGACTTGCATTGTTTCTTCTTCGATTTTTGTTTCTACGTGGTGTTTTATATTTTCTTTTATTAGTAATGCCAAACCACCTCTTGCTCTTTCCGCTGGATGAATGGAATGATATAAGTTATAACCCCGGATTTTAACAAACGAAATTTTAACAAAATGGTTTTCGGATATTAGGAAAATGTCGATTTTTTCTGTATTTAAAAATATTTCTATTTCTGGAATATGTTGCATAAGGCCCTTATTCACATTCCAGATTGCTATTCTAATATAGTTGTTTCCTTACTTAACATTTTTTATCAGATTGCGTTGTGGGAGTTGCATTTTCTTCAGTTGATCAAATACCATGTTGTGCAGATTACTTTGGTCATCTAGCCGCTTTGTAATAGCTTCGATGCTGTTCATAATGTTTTTCATAATTCGGTTATTTTCAGAGCCCATATATTTGGTTGAAACTGAACCTTTCACGATCTGATCAAATGTTCTTCTTTGCCCTGCATTGCTTAGTTGTGGATATTGACAACCTCACAGCCACGATAATTCAATATTTGTTAAATAAAATAGCCATCCAATTCGCCCCATGTTTTGAGAAATTCTTTTGCTTCAGCTAACACAGTTCTTTGGGTGTTTTCCTCAATGTGCGTCCGATTCATCTTCTTACTTGCGTTTTCTGAATTCGATCTCAATGCCTCAACGCCCGATGGACGCTTTGTTGATCCGCTGATTGATTTCATTTCTAAAAACACTGAATTGCTATCGAAAGTTTAGGTGAGATCTCTAACGCTAAAATCGTTGTCTTTTGATGTCGAAAGTTTTTTTTATCAAACGAGTTTAGCGAATATCGTGCAGTGTTAAAAATCAAGCAAATCACAAGCAATTTGAAGAAATTTGGAGAATGAGTTGTTGGTCGTTTCTTCCTACAAAGCTTTTCTGATAATGATAAGGCGGGCTAAAGACAGCTCCTCGTTTCCAGTGGCGGCCTTTAAAAATTATCACGCTTGGAATAAATCGATTGGATTCTTTATCAATTTTAAGTATTTGCAATTTAATATGGACTGCTCTAATACAAAAATGTATTCAAACAAATTAAACTCCACCACATAACTATTGGAATATTATTGGTACGTTAAAACAGATTAGGTAAACCGATTAATTTAAATTTTGTGAAAAAATTGTCACAAAAATTAGGTTCTGCAAGCAAATTTTCAGCTTACACATCGAGTTGATCCTCCGCTGGTCGATTATTTCTCATATTGTGAGTTTTAGATGTTTCGATCTCAGGATTTGAGTGGTGGACAGCTTTTTTTATTTGTGCAATAGAATTGTCGTCGAATTTTAACGTTACGTTCCAACATATTCATATACATAATTGACTTACAGATACAAAGGGATTTTCAATACAGTATATATGATTTTTCCAGGCTTTCAAGCTTACTTAAAATTTACTTGGTCTTTAGATATTATTCGATTTTATAGATTTTGCGAGATTCTTCAGGATTTCGATACTGTACAATAATCTACATAGATATCTGGGTTTGAATAACGGTAAGTTGATTATTACCTAACTTATTCAAAATTATCAACATTACTTAACATTTCCGAGAAATTCTAGTTATTTTTGCGAGAAAGAGTTTTCTTCTTGAAAATTACTTAGCTTTGAGATTTGCAAGATTACTATGAGAAGCTAAGTTTATTGGAGATTTTCGGAAATTTTCAGTTTTCTTTTTGAAAATATCTCGATTTTTCTAAAACTCTGACTTTCCGAGGTTTTTACTTTATTATTCGACATTTTGTAGACTTCGATTTTATTCGAAATTTTCGATATTATTCGAGATTTTCGATATTATTCGAGATTAGCTGGGAATTGAATTACGAGTAGGCATATCACTCAAATGAATTAGCTTGCAGAGAACAGATTCCCGAAATTTAAGATTTCCGAATTTATGTAGATTTCAAGATTTAAATAGCATTGAGATTATGCTTTTTTGTTTCTAGATTATTCTGTGATTTTAAATTTATCCTGTTTTTCTAGAATATCCGAAATTTTATGTAAATATCGAGATAATTCTAGAATTCTCACTACATTCAGAAATTTGCACAAGCTTTTCGAGATTGCTGTGTTACTCGATATTTATGGAATTTGAAGTTTCCAGGAATTGCATAACGTTAAGTTATGTACAGATACAATTAAGCTAAGTTTGTAGGATGTTGAGTAATATATATAGATGACATTTTTCTAACATATTTGAAATTTCCCAAAATCTCTCCTCGAAATAATTTTGAATTAATCCATATTGCAAATTCGAACGACATTTGGCGGCTTGGTTTCGTCAATGTTAATCGCATGAAGTTACAGGTTATTCAATGAATGAATTTAAAATAATCTCAAAGAATAAACCTTCGAAATTATTTGAAATTTACAAAATTTATAATACTGAAAATTGTACAAAGATAGTTAACAGTTTATTAGGCCCGATTGTATGAACGAGGATAGATGATTAATCGCCGATTTATCGTAGTTTGCATTGTATGAACAACGCTAGTAAAGAAAAATAATCAACGATTTTTTTTTTACCATCCGTTTTATTATCCCTTTTTGGTGACTGAATACATAGTATAAATACATAATCTGTGTTTTTTTTGAGAAACTAGGTAACTGCATTTTTGTCGCGATTTTGAATTATGAATTAAAATAACTCGACAATTGGGTAAAGTTTCAAAAATAAATTTTAGTTTTCCAATATTTTCCGCCATGTCTCCGGAAAATTTAAATACAAATGAGTAATTACTACTAAAACATGTGGGTAACTGGAGCAGGGAAACTTTCGAATATAAGCTTGAAATTTCTCATACCGTTTAAACCGAATTTGTGCTAATTAGTACTCATTGGAAAAAATTAATGCTAGTCCAGGAGCCGAGAAAATGGGAAAATAATTTTCTTATTCCGCCTGAAAGACGGTAAACAAATACAAAAGCAAAACCTGATTTTCAACGGAAACCAAAAATGATTAACCAATTAACTATGGTCCGAATTTATAGTCGTTGCTACAACTATAACTACTGTTATAGTAACTGTTTTCGTATTTATAAACCTCACTATAAGTTTTGTTTGTATAATGTAACAATGGTTATAGTGATCAAAATCCATCACTATAAGGCCCGTTGCACATTTCAGCTAAGCTAAGCGAGAAATGTAGTTTTCGTCTGCTTTGGTAGCTCGCCTAGCTCACCCCTTTGCACTTTTCAGCTGATAACTAGCCTTATACAAACATACACTTCTGATTTTATATCTTCCCATTAAAATTTTTTATTTTCAACCAGGGGATAAGAATTTAGCTCACATCGCTTAGCTTAGCTTAGCTGAAATGTACAACGGGCCTAAACGTTGCTACAATATATCCAAGACAAGACAGTAAATTCGAAATTCGTATCGAATTTTATACATGATTTTAAAATGATTTTCGAAAATCGTTGCTATAGCAATAGCAATAGTTACGACTATAAATTCGGCCCTAAATATTTCTAGTTAGTTTATACAATGAAGAAATTTGTGCTTATCACAAAAATATAAATTTTGACAATTTTCATTCATTAAATTGTGGAAAATGAAAATCAATACATACCCCTGAATGATACTATACGAACCATCCAAGACACATTTTCAGTTCAATAATTTCCAAATTGAACAACAAAAATAATTGATTTAACCTATTTCCGAAAAGAAATATTTTCATTGAAGAAATTTGTGCTTATCACAAAAATATAAATATTGAATATTTTCATGAATAAACCAAGGAAATATGAAAATTTATCAATACTTTTTGAATCATCCAAGACACCTTGCGAGTTCAATAAATTACGTTTAACGGCAGAAGACAAACTTTCGAATTTAGGCTTGGAACTTTTCGTATTGTTAGGACCGAATTTGAGCAAATTAGTCTTCATTGGAAAAAATTAGTGCTACACTCGTTTCCATATATGTAGTATCATTTAGAGGTATGGATTGATTTTCATTTTCCACAATTTAATGAATGAAAATTGTCAAAATTTATATTTTGTGATAAGCACAAATTTCTTCATTGTATGAACTAATTAGAAATATTTAGTTAATTGGTTAATCATTTTTGGTTTCCGCTGAAAATCTGGTTTTGTTTTTGTATTTTTTTACCGTCTTTCAGGCGGAATAAGAAAATTATTTTCCCATTTTCTCGGCTCCTGGACTAGCACTAATTTTTTCCAATGAGCACTAATTAGCACAAATTCGGTTCGAACGGTATGAGAAATTTCAAACTTAAATTCGAAAGTTTCCCTGCTACAGTTACCCACATGACCAAGACAGATTGGTTAACTTGGTATTGGTTTCTATTGAACACGATCTAGCTGAATCTTTAGATATGCATGATGTGATTAAAAAAATTTCAGAATTTAAAGCTCGTAAAGTGTAATTTATTTAATATGAGTTGTTCTCATTTATGTTGTTTTAACTATTTTATGCTAATTAATTAAATAAATATGTGAATTTATATGGATGAAATATTATTGTAAATGATAATTTTTTTTTTTAAGGTGTAGAAGGAGGCGATTAGTTATTCATATTAACACGGGCGACCAATGCGCAAGGTGCGGCCCTGTGTATAAACCTAAGATGGATATTGTTTGAAAAATGAAAGAGGTTTTCATGCCTAATGGAAGCAATTTCATTGTTCCGATTACTTTGTTTCCATGTATGCTTTTCCTTTTAATACTAAATTATTAATAAAATACTATAAATAAATAAAATAAAATAAATATTTATACTACAAAAACAAACAAAAACTACTAAACTAAGCACAGAAGTGTGTTATCTCATGCTTAGTAATAAATAAATAAATCGAAAATAAATAAACTACATCAACAATCATAACGACTAAATCTACGATTACAACCTTGCAAGTTGTAGCCTTTGATAATTAATAAATTTATTATTATTGTATGAATTGATTTTTGTTTTTATTTTAAACCTTTGGCCTTGATACATTTCAGAGGATGCCACTGGATTGTAAAAATACTATCACGATTGTATCTTGGCTATCTTCATGGATTTAATAGATAGCGTTCACATAATTATTTTGCGAGTTGAGTGGAAACTCGCTTATGTACTTAACTGAGTACATGCTTACTGAGCAGAATAAGTAAGAACAAATTGATTTTATGAAATATTAAACTATCAAAACTTCAGAATCTATAATTCTAGTGGCTCACTATGACACGGTCCTAAAAGATGTGACCTGCACTAAAACAAATAAAAACATGTTTTGAGTTCAAATACATAAATTTACGAGTACATACATATATTCATTTTGATTTCGTTTATATATTTGTGTCAATCTATTTTTATGGTAGTTTAAAAACGACGTCTTCACATAGATAGTACATGATTCGAATACTAAATAACATTCGAGTGGTATACCATAGTCAGTGGAAATAGAAAAATAAAATTCAAATAACAATTTTCATGCTTAGTCGCTTATCATAAGCATATACTAATACCATATATTATCGATTGTATATATATTATACGGATGCGGGATTGAATCTGTTTGTCGACTCGCACAAATCTTTAACAGATAAGAAAACAAGATAATATATAGTATTCACTAAAAGTAGTTTTATTGAATAAATAAATAAATAAACAAATAAATTATTATTGTTAAATTTATTTATTTATCATATCTCTATATTACACAAAAACGAGTATATATGGTAAGGGATTTAGCACAAGAGTATTTGCGGTTGGTTAATATTGAATTAATTTTTCGGATTAATAGCTTGGGCTTGTATACGGATGAACATTGAACAATATAATCTCCAGAAATTAGATTATGCTGTTTAGCATTATAGCAGAACAAAGTAGACAACAGCATGAGTTGTTTATAGTAGAAATACATGGGGACGGTCTTATATATGTATATACATATGTGTTCATATGTATATATGAACTGTAGCGTATACACGTGACTTGCCTACATAAATTTTATATGAGCTATACAATTATTTTGTGGTGACGACCGATATGAGATTCAAAGTGTCAATAAAATTTATTGTGTTGTATCGAAATTAAATTGAATTTGGAGTACCTACATACACATTCTGCGTATAAATTGGGAAAGGTTTTATTAATGAAATTGAAAGCATTTAGTATTCGGATTTTTCTATATAATTGACATTTTTGTATCCTTGCCCTAGTCCAATCATATAATATTATATATGCTGGGTGTAATACTCGTATTATCAGGATTTTGTCAAAATGTCAATAGACTAATAGTAGTTAGGGAAATTAATTTATTTAATTTGCGATACTATCTAAATGGATTAGAAAATAGTTTGAAGTACGGTAATCATATGTTAAAGACCTCGTCGTATAATAGCCAGGGAGGCAGCGACAGATTTTTCGTGTTAATATCTATAAAGCTATAGGTTTTTTCCCCATGATAGTTTAGGTAGTATGAAAGTGCAATTCCAACAAACTTTTAATGTTGCAAAAATGAGTAAACAATTAAACAACATGTTGCAAAAAGTTGCATAAATGTAATATATATATCTACAAGATTGAAAGGATACATAATCATAGATAACATAAATACTGCAAAATAATATTCTACCGAGGCAGAAGTGTTGCCATGCCAGGTCTACCACCCATGCAAATTGTAGTAAAAACAACATTTCTGATTTATGTCTACTAGGCTGAAATTTTTTTATGGAATAGTTTTTTGAATATGACATCCAAAAAATACAGTCTAGCGATTGTCTCATGTTGCTAAAGCCTCAATAGACTCAATGGAATGCAAGCGCGAGACGCGAGAAGAGCGAAGAAGTCTTGCATTTTCTGGTGCGGAATATTAATCTACAAAAAACAACATAAGGAAAAAACAATAATGAAAAAACAAAATAAGGAACTGAAGAAGGAAGAAAATCCGAAACCGGTCTTCTTGCAAAAATGAGTAAACAATTAAACAACATGTTGCAAAAAGTTGCATAAATGTAATATATATATCTACAAGATTGAAAGGATACATAATCATAGATAACATAAATACTGCAAAATAATATTCTACCGAGGCAGAAGTGTTGCCATGCCAGGTCTACCACCCATGCAAATTGTAGTAAAAACAACATTTCTGATTTATGTCTACTAGGCTGAAATTTTTTTATGGAATAGTTTTTTGAATATGACATCCAAAAAATACAGTCTAGCGATTGTCTCATGTTGCTAAAGCCTCAATAGACTCAATGGAATGCAAGCGCGAGACGCGAGAAGAGCGAAGAAGTCTTGCATTTTCTGGTGCGGAATATTAATCTACAAAAAACAACATAAGGAAAAAACAATAATGAAAAAACAAAATAAGGAACTGAAGAAGGAAGAAAATCCGAAACCGGTCTTCCAATAAAAATAAAAAATAATATCACAAAAAAGAAAGCGTTACGAATTAATTATTTTTAGTATTTATTTACAAACAATTGTAAATAATTTTTTAAAAAATAATAATTCAACAAAAAACAAAATATTTGTTTTCATTGAATTATTAAGTAATCTACAAAGCTAATTTTTGGTTTACAAGCCATTTTTGCGCTATTTCGATTAAAAATCACATTCTACCTTAACTGAAAGGTGGATCAGAGAATAAATTTAAAATTAATGATTTCGATTTTTTTTTTATTTTTCGCTTCTTCTCCTTTATTTAGTTGCTTATGAATTAATTTTTGTTACCGCTCTTAAAAAAGGTAATAAATCGATCGCCATTTCATTCTCTTCCCTTGTGGTTTATACGAGGAGAGATAACTGCCACAAAAAAATGAAAAGAAACTTTGATGTAAATACTCTTAAATTGCAACAAAATCCAATAAAGAAATTAAAAATGTCAAAGCATTTGATAGAAAGTTTGAATCGTTTCAAAAAAAACATTTTGCTTTGATGCTTTCTCACAACCTTAATATTCTAAATATACTGTTGTGGGTAGGATATAATTACAGGATTCATGACGAGACATCTCCAAAACAAAGAATTTCATATTTAACTACTATAAATTCATCGCCAACCAATCCAGCAGTAGATGAAGAAATAATGCGAGAAAATATAATACAAGAAGCTGACGAATGCGGCCAACAATACATATATGCGGTTTACGTACGATTTGGCCATCATAAAAATAGCTCTACAGATACACGCCAACGAGAAAGAGCGTTTTGATCGACTTTTTGTACATTTAGGTGCTTTTCATATTCAGCTACCATTTTTCAGAGCCGTAGGAAAATATATCGACGAATGCGGTGTGATTGCTATTATATTTCGTGCTGTTGGATGGATGGATTCATTCTTGGCAAACATTTTTATCGGTGTAGTCTTTTACACCCTATAGTAACACTTAAAGTACAAATATTGCATTTTCGAAGTTTTCTGAAATCAAACCCGGAATTCGAAACAACCGAGGTTAGGAACTATAGTATCTTGAAAATTTCGTCAAACAAAAGTCAGATAGTCCAATGTTGTAAAATAAAACCTTAATTAATAACTTTTGTGAATATGAAGAATATAAAAAAAACACACTTGAAGGTCAGCACGGTAAAACGCCACAATTCTTTATGATTTATGGTCAATTCATCAATTATTTTCTGATGTTTAATTTCAGTATAAGGGCTGGAGATACTTAGTGAAGTACCATAACAATTTATTGAGAGTAGATAAAACGCATCCAGGACTATTACAAGATTTGGAAAAAGGAATTGGAGTTAAAAGGACAGACAATGATTTGTCCATTAGATAAGGATTTACCTTTTAAAATTGGTAATGGCCGAGCTGCAGACCATTGTGTAGCAGATTTTTTAAAAAATAGGTTTGATCATAGTTTGAAAAAGGACAAAATTCTGAATTTTGCGTCATCACATGGCAAAACACAAGTAAAAGTTTCGTGTAAATAAGTGAAAGTGAGAATGGAATGCGACCCATTTCGACAGCTTCTATAGCTATTGCGCTTAAAAAAAATCGATATCGAGAAAGTTTTAATACATCCGTTGACACCTATGCCATTTTCGTTATGCCATCCTGATACAAGTATTGGAAAAAATATCGATAGCGAGATCTTCACATTTACGATGAATTTTTTTACTTACATCAAATGAAAGAAATACCAACGACTTATGTAAATATATCAAAAAAATGTTTGCATATGTTTTTGAGAAATGATGTGACGTTTTTGATTCTTATCGCTCTCCTTCGATCAAAGATCATGAGCACGATTTGAGAGCGAACCATCGAGGTCGAAAAATTGAAATTAGAGGTACATCGACACACCCTTCTGAATTTTCAGCTCAATTGAAAAATATCACTTTCAAAGAAGACTTTGTAGAATATCTTTTGATAAGCTGCTAGCGAAATGAGATGACACTGGGTTTTGAAAATAAAATTGTTTACGTGAACTACTATGAATGTTACAGATATCAAGTTGTTGTCAACGGAAACGTTGTAAGAACAAATTGAACATAATCAATCGTGCTCAAACCACGAGGAACCCGACACCAAAATAATCTATCCTGTCTGCAATTTTTCAGCCACCATTTAACATTCTCGTGCGATGTTCAGACACGGGTATATTGATAATAATGTTAAACAATATGAAATTTTAGCATCCTAAAGCATAGGTGTGGATAGAAGTTGGCATTGGTACTTCATTAAGGTGTATAAACATTAGTAAGTTATACGAGACGTTGGGGTCAAATATATGTGACGGTCTAGCTGCCTTGCATGCTCTAAACGGTTGTGATTTCAATCCGGCATTTTTTCGAAAGGGGGAAAAACGGCCCTACGCGTTGTTTGCAAAATCTGAAAAATATGTTGCTATATTCACTAGCCAATAAAATCAGCCATCGGATGATGCAGAATTTGATAAATTGAAAAAGTTTGTATGCAGGATGTATAAAAAACTAATAAAATAAATGAATTAAGGGCATTAATGTTTTTGAAAGTTTACAAAAACTTGAAGGGTGAAAAAGTATTTTTCGAAAACCTTAAGAGTTTTGATTTCAATTCCTTGCCGCCTTATCAAGCAGAGCTCCGGGAACACCTCTTCAGACCAGCTTACATTTCACAAATCTGGACCAATGCTCATTTGAAGAACCCGATAACTTTATCCCGTCTTGATTGCGGTTGAAAACTTGAAGCGAATAAATATGTTTTCAGCAATAAAATTGACTGATGTACAGACATCTACTACGCAAATAAAAAATTGAAAAAATTTGGTTTCAAGAATATTTTTAAAAATCGAATTGCCTTGAACTAAAACAATATAAAAAAAATATCTATGTATGTATACTATACACAGCTCTTCAATATGTGGGTAACTGCAGCACGGAAACTTTCGAATTTATGGTGGTATTCCATGGGAATATTTTACTGAATAGTAAAATACGCCAAAAAGGGAAAAAAATCAAACACCATATAATAGACAAAGACAAGGTATTTTTATTTTATTTTTTTTTATAGCAAAAGTTTTAAGGGGAATTTTGACAGCAATTGTAACTTAACCTACAAAAAATCAAAATTATTTCTTGTTGTACAAATGAATTGCCAATGTATGCTTGTATGCGCATTTGTGAATTGCGTCAACTTTGCTGTCGAGACCAGTGACGTGGGAAATTCGCCGAAAAGACTAAGCGAGAAATAAGTTCCACCAAGGCAAAAAGTTAAAACATGTCAATGAATTGGAAATTAAATACATAAATTGAATTTGAAACCACATTTGAATTTATAATCGATAAAGTTTATTAGTTTTAATGATACAATTTAGAAATATGGAACAGATTTAATTCATTCCCTCTTCAAACTCATCGGATAAATTTCCCGATAGTGACTTTGGTTGCGACAATAAATCGTCCGAATCGTACCCATGCTCCAATGATAAAATTCAATTACTTAACGTAATCGTAGTGTCCAAACTAAGGGTATTTCGGTTAACATTTTCATCATTCGTTGATATTTCATCGTCGGCCATCGAATCATGTGTCTTGAGACACGTTATTATTCTCTGAATTCGATTTATCCAGTTTTGATTTTAATAGTGCAGGCTTTAGACTGGCAGATAGCATATCCTCTAGCTCGATTCGCCCCTCTTCCGCACGATTTTTCAATCGGTCGCTATTATGGGTTACAGACCAGAGTGGGGTAAAAATTGTGGTTTCATCGTTTGTAAGAAATGTTGGCGCATATTTTTTCAAATTAAACTAGGCCCTCATTTTTAGTATTGAAATGCTCAACGACTTTTCTCCATGTCTCAGACAGCTCGTCGTTAGGATAAATCTGTCTGATTACATCACGTAGTTCCTATTTTCGGTTTTCTGGAATATTATTTTTTGATTTAAGTAAAGGTCGCACCGCTGAATGAATTTTCTTCATATTTTGAAATCTCGATGTCCTTAAGTTGATTATCCTTCGAACACATAGATCGCTCATATTTCTGGTCTGATGGCACTGGATACACAACTGTAGAATTTTAGGAAGAACTGATTTGCTCGTGAGCCAAGCACGATTCACACTAGAATAAGAAGTCTCCATTTTTTTTAAAGTTCGATAGCGACATGAGCATTTTTCGCGGCATAAACGATTTGCCGGTCGTGTGAGTACATGCCAATCTGAGCATCAAATATGCCAATCTTTCATATTATCCAGCTCAACATTTAATATACTCGAACTTAAATTGGCACCGTGTAACTTAACACCGTGTTTAAATCCAGTGAGCTGTGCAACATAAAGCAAATCTAGCATGCTCCGTAATCTTTGGCCAGTAAGCTGCATCATCATGAGGTGCTACGCCCACCTTAATAATATTATTGTCTTCAAGGACTTCTCTTAATTTCTGTGGAATTATCTTCAAGTGGCAGAATCGAGTTAAAGCACATAAACCTTTATGTTGTGGCCATTCACAATGAATCTAATACATTGTAATCTTTATGGTACAAGCGCTAGAAGTACAAAAAAATACGATAAATTCACAGAATTTTTATCAACCACAGAGTTCTATTCACTTACATTTTTAATTTATCTCGATTTGTTGTTTAAATTCCATTTGTTGATGATTAAAAATTGTCCCACGTACAAATAAATTTGATGAAACAAACGTAAACGTCATGTGTTTTTTATTTTTATTGTTTTATAGCAAAAGTTTTAAGGGGAAATTTGACATTAAACCAAAACATAAACAATAATTGCTAAAAAAATTAAGTATTTAGTAATTTAGTATTTATTCGATTATTTTTCATCTCAAAATTATCTTATAAATTAAATATTATTAATGCTCACATCAGAATTTCATTTTTTCGAACAATTTCCGTCACAGAATAAAAAATTAAAAAAAATCTCTGCCATAAAATCGTCATCCTATTAAAATTATTTGTGTGTGCGAGAATTATTTTTCATCATATACAAATTTTATATATGTGTGTTAGTGACACTCCTATAAAAAGTTCTCGATTTGATAATTTTTAGAGGAGTGTCACAACTACAGACACAAATATATTTTTACTGATTCGGTTTTTTGTTTCATTCCCCCATAAGCAAATATATATTTTTTTCTTCCTTTAATTTTACTATTCAGTAAAATATATCCATGGAATACCACCATAGCTTGAACTTTCTCATACCGTTAGACCCGAATTTGTGCTAATTAGTGCTTAATAGAAAAAATTAGTGCTAGTCCAGGAGCCGAGAAAGTGGAAAAATAATTTTCATATTTCGCCTGAAAGACAATAAAAAATAAAAACAAAACCTGGTTTTCAGCGGAAACCAGAACAGATTAACCAATTAACTTAATATGTTTAGTTGGTAAATACATTGAAGAAATGTGTGCTTATCACAAAAATATAAATTTTGACAATTTTCATTCATTCAATTGTGGAAAATGAAAATCAATTGAGATCCCTAAACGATACTATTCGGAATATTCAAGACACATTTTGCGTTCAAAAATTTCCAAATTGAACAACAAAAATAATTGATTTAAAATATTTCCGACATAAAATATTTTACAAAGCAATACAAATGTTATTTATTTATTTTATTTCATTTTATATTTTTTAGCGATCTAGCACATAGGCTTTTTTATCGTTTTAAAAACAGTTAAAAAAAAAGAAGAATGTTATGTCTAATTACACGTTCCGTTGCGATACTGTAAAAAAATGCAAGAGAGAAATGTGATTTTCAGTAGAAACTGGGAAAGTTTAATAAATAAACTTTATATTTTCATTAGTAAATGCATTGAAGAAATTTGTGCTTATCACAAAAATATAAATTTCGAATATTTTCATTAATAAACCAAGGAAATCAACACATTTTCAATCATCCAAGATTGCGTGTTCAATAAACTTTCGAATATAGCTTGAAACTTCTCATACCGTTAGAACCGAATTTGAGCTAATTAATTTCGTTTTTGCCATCTTTCAGGAGAAATATGAAATTTCTTTATCCATTTTCTAAACTGTTTTAGATACAAAATCCGTTTTCCCTTTAATTTGGGTAGCAGTTAACGAAACAATCTCATTTTAGAATTTGTCAGCTAGATATGTCGGCATAAATGTCTGAGTACTTTTAGAGTTTTGGATTCTTTGAAGGTGTTGTGAAATCGTACTATCAAATTTGGAAATCATTTCCACGCTTTCAAAAAATTTCCATTATTTGCCTCAAACAAAGTGTTACTTGTTCCTCTAAGGGCTAAATTTTGGCTCGCTAGAACACTCGTAGTGATCTGTCGTGATATTATTTTGAAACGCGTTTCTAAGATCCATCCATTTAGTAAAGTTTTTAATATGAGTTTCACTTTTCTATGTCTTGATAGAAATTGTGACAATTGAATAAATTGTTAGGAAATAGAAAAACTTTACAGGGAAAGCAGAACTTGTTATTTATGGTACTAGTGAGCAAAACGAAATATTATCCACGAGGGATAAGTTTACCTCGGCTATCGCCTCGTGGGACATTATCCCGAGTGAATAATATCTCTTTGCTCACGAGTGGCATACAACGTTTTATCCACATTTATTGAAATACATTTCGTAAATTAATAAGAAATAGTTCCATTTTGTGTTTTCACACTGTAGCATTGAATTTTGAAATACATTTTATCATAGTGACCGTTCTTTAAATTGTCATGGTGCACTTTAATTTAATAGTCCAGTGTTTGATGGTTTTTCACTCAGAATTCATTCAAACCGACAAAATTGATTGACGTGAAATTTGGATTGTAAGTGATTTTACCCTAGGGGTGGATGCCGCCCTTCCTCGAGGATAAAAATTAATACACTCTCAAGGAGAGGGATCAATTCTAAGCAAAAATTGTTCTACGAATTTTTTTCAATAAATCAATATTTTTCGAGTTATTTGTGATTAGAGAGATGCATAGGGTGATTTTTGAAGAATAACTCGAGAACCATATACGTTTTATAAAAAAATCAAAAGAGGGCAAATAAATAAAGCTTATAAAATAAAAAATCGATTAGGTTTTTGTTTATTTCTGTAGATGTAACAAGAATCGAGTTGTGGCTCGTTGAAAGTGACTATTTGTTAGCTAAAAACTGAATTCTAGCCTTTACGTTAAATGACGGAAAAACGACGTATTTTTGGAGGAACACTTGTCATCTCTTTTATAAAGTACTTGGAAAGACCTTTAAAATGAGCTTTAGTAAGAGAGCCGCTTGCATAAAAACTTACGGGGCTATGATAAAAATAAAATGGTTGTCTCGTTTTTTCGGAGAAAACATCAACAACGAAACCATGACAACGAAATCATTTTTGATTTCAAAAACTGAAATTAAACGTAATCCATTTACAATGTACTTTATTTAGGTTCTCATAATATGTTCTAGAAGTTTGAATGGTTTAGAATGTTTGGATTTGAAAAAAAATTTGATTCAATTTTGAAATAATTTTTGAAATTTTTGAAAAAGTTTCGTACGATAAAAGATACGTACAAAATATAAGAGTACAAAAATTTTTCAAAAGTTTTTCTTGCAGAAAATTTTGTAATTCTCTAATTTCTCTACGACGGTGGCGTAACTACAAAATAATGTTGGGCCCCACCGCAAAACTTGATGTGGCCCCCTGGACTACCCTCTACTGATGGGCTAAGTCGGTTCTTTTATGTTGAAAACGTAAGAGAAAATAAGCAAAACAGAACAAAAAGAACCGATTTACCATAGCACTACTACCCTCTCTGCACCTTGCATATTTTCCCTCCAGATTAATTAAAAATGTCGATCGTTCCGCTGTTGCGACCATCACAGGTAACGTAAGAAACTATAATAAACATGTTATTACCTGCGAAACAATTCAAGCTGCTATATATGAAATTGTATTATTAGAACTACAACGAATTCAAGTATTGATGGTACCCCTGAAATTTCCCCTTAAGCATTGACTTTACTATCACCATTTGTAGCGGAAACTCTTCCAATAGGTCGTCTTTATATTTCTCTTGTATCGCTCCTATGCAGACTTCATGAGATCATCGTCATTCATTTCTAAAAATTTATCTGGCTGCATACAACAAAATTAATGTTTTATTGTTAAATTTTGGCTTCTTCTTCTTCCTTCCGCTGGGGCTACATCCCATGAAGGGATTTGACCGCCTCAACGATGCTCCTCCAAATAATTCGATCCGACACAAGAGAACGCCAGACACGGTGACCGAGTGTGAATAGGTCCCTCTCAACATCGTCCATCCATCGGGTAGGTGGTCTCTCACGAGGTCCTACTTTCGCTGGTGCCGACTCCAAGGCCTGTTTAGTGGTCCGATTTGGTGAACGTAGTACGTGCCCAAGCCATCTCAGCCTTGACGATTTTATGAATCCTATGATGTCGACTTTACCGAGATCATTTCTGATCTCGTGATTCATTCGCATTCTGTACGTGGCTCCCAATTAAATGTGACCGAGAATTCTTCTTATCATCTTACGCTCATCAGTTACAGCGATTTTCTGGATGTTTTGCGCTGTTAGTGTCCAAGACTCGCAACCAAAGGTGACAACTGGTCTTATCAGCGCGTTGTAGATGTTCAATTTTATTTTGCGCGATATATGAGGAGACTTGAAAATTTTTATATTGGCGTAAAATACTTGGTAGCCTGCTGCGATCCTCGATGAAATGTCCACAGAAACGGAGTTATGCTCAGTGATCAGTGATCCTAGATTGAACTTATTCACCTTTTCATATTGAGTGTCTCCTGAAATGAAGTCCCCACGAGTCTGCCTTCTCGCGGTCACCATGTATTTGGTCTTCGCTTCATTGATCTGAAGGCCTATTTGTTGGGCTGTTAATTCCAATGGGAGAAGGACTTCTTTTAGAGATATGATGTTGCGACCCAGAATGCAAATATCGTCAGCGTATGCTAATAGCTGGGTTGATTTATAATACAGGCAGGTACGCTGCGCCATATTGAGCTGACGAATGACATACTTCAATGATAGGTTGAAAAGAGTTTGAGCTATTGGGTCTCCTTGCCGCATTCCAGATGTTATCTCAAAGGCATCCGAAATTTTGACTTAAAATGAAGAAAATCACATTGTGGAGGGTATGAAACAATTCTTCATTACAAGAGCGGCCCTTCCCCCGAGGCGCGGGGTTTGCTTCCTTGTAGTTACGCCGCTGCTCTGCAAGATATCACCATTTTAAGTTCGTGTTTGAGTGCAGGGAACAACTTTCCCCGATTCCTTTAAACTCAAAAATCTCAAAAACGAAGGGTTCAAGGAAGTTAAACTTTACAGGGCTTGTAGCCCTTGAAATTTCAAGCAAAATTGTTTTCGAAGCGATTAGATATCTTAAAAATTACAGGACATTTCATTAGCACAGGTAATATAGAAGCCGATGAACTGGTTCGACATGGTACAACGAACCACATTTCAAAAAGCAGAAAGGATATTGAGTTGCCTCTTGCGTTATGCAAACTGCTGCTTCAGGAAGAAGGTAGTAAGTTGACGAACGATAGATGGCCAAGTAGAACCTCATGCGTAATAACACGACAGGTCTGACCCAAAGTTAGTCTTGGCGAGATCCAAACAGCTGATCTCATTTCGGCGGAGTCAGTCCAGTGTGGTTGTTGGAGTGATTACAGGGCACTGGCTCATAGGTAGGCATGCGAGTAGACTTGGTTTTTTCTCACATGACTACTGTAGTAGTTGCGAGGACGAAGAGGAGGAAAGGACAGCATACTTCATCTTCACTCAGACTAAAGTTTCTAGGAGCATCGTTTCGTTAGCAGCTCAAAATGGTTTCAATGAGTTGCAGGATAAATAATAAATTGTTTCGCTACGTAACTTTTTGTGTCTATGCCTGGCCCTAGTGGACCGCCACCTAAACCTAACCTAACCTAACCTGCAGAGCAAATCGTAAGTTGTTCAACGATATACTTAATTTCCCGCGAACTATTTAAAGAGCCTTCAGTTATTATATTGTGTGTTTGCGGCTGGATATAGGCTCATTTTGGTTTGTCACAGCTTAACATAGGAATTATACCCACATTAAGTTTCTTGGGAATAGCCAAATAGAAAATGTAAAAGTTTTGTATAAATTTAACCCTTAAAGTGTCATATCTGGAAAGTGGCTCAATGGACGTATCTAGCCAATATTTATTCCTAGAAAAATTATCAGGTCAAGTTTTATGTGGGGAGCCCGGGAAAAATCTTTTGAATGAAAGCCCCTTTAACATTTAAAAATTTGAATTAATTCCACTCTTAAAGTGTCATATTTGTGAAGTATTTCAATTAGTGTGCCTAGCCAACAATTAAACCTAGAAAAATTTAATAATGCCATATCTTGACAGTACAATTAATTATAGTACTAAAAACTGTCAAATTATGAAGACAAAGATATACTAGTCTCTCATGGCTACGCTTTAAAAATCTTTATTTAAATACATAATTCGTCAGAAATAATTTCGTAACTATTGGCTATTCGGAAGTTGATATCTTTCAAGATTTAATAGTTTAACTTCGTCAGTTAAATTAACGTGTAAGGTTTAAAAATAAGGTCGATTAGCTTTTCTAGATACTCTAATTGGCCACACCTTCTTACACAAACAGCAGAGTCGGTATTTTGTCAACATTCTGAATTTCTGAGAATATTCTAGGTTGCTTAGATTTATCTATTTGTGATTTTTGTGAGAATTTTAGGTTGATTGTGAAAGTGACGGATCTAGACTGTATATAGTAGTTACTTTTAGAAATCTTTACTCGAATGGCCTAATTCTTATGAAATAAATAAACTAATGCAAATTCCCTCATTACATATAATACACTTAAAGGGGGGTATTTAGAGAATTTTGGAATCAATCAGTGGCGTAACTACAAATTTTGGGCCTCACCGCAAAACTTAATGTGGGCCCCTAGACTACCCTCTAGTGATGGGCTAAGCCGATTTTTTTTTTGTTAAAAACGTAAAAGAACATAAGCAAAACAGAACAAAAAGAGCCGATTTAGCACATCACTACACCCTCTTTGCACATTGCATATCTTTCCCTTCAGGTTAACTAAAAATGTCGATCGTTGCGCTGTTGCGACCGTCACAGATAACGTAAGAAACAATAATAAACATGTTATTACCTGCGAAACACTTGAAGCTCCTATAGGAAATTGTATTATTAGAACTTCAGCGAATTCAAGTATTGATGGTATCCCTGAAATTTCCTCCTTAAGCATTGACTTTACTATATCACCATTTGTAGCGGAAACTCTTCCGATAGGTCGTCCTTATATTTTTCTTGTATCGCTCCTGCAGACTTCATAGGATCATCTTCATTCATTTGCACAAATTTATCTGGCTGCATACAACATTTTATATCAAAATTTAATGTTTTATTGTTAAATTTTGACTTGAAATGTAGAAAATCATATTGTGGATGGTATGAAACAGTTCTTCATTACAAGAGCAAAGATCACGGGACCCGCGTTGCGGGCCCCCATCGTTGCGGGCCCCCCCCGCAGCGCGGGGTTTGCTTCCTTGTAGTTACGCCGCTGGAATCAATGAATGTTGGAATTTTCGCCCTTTCCAATAAGCTAACCAAACAAATATTGAATAGTATTTACCACCATCATCTTAACATGTTGTTATTAATAACCTTGAACTACATAACATGTATTAAAAAATACTTGACATACACAACTTGTGATATTATGCCATAATTTATCAATTAATTTAATTAAACAGAAAAAAAACGTAAATCGCTGAATGCATATTTTAATAATTCCAAGCAGCGCGCGCTTTGTCATCAAGGTTAAAGTCTCTGAAACTCGTATTCGGTTAATGACTGCGATGATATTTTGAAATAAATTGTACATCGCTACTCTAATGTTATTAATTATTAATTAAATGCTAGAATATAGCTTGTGATTTTAAATCGTCACGTACTTAAACATATATTGTACAAACAAGACAACCCTAAATATGTGTCAATTTTGTCTAAATCTATTATTTACGATTTATTTAGTATTTAAGGTATATAAATGCCAGGTACACATATACGATTTGTTGAATCAATCGTGTTGTTATTTCCCTAAAGTGCCCTACTATTAAGGATATGGAATACCTTTTAGGTTTAGCTTAGTTTTCCACCCCACACGTACCCATACAAACATACAAACATATCAACATTTTTTTTTTGTAAAACGTAAATTTTTTGCTAGGTACGGAACATTTTATTTTCCAACCATTAAAATCTAATTCTCCAAAGAAGCAAAACAAAAATACACAAATACACAATTTTCATTCTCGGTTTGGTTTTTTCCCCGATACGTATATGTATTGTGTAATGTGTGTACTCTTGTATCTTGTACCTACCTGGAAATTTTTTTTCATCTCAATACAATAAATGTATGAAAGAAGACGATGCTAAGAAGAAGTCGGATTTGAGTTTAAAAGTAAAATAAAATAAACCCGGGATGTCACTTTTCTCAAGTTCAAGAACATATACTTATTCTCGTACTTACACACAGAGTGCTTAAATGCAAAAAACCGAAAATGATGACTTGATGATGATTTTCATTTTAAAGATTTTTAAAGGGGGAGGGAATTTTTACGCCCGATGTATATCATGCGTGCGAACGGGAAAATTTTGTGCAGGGTTAGAGTAATTGTTCAGCCAATCAATGTAATATATGTAGTACCAATAGGAATTGTATATATGGTATAGGTGTAGCAACGGTGTGTATTAGTTAAATTGACAAGAATTGACAGACGAGAGTTTTTCTTCGAATTGATTGGCAATTTCAAAATTTCTCTTTCATAATCGTTTTTGTTCTTGTAAATTGGTGTACGACAAGCAGTACCTATTTCGAGTGAGTGACAGTATTTTATTTTCTATTTTATTTGGTTTTCTATTTTTTAGGGATATCAATCTGCTTTAGGCTGCTTTAACACAATATTATAGACGTTGTATTTTTGTAATACATTGAAACTGTGAACTAGAATTAGTAAGAAAAATACCGTTTAGTGTATTGTTTGGTGAAATACGTATAACATAATAACGTATATTCTTCATCAGCGTTTTTTTGATTTTCGTATCACAAAAACTGATACGACCTCCTAATTTGACTAACTTGTTCAAACGCAATCTAAAGAAAAAGCGTTACATGTTGTTGTATGAAATTATGTTGATGATTTAAGAAGTTTAGTTGAATTTTGGTAGTTTTTAAAATTTTCCTAAGCCGCGATTTTTAAGAGTTTTAAAAATAATTCAGTCTAAAAACAGTTTCCAAAATCGCTATTTGGATATTTCAATTTCAACATTTCATATTTTGTAGAAAGGGAATCGGCTCGGTGATTCAATGATAAAATTTAAAGGGGGCGATAGCTTTAGACGAGACTACAAGATAAACCTACTAACAATGGCATACCCACGGCGAAAAACATGTTCTTCTAGAAGAACTGGTTAGTATTGCTACCTGGGTGGTTTAGTCTGTGGCGAACATTATTCAACACAATTCAAAGTTTTAAATGTATCCAAACATTCAACTGGTCACTGCCTTCTCACCAAATGACCTCTTACTAAAACAGAACGTGGTTGGTACACTAACTCCGTTTACGTCATCATATGGTGCCTAAGGGTATACTGGTAACCTAGCGAGAAACTTCATAACCGATTTAGTGGAATACCAATATGTCAGGATGCTGTGTAACCCTGTGGCGATAAAGATGCAACAGTGAGGAAAAAATTCCTGCGAAGTGAATTTCCGCCATAAGGAATCTATATTATACAGCAATTTCGATCCTCGTCAAAATAATAACATGTTAGTGTACCAGGCCCTAAATCTCTAAAAATTCAAAAGCTGTAATAAATCGCCCGCACTTCCAGGCAATTTGCCACTATTGCCAATGTTAGGACCACGCAAAATAGATCCAGCGCGTCTCAAAGCTGAATTAATATAGAATTCCAACACGTCATGGTGAAATTAGGGATTTGTCGACCATTAACATCTCTAATCCACATGGCTAAAAAGAATATCAAGACTGGATGACCAAACCTGGGAGCTATCATAGATTAAACACTGTCACAACGCGTGATCATCACCTGAAAAACACGAGATGTTTAATACTCGAAACACAAAAATCAAATATAAAGGGCTGAAACCGCATTAGGTGATAAGAACTAAAGTCTAGAAAATTAACTCAACTCTCAAGCCACTCTCCACCAACTAAATTTATAACCCTACCTCCAACTCAATCGAAACGTAGTCCCAAACGCAACCACTAAATTAACTGCCAAACCAACCCCTAATTCAATCACCAAATCAACCCTTACTTAACCCCAAATTTTCCAACCGAACCACTCATTTAACCTTAGCGCAAGCTAACTAAACCAAACTTAATTTTAACTCAACTTAGCTCGAGCCAAACCTCAGCCCTCCACTCATTCAAATCCAACTCAACTTCAACTCAAACCCTATTCAACCCTAACTCAACCTCAATCCAACCCTAAACTTAACCACAACTCAAGCCCAACTTTCAACTCAACCCAATTCTACCCCCAACTCAACCAAAACTCCACTTTCAACTCAAACCCTAAATCAATACGCAACTCAACCCTCCATTCGACCCCAAACTCATTCCCTAAATAAACAACGTCCGAAAACTGCTTGTATCTATGAACTGAATTCAATTTTAACTGAACCTCTTACTCGACCCTAACTCAGCTCAACTTAATCCCAAACTCAACGTCCAACTCATTCCTTAAATTAAAGCAGATCAAACAACTCCGGGCATACATGAACTCAGCTCAAAACAACTCAAACTAATTTCCAACTCCACCCGTAGCACAAATAAACTCCCAATTTAGGCGCTGACTCCTACTCAACTCAAATCCAACTCAACCTTAACTCAATCCGCAAACAGAATCCAACTCAACCGTAAACTAGATGCCCAACTCAATCATCCAACTCAATCTCCTTCTATTGAGCTCATTTTTAGCTGGACAGTCATACCAGTCATTCACAGATGGCAATATAGGTTTAATAAGACACTTTTTCTTTCACATCGGTAAAGAAGGAATACTTTCCTTCAAAAAACAAAAATTTGGTTGGTAAAGAATAATGAATCAAAGTTGAAATAGAATTTTGTTTTATTCGAGCAAAACACATATAAATGTAAATGCCATCATTTGATTCGCGAAAAAAATTGTATTTCACGTTAGACATTTTCAAAATGCGATCGAATGCCAAACGAGAATTGGATGGCCATTTTATTAATTAAAAAAATATTCAAAATTAAGAAAATTATGCGACTTTGAAAAAGAAATTGCAAAATGGACGTCATTGTTGGTCCATTCTCGCGTGTAAAAACTAAACTAATGTTTCAAACACGTTCATTGAGGGTTAAGATGTGTATTTTAGTGTCTTAATTATCATGCATTTTTTTTATTTTTTTCGGACCACCCAGAGGCGAGTTATGATGCGGGCCGATTTACACCTTTTTTTTTTTGAGGCAGCCACTTTAATGCCATCTTTAATAATAAAAAATTTTGCAAAAAAAAAAAAAAAAATTTTTTTTTTATAATCTATAATGATGTAAAATTATGTGTAAAAAATATTTTGTTTATATCTATTAAACTTTTTTTTAAATCGTTTTTTAAAAAAACGTGTTATTTTTACTCAAAACTCCCGATGTGTGGCCTTAATATCTTTGATATTAAAATTCACTAAAGTACATCGACAAGTGTGTTTTTGCTGAAGGCGGAGGAAGTTGTCTGGTTTGGCTGTTTAAGGAAAACCAAAATTGGCAAATCTAATTTTTGATTTATCGCATTCAACATATTACTGTTGGTATGAGTAGTGTTCCAAAATATTTCTTGCCGTTGGGTCATATTGTATTTTCAAAATTAATTTTTGATCCCAGCCCAACCTTAACTTTTATAATCGAAACTATTTATCGAATTTACAAAATGTTTCAGAAAAAAATTTCCCAAAATCCATCAACAAAGATTGAATTTTTGAAATTGTGATTTTTTGAAGTTGAGTGTATACAACTAAATTTGGCGCATACAATTTTTGAGTTGAAGTGTCGGCCAAAATATCATTGGCAGTGTTCCGCAATATTGGATCCATGGTTTAATTGAGAAACTCGACCCCAGAGGATATGGTCCAAGGAATTTTCCAGAGCTGAAATTAAACAATTTCGTATTAGGAGCTACTTAAAGAATCGACTTTACAGCTCAAACTTCAGATAACAAATTTTATTAAAATCCATCTACAAACGTGCTACCTAGTTCGGTTGTTCCGCAATGTTTCTTAAATTTGGCTCCTGCTCTATTTAATAAATCCAACCAAAAATGATTATGAACCAAGAAAGTTTCAGAGCGTAAATAATTCGGTTTTATATTAGGAACTAATGATAGAATAGGCTTAATAATTCAGATATAAAATTTCAATAAAATACATTGAGAATCGTGTTCCATTTGGTGCTGGAAATGTAGTAAAGCCCGGATTAGTTTACACAAATAAAAAAATCAATTTTTCTAAATCTAATTTTTGCGTTAGTATGGTTTGTATTTCTGGACCAAAGTATCACTACTAGTTTCCCGCAATATTTATTGAACTCTGGCTAAGCTTTATTTAAGAAAATCCATGCCAGCCCCAAATAGAACCGGTGAGATTATGCACCATTCTATTGAGATTAGTAACTGACTTAGCCAACATATTCGTTGATTAATCAATTGTATAATTCACCCCTATTATGGTTCTCACCTCACCGAGAAATACTATGCAAATGTGACTTGACTTGCATGAAGTTTTTCGGTGAGGTGAGAACCATAATAGGGGTACATTATTGGTTGCAACATATCCAAACAATGAATCAAAGTAGCAGGCTTGAAACTTTTCTAGAAAAAATTTCACTACGTTTTGTAACCAGACTCAGAGGCTGGTAATGCAACAAATCGCCACCAAATCAATTTTATATATTAATTTTTTTAAGCATTTCGAGACTTAAAGACTGTCCTGAGTTGTTCGGTTTTTCAAACTGGTTTCAGAATTCGTTCAAATTAAGCCATCAGATTCCATTTGAACTTACACTAAATCAAAACAGAAAATCTTCAATATGTTTAGAGATTTATTCATTAAACACGGTTAATCACTAATGTTGAAATAAAAAGGAATTAGCTAATCTTGAACTTGAAATACTTTAACTAATCTCGAAAAATTCACTAATGATGCCAATGAAGCCAATTCTATAGCTACTTACTTTACTTTATTAAATTTCAAATTAGAACAGAAAAATATTTTGATGAATGAAATAGAGATTTTCATTTTGTAAAGGAATTCAGAAAATTACTTCCAAAAAATCTTTTAATTTTTTAATGTATATGAAAAACACATAAATTTGTGAACATACAATTTAATAATGAAACTTTATTTGAATAGATATTTACTAAAATTAAATAAATAAAGAAATTAAAATAAATTACAACTTTCTTATAATGATATATAATTTTTTCGATTTTAAGATCGGTTTCGGACCTTCATCCTTCTTCAGTTCTTTCGAAATGGTCTATCTTTAATTTACGGTTATTTTATTTGCGGTTCTACCAAAAAAAAAAAATTCTACCACCGCTTATCATTCACACTTATATTATCAATGTTATTGCACTTGTTATTTTTTTTTAAATTTATTAATTTACATTTGGGGCCAAACAGCAAAACAAATGGCACCTCTTCCCATCGATCAATCCGTATCTCCAAAAATCTTTTTCCAAATACCTCTCGATTGATGCTGTTGCCACGCTTTTATAGACATTATTCTTTTTGCCCCACTCACTCTCCAATCCATTACCAAAATAAATAACATGGGAGAGCCATCTATGAGGAATGTTGGATGATACGCCATGGTGAATTACTCCAAGTCTTTTCCAAAAGGTAAATAAATATTTTCATCTTAAAACAGATGCTACCCGACTCACATCAAAATCAACTAGTTCCTATAAAAAAATTTAAATTACAGTACAACCTTCTTCTTTTAATCTGAATTATTTATCAATAAAACGAATTACATAAAATACGGTTATATTAAAATTAAATACAGAAATCAGCAGCTCGTTTACAATTTGTTTTTCCCAAAACTGTACAATGTTATCGGCTCCGGGAATTCTAGTCAAACACATTTCAGTTAAACAACAAAAGGCATTTCAGTCATAAAATTTCCCATACAAATATTATGACTAAAACACCTTTTAAAAAGGAACTTCAGTCCAAAAAAACGGTATTTCGGTCAGAAAACAGTTTAACGGAAATGCCCTTTGTATTTTTGGACTGAACAACCTTCTTGAAAGGTATTTTAGTCACAAATTTTTGGACTGAAATACATTTTGTTTCGTTGGTTATTGTGGGGCCACAATCAAAGCAGTTCAGTCAAAAACAGAAAGGAATTTCAGTCAAAAATTAAAAGGCAACTCAGTAATAATAGTTTTAGACTGAAATGCCTTTTCAGGGGCAGTTCAATCAAACAACTAAAAAGGCATTCAAGTCAAACTTTTTTGACTGAAATTGCTTTTGCATTTGTGACTGAAATACCTTTTGAAAAGGTAATTCAGTCAAACAATTAAAAAGAAATTCCAGACAAAATTGATCTTGAGGGAATTCAGTCAAAAACATTTCAGTTAAAAAACAAAAGGCATTTCAGTCATAAAATTTCCCATACAAATAGAACGACCTTCTTGAAAAGTATCTTAGTCATAAATTTTTGGACTGGAATACCTTTTGTTTGGTTGGTTTTTTTGACTGAAATGCCTTCGTAGACCTATATGTTGGCTTCGGCACTCCAGTCAAAAGCATTTCAGTCAAAAACAGAAAGGAGTTTCAGTCAAAAATTAAAAGGCAATTCAGTTAAAATTGTTTAAGACATTTATGCCTTTTATTAAAAAATTAAATTTATTAAAAAAGGCATTCAAGTTAAAGATTTTTTTACTGGAATTTCTTTTGGTTTTGTTACTGATCGTTCGATGTTGAAAGACTGAATGTCGAAAAGCCGAATGGATGGAATGACCGAATGTGTCGAAAGGCCGAATGTCGAAAGGCGGAATGTCGAAAGGCCGAATTTTCATGAAATTTTCCTTCACTTAATTCATTGAATGAATATTTAAAACCATTGAATTTATTTCATAATGTAAAATAATTTAAATAAATTGAAAATACGTGCTAATAAATCCACTACATGTGGCATATTAATGTGATCAAATTTTGTCGAAAAAACAAATTTATTAATTTTTTTATTATAAGCAATTAATTAATGGGATCACTACATTTGCCTGGAAAAAAAATCCAGAAATTTTAAAATCCCGAATAGTTGAACAGAAAAAGTCTAGAAACAAAAATTCCGAAAAAAAATCTAGAAATTACCGGAAAAGCAATCCAGAAAATATATTTTGTTTAAAATAAATGAAAAAAAACAATTTTATTGGCATCTTTAGGGGATCGGGGTATTCGCCTGCAAGACAAAATCTTGTTTTTTGAATTATTACCGTATAAAAGAATCTTACCGTATAAATTGTTACCCGAAATAATTATTTTGATTATTTTATAGTGAGATTATGAATATTTAGTGAAATGGATTACCTGGGATCGATATAAAATATTTCATTTTAAAATATTGCAATTACAAAATGTTGCAACTATAAAATTTTGCAATTACGAAATCTTGCATAACAAAATAGTGCAATTATTTTTCTTTTTAGTTCTCTTTCTCTTCTTTAGATTCTATATAATATATTAGTGGATCAACAATCTTGTTTTAGAGAATTGCATTCCTGTGAAACAGCATTAAATCTTATGTTGGACATATGGAAAACTCAAATAGACAAAAATAAAGTAGTGATAGTAGTATTTTTAGATTTCAAACGAGCTTTTGAAACTATAGATAGGAAAATCTTACTCCAAAAATTATGCAAGTATGGTATAGAAGGAAAAGAGCTTGAATGGTTCAATAATTATCTTCAAGGGAGACAACAATATACAAAAGTCGATAATTTTAAATCATCGTTGATAGAAAACAATCTCGGAGTACCACAAGGTTCAACACTTGGACCATTGTTATTTATTTTGTATATAAATGACATAGTAGATGTTATAAAGAACTGTAAAATTAATATGTTTGCGGACGACACATTAATTACTATTTCGGCACCAACTCATCAAGAAGCAGTACAAAAAGTAAACGAAGATCTTGAGAATTTACGGGGATGGTTGACGTTTCATAAATTGTCATTGAACATTTCGAAAACGAAGTATATGTTCTTGTCAATCAAAACCAAGTACGAGGGTATCTCAGATATTGTAATTGCGAACCAAATCATTGAACGAGTTAAAGAATACAAATATCACGGTGTCGTCATTGATGAAAACTTAAGTTTTAACCAGCATTTGGATACTTAGCCAAAAAGGTGAATAAAAAATTAGGACTTTTCAACAGAATTAAAGACAAGCTACCAATGGAGACCAAAATAATATTTTATAAATCAATTGTAGCTCCCCATGTAGATTATTGCTCATCTGTTCTATTTATCATGCATCAAACACAATTAACACGTTTGCAAAAAATACAGAATCGATTTATGAGAAGCATTTTAAACGCGGATAATAGAACACATATTAAAGACATGCTAGAAAAACTAAGCTGGAAATCAATCAGCCAGAGAATACACTTTAATGTGCTAAAACTGTTTTATTTACTCGAAAAGGGGATCTTCCTAAATATTTAGATAGTTTGCTGTCTACCAACAGAGAAGTCCATAATTATATGATAACACCAGTACTCATTTTAGATTACCAAGGTACGGTAAATCATTTTCTCAACGATCGCTAGGATGGTGTGAAGTTATATAATTCTTTCAGCAACTAATGCAATCTTAATGACCTTCAAGAGCTAGAGTACGGAAAGTTTATTCAACTATTACAATATTCATTAAAGAAAAAATTAATATTTAGTAAGATATACAAATGTTTTAATTAATTAATTAATTTAGATAAAAATAGGTTTTAAAAAAATGTCAATAATGATAAATAAATAAATAAATAAAAATAAATAAAATATAATCCGCTACTACGTGCGGCATGCAGTGCGACATGTTTGCTGATCCCGACTCCTACGTCCACCGAAGTTCAAATCTAAACGTGCCCGTGAGAGTTACTGAAGACGTTAGCCTTTACAATTCGAAGTTAAATTAGTCGATGTCATTTTATTTTAATGTAAAATCTATAAAAAAATAATAGAAACATTTAGAAAAACAAGAGTTAGTTTTTTAGAAAACAAGATTTTGAGAAACAAGATTTTCTCCAAAATTTTGTAAAACAAGATTTAGGAGAAAAGATTTTAGAAACAGTCTTTTAAAAAGCATTGATACGTGGCCAACCCCATTTAGAAGCGATATGAGCTTATATGTTTCTGAAATGTTGACGAAGCAATTTCCATTACCATACATATTAAAAACTTTACGAAAAAATTCAAATTTGATAGACATTTTATAAATTTTAATTATAATTTGGTCCGCTCTTTGATAATTATGTTTCTTGATTTTAGTATTTTGGATTTTGTTTTTATGAGATTTTTGTTTCTGGATTTTTTTTTCTGAATTTTTTATCGGGATTTTCAGTTTCTGATGTATTGTTTTTCTAGATAAGGTAGCCAACCCTTAATTAATTTTTAATTATATGATAAAAAAACATAAGAAGATTTTAATATTTAAGGTGATTTACTATTAACATTTTTATATACAATTTTGGTTTTCATAGAAATATAAATTTTGAAAATTTTCATTCATAAAAACATGAAATATTAAAATCAATTTCGATAAAAACGGCCTTTTGACGGCCTTTCAACACATTCCGCCTTTCGATACATGCGGCTTCCGAGATTCGGCCTTTCGACCCTATTCCGATAAATTTAACATAGAAATGTAGAGGTTAACGGCTTCGGTAACTATCACAGGCACGTGGGAAGTAGCTGCGCTCCCCACCCCCCGCTTAGTCCTCCGAGGGGCTTTAGATTTGAACTTCGGGGGACGTAGGAGCCGGGATCAGCAAACATGTCGCACTGCTTGCGGATTATATAGAATCTAAAGAAGAGAAAGAGAACTTAAGGGAGAACACCACTGTGAGATTTTCAAAAAATCGATTTTTTTTTTTTGCCTTTAAAAAATCCTTTAGACCCTCAAAAATATGATACAAATTCGTTTATAGCTAAAAAAAATTTTTTTTAGAAGGTTTTCAAGCATTTTCCTGAGAGCTCTTATTGAGAAGTTATTGATACCAAAAACTTTAAACGCGTTTTTCTCGAAACCGTGTTTTGGAAATCTGCACGCAGCAGAACTCAATCAATTTTTGTTCAATCGACTTGAAAATTTAACTGTAGCTTCTTAAATAGATTTAAAATCGAAGTACATGTTTTTTTTTGATTCATTAAAAATTAAAAAAGATATACAACTTTTTATACGAAAATTATAGTCGAAAAATGAAACTTTTTCTTCAAACTTGTCTCAATTTTTTATTTTTTCGAATTTTTTAATTTCCTCATGTACTTCGATGCTAAAACTAATATATTTCATGAAAATATTTTATTTTTTGTTCCAGGAATAAATTTAAGACACTTCTACTGCGTGCAGCGGAGCGACTCTAGGCAAAATCACTTCAACTAAAGCTATTATAGCGTCGCCATTTTGTATTTTTTTTTACATAAAATTTTTTTTTTGTTTACTCAAATATGTATATGCCAAATATAGCCTAAAAGTTTTTTTTTCTCTAAACCCAACCCATTTCTCGAAAAAAAAATACCAAACTAAGCACTTGAAAATGGTAGGTCACAGTGGTGTTCTCCCTTAAAAGACAAATAATTGCACTATTTTGTTATGCAAGATTTTGTAATTGCAAATAAATACATCGAATTGACCATGGATTCACGAACAATTGTCCATACAATCAATTGTCCATACGATCAATTGTCCATACGATAAATTGTGTCTACGATCAATTGTTCACGTTCAATTGTAACACGATCTATTGTTTACGATGCGACTAATAAAATAAATCAAACAAAAGGTATTACAGTCCAAAAATTTGTGACCCAAACACCTTTCAAGAAGGTTGTTCAGTCCAAATACACAAAGGGCATTTCAGTCAAACTTTTTCCTGACCGAAATACCTTTTTTTCGTTTGAAGTTCCTTTATGAAAGAAGTTTTAGTCATAATATTTGTATGGGAAATTTTATGACTGAAACTCCTTTCGTTTTTTGACTGAATTGTTTTTGACTAAATTCCCCGAAAACAATTTTGCCTGGAATTCCTTTTTAATTGTTTGATTGAATCACTTTTTCAAAAGGTATTTCAGTCAATAAAGTTTTGACTTGATTAAAACTGTCGACCAGAAATACGAGATTAAATGTGACAGAATGAAAGTTTCAAGAATTTCTGAATTTCTTTTTTAATTGTAATTTAACGCAAAAATTTTATCACCCGCATTTTTGATCCCAACTCTTTCTTCATGCATAATTGTATAATTATAGGTTTAATAAACTGCCTATACATTCAATTTGGTCACTGTTCAATTAATTTCTTATCAGTTAATAATTAAGTAGTGATTAATGAATGGGTTAATTTATTAACACACTTATTTGATCCACTGTAAATAAACAATACTTACACATTAATTATTTTGAATTCAATCAATTGTTAAAAAAATCGCCAAAATCAAATGCAAACCGTCATTGAATCAGAATCAAATTATTACTCGCACAATTTAGTTATAAATTCAATTAATTGCCTCGATTAATTATTTTAATTCATATTTCATAATTATTATTTATATTTTATATAGACAGTACAAATTTTAATTAAATTTATCGATTTTAATTTTATTGTTTTTGAAAATTAAAAACTTTAGTTTATATTCAATATTCAATGGTGTGATGTGTTAAAAAAAAAAAAATAAATAAAATAAAAAGTTTATAACAAATAATTTTTTAGTTTTTAAAACTACTTTTTTTATTATAATTGTCGTGAATATAATTTTGAGTGAAATTTTTTTTTTGTTTTTTGTTAAAATGAAATTTATAATAATTGGAATTACAGTTTTGCTAGTAAGTGTATTTTATATACAATTTTAAATAAAATACGGAATAATAATAAAATTTAAAACAATTCAATTCAATTGTGTGAAAGTTTTTTTTTTGTTTGTTTTGTTGTACTTTTATTTTTAAATAATAATTTTTATCGTTATTGTACAATTTAAAAATCGACAAAAAAAAAACAAACTTTTTATTTTAGAGTAATATTTTTTCTGATAGCTGATAATAATTAATAATGATGATAATAATTGTTGTCAATGAAAATTAATTTCATATCCGTAATAAAAAAAAAAATTATCTGAAAAGTTAATAATCATTGTGCTTAATGAAATAAGCTTAATGATTTTTTGGTGACTCTACATAAAAAATTAGTGGGACAGCTTCCTTTAAATAACTTGCTTGACAGTTTTTAAAGGGGTACTTTAAGGCTGTTTGAGTGAAGCATTAGTAGTAGCCGTATTATTATTATTATTAGGGCTAGAGACGGGAAACTTGTTATTTCAATGAGTACTCGTAATACATACATAAATCGAAATATCTTAGAAGTAAATCCGGTATAGTTTTTCATCTTATTCGGTACTTATAACATATTATTGAATTTCTTTCTTTCATATTTAATGGATTTGGCCATTACAAGTGACTATTCTAAAAAAATTTAGTAAAATACTCTTATTCTGCATTTTTATGCACAACATTTTCATAAACTATTACAATTTGTATTTCAATTACACTATATTATATTTGAATTATCAATAGATGAAGAACTGAATTCATTACTCAATAAGCGTCTCCCTTTGGCGAAAGGAAACTACTCGCAAGTACTTGTATCTATATTCACAACTATACCCATGCTCATACGATAATGTAGAAAACATAAGTAGCTTCGCATAAAATTTGCGCTAGATGGATTTTAGTTGCGAAAATTCTAATAGATGGCTTTTAAAAGTTTTTCGATATTTTTCGAGAGTTTTTTATTATGTTAGAGTTTTTAATTTTTTTGTAATGTGAAATGTCAAATTTAATATTGTACAAAATTATTTTGTTGTTGGTGTTACATTTTTAAGAAAAATGGATTTAAAAATCAATGCTTTCCCTTCATTACATGTCCAATTTTTTGTCATATTTTCACTCGTAATACAACTAGTGCTCAATTATTATCGATAATTTTTTACGAGTTAAAACCGTCGGTGAAACACTGGCTGAGATACGTTAGCGATTTTATTGGGCAGGATGTAGACAGTCGGTGATAGAATAGTGTCAAAAATGTGACTGATGTGCGGCGGTGAAGGAACCGGCAAGTAAAAATTGTGGAACCATGAAACAATATGACATCGGAGCACCATTCGAGAGAATTGCAATGGATGTAGCGGGATCGTTTCCCACCACCGAGAGCGGCAATAAATATGTGCTAGTAGTAATGGATTATTTCAGTAAATGGCCGGAGGTGTACCCCATACACTGAAAGAAAACAAAGGGCGTATTTAAGAAAAAAGACCAGCTAAATCAGCTAAAAAAAAAGTTAAAACTCAGCTTACTTAGCGCTAAGCCATATTAACAAAAATTGAATAGTAATCTTTACATAATGCAAAGGAAATGTGTTGCCATAAATAATAGGTGTTTTTAACTGAGCACAAGGGTAATATTGTATATTTGTGATTAGTAAATTTTCCTTAACTGTTAAGTTACATTGGATATGGCTGTTAGGTTACATTAGCTTAGCTCTGAAATAAACAGAGTAAAATTGGCAAAATGCCCATACCTAATTTTACAACGCAGGTAATTTAAATTCAGTAAAATTAGCAATTTAGCTTAGTGAAACAAACACAATAGGCTAAGTGAATTTGGCATATGTTAATTTGAAGTTAACTTAGCAAAAAGGTAAAATATGCAGTCATATAATAAACACATATGTACATACATATATATATATATATATATATATATATATATATATATATATATATATATATATATATATATATATATATATATATATATATATATATATATATATATATATATATATATATATATATATATATATAATCTATATAGTTGGGATGTAACTAGAAATGTATACAATTTTTTGTTCTGAGCACAAGAAATAAAAGAACATTTATTTATTCTTGTATCAATATTCCCCCAACCTTTCTTTTATTAATTCAAACTCCTTATGTTATCAAATTTATATAAAATAACTAGACAATTTATGAAATAAAATTATAATGTAATTTCACTAAATATAAGATTATATTTTTTTAAGAAACTGACCTATTGCGGCCTGTTTTCGAGATCAGTTATCAAGGTAATAATTGATGGAACACTTTTATCGTATTTTGTCTTTATTTCATAAAAGTGAAGCTGAATAAATAGCCATACGTTATAACATGGCTTAGGATATTCTAGTTGAAAAATTTGATATAATTTGAAATGTATGTCAAGTGCTTCCAAAAAACTTCCACAAATAAATTTTACTCCATCTACTATTATTAAAAATTGAACAGCATCAGCGGGCTTTCCTATGCACAATAGTAATGGCTGAATGGGCGTCTTATTCATCATATTAATTGTTTTGATTTTGCTTAGCTCTATTTCCATTTCTGTCAATGTCTCAAACAAAAGAACAAATGAATTCTGGCTATCTTTTACTGAATATTTGACAACGTTTTTCGTTTTGGAGCTTGTAGTCATTGTTGACGGTGGTAAAAGTACACTTAGAATATTAATAATTTCAATATTATAAGTATCTGTATGGAAGATATAATAAACTAAGCATTAATTAAAATTCAATACATAAAGTTTACATACATTAATAACAGGCCTACTCCAGAATTTGAAATTGCATGTTTTTTTAATACAGATTCAAAACGGAGGCAAGAAATAAAATAACAGAACTTGGAAATTATGACACACAATTTCAATTCAATACAATTTCTTACCAGAATTAAGTTCGTTTTTTTTTTGTAAAAATATCTAAGAAACTTTTCTTGTATCCGGCATGTTTTAAATTTGTCTCAACAATACTGGGAATTTTTTGTAGGAACTCATTCCACTTCGAATAAATACTCTGGCAGTTAGGATACGATGTGTGAAAATCAATGTTTATCTGTAGGATGAATTTGTTAATTTTATCAGCAAAACAAACATTAAATTTTCTATGCTTACGAGTTCCGGCCCAAAAGGATGCTTATATAACGGCCATTCGTTGAAAATCTCGGCAAGTGATGGATCATTGTTATTTTGTAATTCGCGCATTCTATCTTTTGAAGTAGTTTGCCATTTTTCTAATAACAGGTTTCTTGGGCTGCGTAAGTTAATCAGTTCAGTTTTAATGCTAATATAATCGGCAGCAGGTTTTACTTCTGTTGTTTCCGCTTGTGGTTTTACTGTTGATGATAAACTTATTGTGGGAGTCATATTAGGTGCCGCTTTTTTCATAAACCGGCTGATTTTTTTCGCTTGGTAGCTAAATTTGTTGAAAAGCTTCCCAATAGGTGGGTCGTGACCTCGACGGATGAAGTAGGTATTCTGAAAATATCCAAAAATACGTTATGTAATAAATATCCTAACATATATACCATAATGAATATAGTTAGAACTAAAATTTAAAGTATATTTACCAAATTTTCCCCAGGAAAACAATTTATTATGTCTTTAGCAATTGCTTCAATTTGTTTGACCGAGGGTTTTACATTTTTTTTAATTAGATAGTAATCTACTACTAACGAGCATATATTTTCGCGGTGAACATTTTCGATATATTTATTGTCCTGAAAAAAGTTTAAGATAGTTTCCCCGCTTCTTGATTCGCTTAGGATATTTTGCACGTACTACAACAAAAAATATTAATTAAATTAACGAACTTTAATTAAATTATTGAAATATTTGTTAACCATTGTAGGCGACATAATTTCAGTTTTGTCATAAAAAACTTTTGAAGAAGCAGGAACATTTGACGATTCGATGCAGGAACTTTTAACGATTTCGACACAAGAAACATTATTGATCTCTTTCTGCCATAATAAAAGGTGGTGCTCGAATTTAATTCTTGTACCAAATTCCGTTTTCTCAAAGAGAGAATCTAAGTGACTTATTTTTAAATATTGTAAGCTTTCGATATCCATTCCAAGATCTAGAAAGATAAGATAATTAAAACAACAATATTCACAATAAAATATTTTACTTACATTTGAATTTAACACATAGTTGTCCCAGACCCCAAGATTGTAGTAAATCAAACATTCTGTCGACATCGTCGTTTGTTAAACTATAGCTTGAAATGTTGGATACTGATTGAAGTGTTTCCACCTCTGGTGTTGTTGCATTATTAAAATCCATATGTTCTACATATTCCTGCTCTTGAATGTTGCTTGAATCGTTTGGTAGATCTTCGGTATTATACAACTCTAATATCGCTTGTCGTAACACAGAACTTGTATTGTTTACTTCCGCTTCAGGTTCCATTTTAATTAATTTTAATATCTTTATTCTACAAATGATCAAATTAAATACATCCAAATACCATAAAAACAAATAATAAAATAATAATTTTTCTACATTAAAATATTTTGATTTGTGATTTAAAAGAAATTTTTTACACGAGCAACATCTCCTGCCCTAGTTTTGTAAATATGTATTGGAGGACTAGTGAAATATGTCACAGGATATATCAAAAAGCTTCCACTTTCAGATAAAAGTTTGTATGAAACATAATGTTTGAGATAAAGGGTTGAGTACTTCTTTACTATGAAATAGAGATCTTCTTGAATAAATATACCATGGATTTTGTAAAGTTCAACATTCAAGTGATTCGATCTGGTAATGAAATATTCTATCTTAAATGCTGTGCCTTTATATTTAATCGATGAGTAAAATTTTAAATTCTCTATATTAAAATCAAAATTAGAAAAAATTTCCAATGGAAATACGTTTTTTGTTAAATATTTTAAGTCGGTTTGTAAATCACTTTCAGTTGGGGTAATAAGCATATGTGCAAATTTCAATTGAGATTTAATAGCAATACTGAGCGTTATATTTTTTCGGGATGTAATATTTTTTGCATATGATTTAAGCTCATGGTGTTTCGCTTCGAAACGAAAGCAGTAAATATTTTTTAAAGGCCCAGAATATTTAATAAGTCTAGGGTAGTGAATTAGAAAATGGAACTTGGGTTTTAGAGATTGATTGAACAATTGAATATATTTTTGATTATGCTTTGCAATCCGGATTCCTAAATCACTGAGTATATGATCATTAAAATATGTAGATAGCAGAATATCGATAAGTTCTAAAAATTCACAAAAATAACTCCAGGTTTCATCATGTTCTGGAATGAGGTCTCCGACTATTAAGGGTAAAAAATGGGTAAAAGACCACATTTCTCGGGCCGAAAATTGGAACTTTTTATTCTTAATATGATTAAATTTTATATCCTTAGAAAGATTACCAACTTCAGTTTCTCCATAGGCAAAAGAGGATTTTAATTTATTCAGTAGCTCTAAGTCAAAATATTTTTTTGTAGTAATGAAATCAAATAAAATTGCAGCTAAATTGTAATGGCATATTCCTTCAAAAATATCATGCATAATATCTGCTGCAAAATTATTAATTACATGAAACGATGGAATACTATTGAATATAGATTCACCATGAATCCCAGTACCCATAACATTATTCGTAAGAACATCTTGACTGTAATTTTCTACATTTCGGATTAAATCAACATTTTCTTCAATTTGAACTGCAGTAAGATTTTTATCAGCTTTGCAAAACCGACAAAAATGAAGTGCTGAGAAAGATTGGCTGTACCCGAGTAAACTGTTTAGACCTAAATTGTCACCTAACACCAAACCTAAAATAAAGTGTACATGGAAAATATTGTTGTTTATATTTAGTTCAATACCATTAATTTCTAATAACTTGATTTCTTCTAAAAGGGTGTACAAAGATATATCATTCCCAAATTCTTTTACAAATTTTGATCTTATGAGAGCTGCAAGGTGAATATCTTTTAGTTTGGAAATTGAATTTAGAATAGGAAAGCTATAATAAACTCCAGTAATAGAATGAGTCCCATTATGAGAACCAAGTGGGTTGTTTATTTCGAAGTCATCAGCATAAAGAAAGAAAGGAATTAATATTTTATTTGGGTACATTTTACACTTCTCTTGCCAAAGTTCACCTTGGATGAAATGAGACAAAGAAGGATTATACTTTTCTATATTACTAATATTCTTTAAAGCCATGTTTAAAATTCCTTTTAATTCAAAAAAATTTTTAAATTGAAATATAAGAGGAAATACTATTCCCTTACAACTTTTTTCATTTAAAAATGGAATGCCTCTCCGATACACATCCGTTATTTGATCACTTAACGAAAACTGTATTAGATTTTGAAACATGTCATTTTCTGTCAAGTATTTAATCAATTTGTATTCAGTATCAAACTTTTCAGAAAATCCTAATAAATTTAATATTGGTAAAAATTTATCAATATGGCCTTGTTTAACGTTACTATCATTTTCAAGAATTCTAATAATGTTTTGCAGATGAAATTTTAATGGCTGAAATATAGATTCTTTTATTTGCTTGGAAATATCTGTAACATCTTTTCTAGAAAAATGATTTTTATTGTGCAAAGATAAAACAAAAGAAAGTTGGGAAGTCTCAATTTCATTAAGAAATGAACAGTTTAGATCATTTTGAAATTCTGGAACTTCTTCCGAAACATTTTCAGAATTATTCTGGTTTTCATAATAGCTGCCTGTAATATTTGTATAATCAGTTGAAGTAGAAACAGTATGTAATGTATTATGGCCTAAATTTTGAATTCCTATACGATTTTCGTCATTATAATCCTGTACAAATTCTAAATCCTGATTGGGAAGATGTTGGCGTGTTAAATGTCTTTTAAATGTACTAATGTTAATAAAATTTTGAAAACAATTTTCTTGAATACACAAAAATGTGCTGTTAGTTTTACATTTATGAAATATTTTAAAATGGTTAATCAAAATATTAACCGAATTCACGCGAAATCGACATAAAAAACAGAGAAACATTGTAGTTATTTGAAAAAAATTAAATATAAAAAAAAAATACTTTTTATTCTACACTAATATTTTTAAAAAGTTCCGCTAATGTGGATATTGAGAGCGTATCAGTAGTATCAGAATCTGAGGAATAATTCTAAAATGGAGATATTTTTTTATTAAATAGCCTATTTGTTAATAAATAATTAAACGAATGTTACTTACAGCTTCTTGAATATGTTGATTTTCTTTTTGGATCGTATAAACAAAATGTTCAAATACGATTTTAGCACCAAATTGTTCTGGTAAAGGAAACAGCTTTTCAATATCCTTTTGTTTCAAATTTTTAATTTTGTGGTACAATATTGCTTTATCTACAAATAAAAAGATCGACTTATGATAAATTATTTCATTATGATTTATATACATATGTATATGTATATATATCAGGGTTGACACCTTCTCGCGAGGACAACCATAACATTTTCCAAAATAACTTATAAAACAAAATTTTTGGTTTCAAATATATTTATTAATGTAAATTACACATTTGAAACCAAAAATGTTGTTGTATAAGCTATTTTAAGAAAATGCAGCGGTTGTCCTCGCGAGAAGGTGGCCACCCTGAATATATATATATACATATATATATATATATATATATATATATATATATATATATATATATATATATATATATATATATATATATATGTGTATATATATATATATATATATATATATATATATATATATATATATATATATATATATATAATATATACATAATATATATGTATATAATATAAATTTGCAACAATTATGAAACAGTGTTCCGCCAGTATAAACGCACGTATATGGCTTGGCTATAACGCTACACGCGGTTAAACAAATTAAATAATTCGTCTGTTTCTTATTGAAATATATGTTCGGAAATTTTCACATTTAAGTATACCAAACATTACCGTTAGAAATCGACTAATTAATATGACGCTTATCTGTCATTCGTATATGATATACTCTAGCCATTTACCGTTAGAAATTGTTTCATGATATATGATGTACTTTGTCGAACAAAGAAAAACTTATACAGACACATAATTTTTCTAATGAAATATTGTTTCACAGACGGTTTTATGGAAATTCACTTTTCACTTAAATTACTAGTTTTAGTTCCGAAAAACTAACTAAAACAATTACGTAAATACAAAATATTACCTTTTATGCAATTATAAAACTCCTCCGATATTTTTAATGTTTTAAATAAATGCTTAATCACTGCACTTGGTTTATCCATCACTTTCACTTTATAAATGACTCGTCGAAAATTATTTAGAGAATATTAAAATTTTTATAACGGTAATTAAAATTGTTACGTACACATTAACAAATTTTACTTAGCAGCAAGGCAAAAATTACCTGTATTTTAAACCAATCTCATACATATTAAGCTAATTTTTCCTTGTAACTAGGTAAGAAAAAACACAAATATTACGCAAGCCCAAGTGTGGAATAAAATAAATATATTATTTTTATTGTATTGGTGATGTCCTCCCGTACGCAGTGATCAACCCAACAAAAAAATAATATTTAAAGGAGATTGCAAATTGTAATTTGGTTTGTACTTATGCTTGCGTTGTTGTTGGTTTTGCGTTATGTTATATGGTAATACATATGTTATTAATAAGAACTATTTGTTGTATATTTGTGTATGTAGATTATTCGAATACTCGCCCACTCTGTTCTATTAGTAAAAAACTGTCTTTGTTTCTTCGTAAAATGTGGTTTTCCGTTGCTGCTTAAATAAATAATAGGAAGCCGAGCAATTTGATTACTAATGATATTTTGCTTATGATCGTTTACTTAATATAGCTAATTTAACAAATTATTAAGGTAATTTCACGAAAGTGGTTACTCTAAATTTACCAGTTTCGAAGTAAAATGTACCAAACTTATTTAAAGTAAAATTAGAAAAGTCTAATTTGACTAATTTAGCTTTGCAATTCAAAATCAGCTCATCAAAGATAATATGAGTTTACTAAAATAAAAGCTAATTCTACTAATTTTGATTTACTTATCAAAAGGACAAAATTATTTTTCTGAGTGTACCCAATCAGGAGACGACAACAATAGCTGATGACGTCGTCAACAACTGGATTAGCCGATTTGGAGTGCCGATGGAGATTCATACCGATCAAGGAAGGAATTTTGAATCGGTGGTATTTCAAGAAATATGCTAGATGCTCGGTATAAATAAAACGAGAACACCGCGTTTGCATCCTCAGATGAATATCTAGCAAAGGTCGTGAAGAAAAACCAACGCAACTGGGATCACGATCGGAATGGTACCAGCTAAAACCATATTTGGAGATAATCTTCGATTACCTGGAGATTCAAAGTTTGGGACTGTTCTATCAGCGTATTATTTGGATAGGATTACGTAATGAGATTACCAAGTAATACCAACATTTTGTTTTAATATTCAGCTGTGTGTCCTGAACATTTCCTACCGCAAGATGTTCAAAGAAATTTAAAAATAGACATGGAGGGCACTGTTTATAAATTATCGCGTTCGAACTTCGAAGTTAATAAATGATGCTGTTCCATCAGTTTTTACAGGAAAACCGCATCCTATAGCAGTACTACCGAAGAGAAAAACTCCTGCTAAAAGACTCGAAGAAATTAATTGTCGGATTGACAGATAAAATGAAGCTTTGTTTCAGGCAGAGGTTATAAAAAATGACATCGAAAATGAAGTTTTAGAAGAATATCCCACTTTCGTTCAAAATAGTTCTTTAGTATTTTATATTCTATCTGCAGATATCGAAAAAGGGTGTAATTTTAAAATAAGAAATGTGAAAAACAGTGATTTAAAAGTTAATATTTTGGTTCATGAAATATGTGCAAAAGGACATGCAATGGATTCTTCCAAATACGCAAAAATTACACTTTGGTCGCAGTTGGAGAATTTGATTGTAAGATACAAAAATTTGGTAAATAAAGGTTCAGTGTTCCGAGTGCTAAAACATTTTTATAAAAGAAATTGGAATAAAAGCTGATGATACTTATTTTGATTATTTGCAAAGGGGTGGTTTAGTGCAATCAACAGAAGTAGTCTATCAATTATTATTTCATGTATGCGCCATATTCCAGGAAATTATTCGCCATTCCCCAAATTGTTAATAGTGTGTCTGAAAAGTTATTGGAATTGAATGTCGAGAAAAGCATTGTAAAGTGGCCATCAGCAAGTATACAAACCACAACTAAGTCTCAGACTACTATGCTCAGAAATGTCGTTTTAGAGGTACGAGTGAAACTATAACATTTGCGAATTTATTCTTTTTATAAAATTAAAATACGCCGCAGGAATTATTGGTTCAATAGATAGAACACATATTCCCATCATCGCTCCATCGAACCATCCAAATGCCTACAATACTCGGAAGCGACCATCGTCTGAAGTTTTTGCATTTTTACGCAGTAGAAGCGGGATCACTTCATGATGCTCGTGTTTTCATCAGATCAAAACTAAAAAATAAGATTTAATCTGGTAATACTCATATATTCGATTTTTATTTATATTCAAATTTAATATTAAATTTATTTTACAGGATAATTGCAGATATTGGAAGATGAACATTTGCTTGGGGATTCCGCGTATAAGGTTGAGAAATACCTTTTGGTTCCGTTAAAAAATAATGGCTAACTAACCGATGCAGAATTAATTTTTAATACCGTTCATTCTATATGCCGTGTTGACATTGAGAGGGCATTTGGTCTATTAAAAGGCCGATTTAGGAGGCTGAAGTATATAGAAACAAATCGAATCGAATTAATCTCGATTTACATTGCTGTATGTGTCATTTTACACAATTTATGCATAGAAAATGAGAATGGACAGTCAACATAAATGAACGTAATTCCCAACGATGATCCTACTTATGCCGATTCAAGTTCTAGTGAAGATGAACAATCGTAACATTTAAGTGAAGGACAAAGGAAAAGGCTAACAATTACAAATTTATTGTTTTAATAAATGTTTATTTAAAATATTTCTAAATAAATTCATATTTCATTTCTAACAAAATCACAAATTATGCCTCTAACTGATCGGATGTACTTTTGATATAGTGGTCTACAAATCTTTTAAAATCTTTGTTATGTTCTTCCATTAACTGAAGTTTCCTGGCACGATAATCTTCTTTTGTTGTTTGCTTCTTTTTCCTTTTTCTTTCGTTTATGGTACTTTTTGTTTCGTATGTATTTTCTTCAATATTAAAATGTGCAGAAGGATCTGTGCTACTTGTTTATCTTGTAGACAGTGGCATAACCTGAACAGGGCTGACGGCTGAACAGTTCAATTGATTCCTCTGAGTTATTCGATCAAAGATTCAATGTTTTTAGGAAGGATTGTGACTTTACAGGTCATAAAAAAAGTGACGGGGGTGGTGCCCTCATTGCTATTAATAAGGATCTACATGCTGTAAGATTATTTGGTTTGGAGCGTTGCTATGTTATTGACGACGTCTGGGCTAAAATCAATCTTAAAAATGGGTCAACATTAATTATTTGCGTTGTCTATTTTAATGTAGGTATTTCCTTCGATGATTCTAAATTATTTCTGGATCATCTTTCACAGGTTGTAAATACAAGTCATAATGCTAGTTTCATTATATTAGGGGATTTTAACTTATCATCAATCGAATGGACACTCTCTGGAAATATTTTTGCTTCTAAATATGAAGGACGTGCTGCAGCTTACCTAATCGACACCCTGAAATTGACCCTTTTGTCTCAATATATCTATGTAAGAAACATTCAAAACAAACTCCTAGATCTTTTTCTTTCAAATTTAAGTTCAAAAAACATTTCATTAAAGAAGTATGATTATTTACTTGCAAAAGTTGATGGTTACCATCCACCGTTTTCTGCATCCATTTCATTAGAAGTTGATAGAACTCTACCGTGTTATTTAAGTTCGCATAATAATTTTCAAAAATTGGATTATGTTGAATTGGCGAAAAGTTAGCATGTATTGATTGGGAAACTTTATTTCACAACTTGACGGTTGATGATGCAACCGACATGTTCTACAGTACTTTATTTTCTTTGATAGAAAACGCTGATAAAGTTATTGTAAAAAGGAAAAAGTTTCCTAATTGGTATTCGAACTACCTCGTGTTTCTAATCAAACGTAAAGAATGTGCTCTGAGGCGTTTTAGGTCGTATAATAATCGGGTCGATTATTCTATGTTCTCAGAGTATAGAAGGAAGGTCAAATGTGAAATTACAAAATGCTGGAACTCACCCTAAATTAACCCTAAATTATTTTGGAACTACCAGAAGTCACTTCACACTAAATCAACCTATCCTGGTAGGATGTTTGTGCAAAGTAAGTTATCCCAAAACCAATCCGAGATTTGTGAGCTTTTCGCAGATCATTTTAAATCAGTTTATGAACAAGATTCGATCTCTCATACATTTTACAGTTGTACCTCAATACAAAAGAAACCTTTGTTTCTAGTAAATGATGTCTTTGATATATTAGAATCGTTAGATGTTAATAAAGGGGCTGGTCCAGATCAATTACCTAATTTATTTTTGAAGCGCTTGAGACATGTTCTTGTAGTTCCTATAACGTTATTATTCAATTTGTCAATTAGTCACTCTGTCTTTCCGTCTAAATGGAAAGCATCGTTTTTGGTGCCCATTCATAAAAATGGAGACTTGGCGAACATTGGCCCATAAGGCCCATATCCATTTTAAATGCACTTGCCAAAATTTTTGAAAAATTGTTTTTCAACATTCTGTTCAGTCAGGTTAGAAATGAGATTACACTAATGCAGCACGGATTTTTTCCTAAACGATCAACGTTAACTAATTTAGCTGAATTTTGTAACTTAGCCTGCAACACCATAGATAGTAACGGACAACTTGATTGTATTTATACAGGCTTTTCGAAAGCTTTTGATAAAGTCTCCCATTATATTCTACTAAACAAGCTTGCGTCTTTTAACATCTCACGGCTCTTGCATAAATGGATTCACTCATACCTAACTGTTAGAACTCAATTCGTCAAATTTAATGGGCTGATATCGGGTGAGTTTAAACCTACATCGTGAGTTCCCCAGGGTTTAATTCTGGGTCCCTTGTTGTTTATATTGTTTATTAATGATATTTCAAAGGTGATTAAGTCGCAACATTTGTTATACGCTGATGATCTAAAAATATTTCGGGTTATAAATTCAGTAGATGACATTTATTTACTACAAGCCGATCTGAATTGTATTTGGAAATGGTCTGTTGATAACAAATTACCGCTGAATGTTAATAAATGCGTCTCTGCAACTTTTTCCAGAAAAAGAGACCAACTTGGGTTTTGCTATAACATTGGGATGTCAAACTTAAATAAAGTAGACAGTATTAAGGATTTAGGTGTGACATTAGATTCAAAGCTACGCTTTGACTTACATGTTGATATTATATGCCGAAAGTCTTTCAAAACTTTAGGATTTATATTCAGACGAGGTATAGATTTTAAAAATCCGTCAACATTCTTAATGTTATTTTTTAATCTGGTTCGAACTAACTTAGAATATTTATCACAAGTATGGACTCCTTTCTATTCAGAATATAGCAATACAGTGGTAGACATTCGTATAAACGCACTATGTTTTTTGAATATAGTTCTAACAGTAAAGTGTTTTGATTTTTTTCAATTAGTCTAAATTATGTCTATCATCTTAAATCTGTTGATAAGATAGACCATTAGTAAAAATTTTAATGGTTTACTTCAATAAATTGAAAAATCTAAATTTCAGGTGGACATTCGTATAAACGCACTTCTGATAATGTACTAAAATAAAAACCAAAATTAGCAATTTTTCATATATTATTTTATTTAATATTTGGTCTGGCCCCGACCTTTCTGAATAACTTCGAAAATTCGAGAAGGCATTGAATTTGTTAAATTGTTGAGGGCTTTCAGATCAATTGTGGCCCAACATTTAAGTATGGCACTTTTCAAATCTTTAATTGAATTATATTGCTGTTCATTTCCATAAACATTTCAGGGAAGGCCCTCTAAAGATTTTCGATGGGATTGCAATCAGGACTATTGCCTATCCAAGATCTCAGCTCGCCAGAAAGGTCTAATCCGCAAAGAAGATATACACGAAACCGTCTATCATGCAGGCCATTGGATCTTCCTGTGACGACCCGACACATTGCACGTATTTTTAATAGTTCACCGAACATAAAATGGACAAAATTTTGGATCAAACCACTTTTAACGGCCATGCATACGAATAATCCGCTCAAATTTGCTCGTAAATACATGTCGTCGATAAAGGATTGGCAGAGTGTGATTTTTTCTTACGGAAAAAAAATTAATCTGGATTTTCCCGACTGCTACAGTTGCTAATGGCATAATTTGGAGGAACATGGCGTCGTTAGGTCGAAGCGTAATTTTGTGGCGGTGTGTTATGGTATGCGGATCATTTTCTTATAACGTGGAGCTTCCCATCTGCTTTATAACGACACGAATGAACTTCCGTATGTACGTGAAACTTTTGGAAGACGTTTTGATAAATTATCTGGATAATAACATCAACAAAAATTATAATTTTCAACAAGACAATGCCTCGATCCATGCTTCGAAGGAGACCACACCGTGGTTTCTCGAGAGAAACATTCCCCTTCTTGAATGGCCAGCTTGCAGTCCTGATTGCAATCCTATCGAAAACCTTTAGAGGGCCTTCCCCGAAAAGTTTATGGAAATAAACAGCAATATAATTCAATTAAAGATTTGAAAAGTGCCATACTTGAATGTTGGGCCACAATTGATCTGAAAGCCCTCAACAATTTAACAAATTCAATGCCTTCTCGAATTTTCGAAGTTATTCAGAAAGGTCGGGGCCAGACCAAATATTAAATAAAATAATATATGAAAAATTGCTAATTTTGGTTTTTATTTTAGTACATTATCAGAAGTGCGTTTATACGAATGTCCACCTGAAATTTAGATTTTTCAATTTATTGAAGTAAACCATTAAAATTTTTACTAATGGTCTATCTTATCAACAGATTTAAGATGATAGACATAATTTAGACTAATTGAAAAAAATCAAAACACTTTACTGTTAGAACTATATTCAAAAAACATAGTGCGTTTATACGAATGTCTGCCACTGTAGACTTGAAAGTGTTCAGAGAAGATTAACTAGGCTTTTATGTTCGAAGTTTGTGCCATCGAATAATTTTATGGCTTACGAAACTCGTTGTAATAAACTTAACTTGATCACACTAGAAAATAGAAGGGTCCTACTTGATGAGTTTCTACTTTTTAAAATAGTTAATAGTCATCTTGATACAACTCTACTATCTAAAATTAATTTTTACGTCCCAGCTTACAGGACTCGTCTTATGCAATTGTTTCTGCCTTCGCTTTCTAGAACTAATCTAGTTTCTGTCTTCAATTATTAATAGACTAGAATCCAACCATATGTTGTACTTTACAGATATCGACCTGTTCAGCATGTCTCTGTCGGTGTTTCGGAAAAGATGAAAGTCTCTTTTCTTTGTGAATAGTACTCCCACCTAAAGATACTGTTGTTTAATTATTTTCCATAGGCTTCACAATTTTCACTCCACTGGTGTTTTGGTTTGATTGGAACTTATTTCTGTAACACATAATTTTAACATAATGGAAAATGTATAATTATTTTTGTATTACTATTATTACTGTTATTATTACTATTGTTTATTATTGTTATTACTATTATTATTGCTATTGTCATAATTATTATTATTATTTTCTACACTTTTGTAATTATTGTTTTACTTATTTAATGATGTGTTTTTTTTCTTTTGAAATGTGGTAGCATGTAATTGGGTTAATCCTGTATGCTGCCCAGTTGTTAATAAAAAAAAAATAAATAAATAAAAATAAATAAAATAACTCGTGGATCTCTGGGCCTAGATTCTGATCAAGTGACAAATGACAAATGATAATTTTTTGTAACTTTGTACTAAAATTTGAACTGCTATAAAATGACAATATGGTTGTGAGTTCTAAAATGCGATTCTGATGATGTGACTTTTTCAAAATGTCACAAGAAAAAAAATGACAAATTAAATAAAATTGTCATTGATTTGGTTTTCCGTGACTTTTCTCACTGCATTTTAAAATAAAATATGTGTGAATATGTATATTTTGTTAATTTTTATAATTCTTATGTTATAAATTTTAATTGTTTACATTTTAATTAAAATAAAACAATATTTTATCTACTCGTATTTTTATATATGTATTTAATTTGTAGCTGTAACTGAGTGTGCATCATCGAGCTCTTCGTACGCGACAAATGCTCAGAAAGATTTTGTGGTCGGGTTTCTCCAGAATCATCTAGAAATTGCTAAAAATTAGTAATTATTTTAGAATATTAATTTAGAATATTAAGAAAAGCAACCATATTATATCAAATTTTATAATTAACCAATTTTTTTAATAATTTTAATTAATTGAATTTTATATTTTTGTAAATAACCAACACAAGCACTTGAGAAAAGTGAGAAATGTCATTAAAATTGACCTTAAAATATAACTGCGGTAAACTACAAATGCAACTATGTACTGTAAACTGCTGTTAATGTCATAACTCATTTCGTCTGGATCGCAAATTTTCTGTGACAATATTTTGTACTAATGACAAAATTTCACGAAAAATTGTCATTTCATCAGAATCTAGGCCCTGACCATAATCTCATCTCCCAAATCAAAATAAATCCACGTTTTTTTATTTCGCCCAGAAATATTATTGTGGTCCTTTATTAATTTATACTGCTTTTGCAGTGATTTCCATTTGGATTCAATTTGAATCCAACTTACATTTATGCCCGACTTAAAAAAATCACATTGATTTACGTCACAAAAAATGGAGCAAATTATATTTTATAGTCTTACTACTCTTTTATATACTCCTCTTTATCAAAAAAAGTATTTTCGAATAAGTGCCGTACTTGAATAAATTTCATTTTGAATAGTTAAACATTACGCTAACAGTTTTCGTACACTAATTTAAGAATTAATAACCATATCCTTAATCCTTTAAATTTCAAAGGATTTAATCCTTTAAATTTCAAATTCAACCCTGAAAAATAAACAACGACAAAAAAAAAACCGGGTTAAACGTCAAAAATCTAGCATAAACAAACATTCAATTGAATTTTCAGTTTTTATTTTTAAGATGTTTTTTAAATATGTTACCATGGTTACTACTACCTTTATATCATTGTACCTGGCATGCTTTTAATTTCCAACGTTTATTTATTCCGTCTTTAGGTTACAGCTACTTTGCTTTATCGCCTCCTACACATAAATTTGAATTTGGTATTCGAAAATTCGATTTAAAGACAAGGACGAAGATTTTTTCTTTCTCTGTCACACACTAAATACTTTTTCGGTTTCTCCATACATTTTGTTCTATCCCCTATCCATGTATATACCAGCGACGAAGCGTGACATTTTCAGAAGCGGAAGCACATCAACTTACAAATTGATTGCTAATTGGTATCATATGCATTTCATTTTCTTTGAAAGATGCACATAACTATTTCTTTTAAACAGGGGTGAGGTTCCAGAAGGTGGTCTGTGATTTTTGTTTTGGTGATAGTAAAAAGTGATCACCCCTCGGTGATCACTTCCTAAGGTGAAATTGGTACTTTATACAGGATCACTAATAATTTTACTAAAAGTACTAAAAATGCTATATTGGGCAACTAAAAACTGGAAACGTCAAAAAAATGTCAACTTGTTACATTTTGCTAGAAATATTTAATTTTAACTTGGTCAAAAGGAAAAGGAAAATGGGTTCAACGTTCCTTAACAGAGTTAACGATATTTTAAACGGACCATCAATTTTTTTAAATAAAATAATAATTTGGTTGAAATAGTTATTGCCTTTTGATACTCAGTTAAAATTTTATTAAACATAATAATTACAAGAACAAAATTAAAAATACCATTTGACGCTCAGTAACTGATTTTATTTAAGGGCCATTTGCGTTAAATTTCTTTAATCATTTAATATTAAAAAAAAAATTAATTAAATGTTCATAAATACTCAAGTTTTCTACAAATAAATCATAAAATATTTTTTTGTATGTTATTCTCTTGTTGGTGATAACGAAAGTGATAGCTTTAAATACAATCACCAAAAAGTGAGCAACGAAAAGTGATAATCGTGGTGATAATCACCATACGGAATTTCATTTTTGAAGTGACAGGTGATAATCATTTCCGGAATCTCACCCCAGATTATATATTCATTAAATTATGTTAATATTCTAATTTAAATAATTTATTTCATAAAGAACTAGAAATACAAGAAAAATTGTTACACTGCTGACTGCACGCTAGATGCTAATAAAATGTGTGTCTGGCGTAATTTAACATTGTTGAATGCTATATTCCTCCGTTCAAATAAAATTGCTTAAAAGAGACGGCCTATAATTTTATATATTTTACTCAGTTTAAATAAAACAATAGACGAAATAAAACAAAAGGTTCTATCAAAACTAAAGGTAAAATGGTTCATTTTATGCCGAATAAGTTGTACAGTTGTCTCATTTACACAATTCCTATTGGAATTTAATAAGAAATAGAGGAAGAGCAAAGCAACATGAAAAATAATGAATGATCTAAAATCATTATTTTTTCTATGTGACGTGCGACAGTGTCGCGACAGTAATATAAAATTTAACATGAAACTGGGAATGAATTTTTGTAGATCAATCTTTCATAATACATTTCCATCAGTCGCAATATATATCTTGAAGAGTGAACATCTTTATTGAGCTGGTGGTCCCGGGTACTGCGTATTAAACGTAAAAGGCCCGTTATATCGTGTACAAAAGCGAGGGTATCACAAATATCAGCTCAATAAAATAGATAGTGGTGCTGGGTACTGCATTTTTTAATGTCTAAGGCCCATATATCCGTGCTAGTCGGTGGTGTCACAATCTGCGATTCAGTGTATGATATATATTTATTTAGGGCGTCCATTACTTCTAGAAGTTTTGGATTAACCCGCTAGAAAGTGAAGTACTGGGTCATATACAGCTATTTATTGCTAGTCGACCTGAGCAAACGAAAATAACAAACAAACAAACAAACAAACAATACATTTCCATGTGGTTATTTGAATATCTAGCGCTAGTAGCTGAAAACTAAAAATGTATAGTTTTAAGCAACGTACTTAAGCCGTTTTTCATAAATTTTATATTTTTTGGAAAAAGAAAGAATAATTAAATTAAATATGATTTAATTTAATTTTTAATGCTTCGTCAATAGGTTTAAAATAATATTATTAACAGTTTAAATATTTGTACGGAAGCACTCATTCCGTTCAATATATGGACGCTTCGTCCCTGCTATATACATATATATCGCTGATTGTAGCTGATTATATTCTTTTTTAATTTCGCTTAATAAAAATAACGACGAATCGTGCGACCATTTGAATTGCGCATCTTCAACTGAAAACATAAAAATTTAATTAAAACATTAGAATTTTATAATTAGTTAGAAAACAAAAACAAATTGTTTATTTCAATTTATTAAGCTTTTTTATGAAAACAAATTATGTTTTCGTATTAAGCCAACATTTGCATATTTATTTATTAAAATAATAATTTGTTTTATTAATAATAATAAATAATAATTATTAAATTTTTAATTAATTAATTTATATAAAATTATATTAAAATAACTTACAATTTACGATTTCAATTAAAGTCAAATATATTTTATCTGTATAATCTGAAAAAAAAATTCAGAGCGAGCAGATAATGATCTGAGACAATAAAAAACGAAACAGATTGCCATCTGATCTATCTGAAAAATAAAAAAAACGCAAAAGGCCTTTTTTCGATCTCTCTGATCTCTCCGTTATATGTAATAAAAAAACGCACGGATTATGTTCTTATATGAGCCGTTTATTTTGAAAGTGGAATAAGTCATGTTTTCTTAATAGAGAGATAATTAAACATTTGTGTTTTCATGTTATGAAAAAAATCAATACAACTTTTGTTTAAACTGTTTGCATTTATGATATTACTATACTTACTACTTTTAGCTAAAGTGATCAATTTCATAATAAGGCTTGGTAAAATACGAGTTTTTGTACTGGAAATGACTTATTCCACTTTAAAAATAAATTGTTTTTAATACATATGACTTTACCGCCGTCGTTTCATATTGATTTAATTCATTAAAGAGAATTTTACATTATAAATGACATCCAGTTATTACAAAGAGAATGTTATAATGAATTTGATAGGTTTGGATTTCATTTTACTTCTCAACAAGTTGATCCGACTTTTCTAAGTTTTGAAAATATCCATGATGTACAGGTGGAATATATGGAACCAAATCCATCATGTCTTTATATTTCGCGATTTGACCAGTCGCCAAAGCTGGGCAAGTTACATTACACTGAGTAATTAAAATACTTTTACAAATTACAGCAAACTCAGTAATTAAAATACAAATTACAATTACTTTACATTTGTAAATTGAAAAATTTGATTTGACGAAATTCGTTTAGTGAAAAAGCATATCATTAAAATAACGATCATTAAAAGGTTTTATAATGATGGCTCTAGAACCAAATTTTAATGTACCTTGTAATAATGTAAACAATAAATTACAAAAATTGATGTAATTAAAATACAAGATACTGTTACATGGAAAACGAGTAATTAAAATACAAATTACAAATGTAATTTGTATTTTCATTACCTAATTCAAATAAATGTAATTCGTTACTGCTCTGCCTTGCCGGTCGCCCACTTGAGTATAACGGCAGTATAGAACCAACCTTTTTTTGGTCATCCCTTTTTAGTGTTAAGTCCAAAATATAAAACTCTGCATCACTAGTCAATGATGTTTTGTAGTACATTTTATAAGGAGAATCTCTTATACTACTGTGTCCAAAAAGTAAAGTCAGTTTTTATTTATTTCAAAAACTATTTATTTATTCTTCCAAATCTATTTCGCCGCCTTCAAAGTAATCCCCTCCCGACACAATATACTAATTCCAACGAATTTTCGAATTTTCGAAACAAGAGGTCAAGTCGCCTTCCGGGATAGCCTTCAGAGCGCGTTTGCGATTCACGTTTTATCTCTTTTACCGTCTCAAAAAGATTACCCCACAGTGGTCTTTTGAGTTTCGGGAATAGCCAGAAGTCACACGGTGCTAAATCAGACGCATACGGTGGTTGTGGAACGATATGGATTGATTTTTGGGCGAAAAAGTCACAAGAACGAGTGCAGTGTGAGAAAGTGCATTATCATGGTGTAAATACCAAGAATCGTATGCTCACAATTCTAGCCTTTTCTTGCGAACAACTTAACTCAAATGACGCATAACGCTCAAATAATACTATTTGTTGACGGTTTAGCCGGGTGGAAGGAATTTGGAATGGACAATACCACGATAATCGATGAAAACTGTCAACATGACCTTCAACACTTTCACAACCTTCTGTGAGCTGTTTATACCACTTGTAAACATTCCTTTCCGATAAATCATGGTCCCCCAAGGCTTTCTGCAACATCCTTAACGTTTCTGCCCCCGAAATTTTATTCCGCAAACAAAATTTAATGCAACTTTTCTTTGCTCAATATAATTAGAAATTGTAAAAATCGCCAACTTTTAGCGTCGTACAAAACCAAGCGTAAAACAAAAACTGATGAATGTTTTGAAATAAAATTTGTCACAGATATATGTACATCACAATGCTGCCAACTTAGAAAAAATATTTATGATGTGCGGTTTACCCGCGCGATTTAAATTGAAAACTGGCTTTACTTTTTGGACACAGTAGTAAATCTAAAATCTTATAAATCTTAAATGTAAATTGTTGTTGTTATATTTTTTGCTTTCCATAATTATGCCTTCTAGATTTATAATATACTCGTCATACTATTAGTTGTTATGACCATTACACGAATGAACAAGCATGTAATGTGACTTATTCCACTTTCATAATAAACAAAATATTGATAGCGTTTAGTGTTCATTCTTTAATCACTATTTCTAGGAATTATTTTACAGTTAAGTGCAAGAATGTAACAAAATATGAAAGTTCACTGGACTTCAATATTTTGTATAACGTTAACTCAATTTTTAAAAAATTTGACTTATTCCACTTTCAAAATAAACGGCTCATATACTCCCATACATAACTCAGAAAGAAACAACAATAGTCAAAATAAAAATTAATAATATTATGAATGTGGCCGATGAAGAATCTATAAATTAGAAACCATTGCTTTTTGTTTTTGGTTTTTATTTATTTTTATAGACCTTTTCTCTCCAAACATTTTGACACTAAATTCATCGAAGCCGTAGGTGAGCCGCAGTGTAATAAACTAACTTAGGCAGGCCTGATTGTATGAACGAGGATAGAAAAAATAAAATCCGAGAGTACAGATATATCTTTATCCGAGAATTTTATTTTTTTCCTATTGTATGAACAATTTAAAATATTTTTCTATCCTCTGTTTTATTGTAGTTTTAGAGCCGTTTTTATTTGAGTGGTAACACCTTTTTCTTTGACGCTTAGGTAATTGAAAATAAATATTCATATTCTTGCTTTTTCAAACGTTTAATCGGTGTATTATTATTTGACTGCATCTTATCTCTTAAGTATAATTATTAATTAATCAATTTTATCGTCATTATAACACGATAACAAACTGTGAACAGTTTAAAATGTCAAAAAAAACAACAACAACATTTTGTATCCTCTGTTCTATCCACCGAAAAGAGAAGATAGAAACAGCGGATATAACAATATCCATTGATTTATTTGCTTGTTCATACAATGCAAACGACGATTAATCCGAGGTTATATCGTCTATCCGCGTTCATACAATCGGGCCATAGTTTCAACCGAAAAATCGGTTGTTTTTTTACAAAGCATTTCACACGGACACTATACATAGACAAAAAAATTGTGTCTCGACACAAAATTTTTAATCCACTCATATAGAAAAACAACACAAAAAACAACCAAGTTGTACTAATTCCGAGAACTTTTCTTTTCATTGCTGTGTTTTTTTATAAGTCTCGCGATAGATCTATTCAGATATTTGCCAAAAAAAAAAAGGGAAATTGTAACTACTTCTATCATCCACTTAAAAATACTGGCACTCGCAGCACTAAGAATTTGTGTTTATTTTGACAGCGCTACGTCATTTTTTCATTATTATTTTGTTTTACCAAAAGCATAAATAAATGAGGAAAAATGCGAATACATTTTATCCATATATAAAAATGAGACGGACATACTAAAACGTTTTTTTTCTTTCAAAATGTTCTATGATATTTTAAATTTTGAACAACTTTTACGGAAAATGATAAACAGGTTCATTTTTCGATTTTTCCATTTTTTTCGCCAAAAAAAAACTTTTGGATTGCGGTAAATAGCATTAAATAACACATTTTGAATATGCCTCTTCATAATGGATTGAAATAATAATAAAATGAATACTTTTAACGTATATGTTCTGTCTTTTAAAATAGAGCAATAGATTAAATGTAAATCAGCTACTAGTTTCATATTGTATGATATATGTACTAAAAATTGACCGTGGTTTGCTTCCATGCTAAAATACAAATTTTTAATGTGTGTCTTTACTCATAAAAGGGAAAATCTGTAGTCTCGATAGCATATCTGGATAAAAAGCAAGTGTAATTCAAGGAAATGAATTAAAAACGATGAAATGTCGAATACAAAGTTATTCTTGATTCAAATAAACTGAATCAATTGCAGTTTAACCTCAAAAATAGAGAACATCTGGATGCAATCTATTGAGATCTATCGAGACTTATAAAAAAACACGGCACATGTTGTTTTTTTCACATCTGTACTAAAATATAAAATTTCCTCTGTTGCAATAAATAAATTGTTCAACCCTATATTGATTGTGACATTTTGTTTGTTGGTTTGATTTATTAGTGCGCGAATACAAAATATATTTTAATAAAAATAAAAGTTTTCGATAAATTAAAAGTTTTTTAATTTTATAATGGATCATTTTGATTACCTCGACGATGAGGCATTCTAGATTGAATATCTGGAAGATTCGGAAGGATCAAAATTTGAACTATTTCGCAGTGGTTCAACGATTAATATACCTCCTCGTGAAGTGAAAAAAAAAAATACTACTAAACATAAACTTTTGACGACCGCTTTGCAAGGCAACCGGTATGATTTCGAGAGTGCACTGTTGGATTCAGTTTTTGATCGTGCTCCTGTATTTGATTATACCATACCGGTCAAAGAGCGTGCGCATTCAATAATTAATCAATTATGGGAAGAAGTATGTTGTGAAATGTGGGAAAAATTTGTAGAGTTAAACGTGCGAGTGGATTTGGTGATAGATCTGTATAAAAGGTTAAGAAATTCCTACATGCGATATAAAAACAATGTGGACAAAATTCAAACTAGAAGGACAATACCTCTTTTGATGGTGAAGCGAGTTTTCTTCTTCACGGAGACAAAAATTATGCATACAGAGGGATGCCTGAACTATTCTGTCTACCGAGTCCGCAGAAGTTTCGATACATGTGCGCAGAATTCTCCAGCGAGCACTTAAAATTTCGAAAGCATTTTCAATTATTCGTCTAGCCCTCGATTGCCGATAATTAAAAATGTTTTTTTCATAGTCCAATTTCCCACTTGATTTGCCAGAATATGGGGTTATCATATAAGGCTTTAAACCAAAAGCCTTATCACCCAAGAAAATATGCGGCAAAACTGAACCACCCTCATATATCTCACCATCCTTCGGTGCATTTATGCTATTGGATGCCAATCGTTTACCAATTTGGGAATCTTTAAATACTCCTCCGCTTTGACGTCCTTGCGAGCCTACGTCTATCATTACAAATCGATACCGATAATCGCAGACAGCTAGCAATATAATGCTATAAAACTGTTTATAGTTGTAGTATTCCGAGCCAGAATATGGTGGTGCCTACCATATAAAATAAACGTATAATATACATATATTTTGTTGGTGGTATCTTGCCGGGAAATTGTTGGAACAACTATTTTTAACAGGCTGTCAAAGGACGCTGGAGTCATTCGCGTATAATTGAAAAACGATTCATGATCGTTTAATCGCATCTCGGCCAATAAATTATGATCTCCGTGATCATTTCTTGTCTGTTCCAAGAAAATAGGACGAACCCACCACCTGGGAATTCTACATTTTTTCTTACCCAATAGTTTGGCTGCTTCACTACATACAATTATAGCAATAGCAGCCGTAGCCACATTTCTACCATAATCGCCATTAATTTTTAAAAAATCGATTCAAGACACATTTTGACCATATAAAACTACATACGTAATATTTTAGCCGCCAGTCAGCAAGCGTTGCAATTATATTTGGGAAAGTCACTAATTTGTTTTTATCGACGATGACGAGAATTTTTTTTGTTTAGGTATTTTTTGTTTTGGTTTTTAATTAACCAAAAATATAAATTCCCCATGTTAGATGAAAGAGAAAATGACTTGAGGCGAGCATAAGGACTAAAAATTTGAACCGATTTCACCCGATTTGCTTATTTTTGATACTTACCATCACCAGAAAATACATTAATACAATAATAATATTTGACGGCACACAATATGAAAATGTATATTTTACGTCGTGTATATATGTATATAAAATTCTCAATCCCCATTTTGCGACCAAAATCGATTTTTATAGAATATGGTAATCTAGGAAGGAACATGGCTATTCCTCAACCGATTATGATGAAATTTGATATGTGCGATTAAAATGGGATTCTATAAAATGATTTGTAGATGAAGTTCTGGAATAAGGTCAAGTACACTTGCGAACATTAAAATTCTCGTAAATCGTATTTATATAATTAAATTAAACAAAACATAAAAATATTATTATTTTTCCTAGAAAACATTCAGAAAATTTCCATTTATACAACAAAATTAACTTCCAACGAATTTGGACAAGATACACTCGCATAATTAAAAAATGATTATTTCTCTGTAATAATATGTACATGAAATAAATTGGTATACGAGTATACTGATGTTTGTAAATGTTTATGTAACGATAGTAACCGGAGATGGCAATTTCAAACAAAAGCACAGCTTCTTTAGCACACTGAAACAAAGCACAAAAACTGAAAAAAAATGAAACATTTTCAATATTTTCATTCATCCATTCATTCGTAATTACAAAAACAACAATACGTATATTTGTACTTGAAAAGCTCATTATACTTCGCTTTTTTGTTTTTGTTGTTGTGCTAAATTTTAGTCAAAGCATGTAAAACTAATTAAAAAGTGTTTGCTGCTTTTTATATTTTATTTCAATCATAAAATTTGTTTTTGCCTATAATTATGTAATGTATGGTATAATATGTTTATCTTATTAAATCTTCAAATAGTTTATATTTTATAAACTATACAGAAACCCACACAAACACATAAAAGGGAATCAGAGTAAAAACAGGATTACTGACAAAAAATTAAAATGCTAAAACGGAAAATTTGTTTTTATTTGTGTTTGTATTTGAATTGAAGCAAAGCTGAGCTTTTTCTTCTTTTGTCAAACTTTGCAAAAAAACTAAATGTAACTTTTTAATTTTTTTTTATATTCCTTTGAATGCAAATCGATTTTTTTTTTTATGTTGCTAGTTTGTGGTTTGTTTCCTACAAGTTATTAAGTAATTTTAATTTGGTTAGTTTTGTAATTCAAACAAAATTAGTTTTGTAATTTAATTTGAATAAGGAAAGGGATGTATTATCTGGAAATTAAACATAGCTTCCAAATGGAGATAGGGAACTAGAGTTACTTCGATCTAAAGAGACCAAAGTATTGAAATCCTGTGAAAAATGAGCAAAAAATTGGTTGGTCCAGAACCACTTTTCTCGACGTTTTGAAAGTTCCTGAGTCTGAAAAAGCAAACAAAAAAAAAAATTGTCCGTTCGTCTGTCTGGACGTCTGGATGTCTGAATGTCTGGATGTCTGTACGCATGGTATCTCGGGAACGGCTGGTCCGATTTCGATTTTTTTTTCGCCAATCAGTTTCTATCATCAAGGTGGAGATTTAAAAAGCTTGGGGATCCTGTACGTCAAAAGAATCGGATACCTGCCATACTAATTGGTCCAAAATACCTGCGGTTATAAAAATATTTAGTAATTTTAATATATGAATTTAGAGTTGGGCATTGAGTTTGGGGTTGAGTTGAAGGTTAAATTAGGGGTTAACTTGCGGGTTGAGTTGAAGGTGAGTTGGAGTTATGTTGGGGTTGGATTAGTATATACTGTGAACAGTTCAACAATTTTTTATATGGAATACTGGTTTGAGTATTGAGTTAGGCGTAGAGTTTGCGGTTGAGTTAAGGGTTGAGTTGGGTTCCGTTCGCGGGTTGAACTGGGGTTGAGTTGAGGTTGGATTAGGATTTAGTGAGCAGTTGAGCAATCGATATATATAAAAGTTAGTGTTTTTATGTATGTGCAGTACTACAGGTTTTACACTTCAAATTGAAATTTTTAGATTTCAAGTTGAACCTGTAGCAAATTATATGTATGGCCACTAGGATCTATTTCCCAACCGATTATGATGAAATTTGACATATGTGTTTGAAATATGGTTTTAAATTGATTTTTAAAGAGTAAGAACTAATAACTTTAGAATCCTACTTCCAATGTACCTATCGAATTTCATCGTAATAGGTTTAGAAATTGGCAAGTTGGTCATATTATATTCCAGAACTTCATCCAAAAATCATTTTAGAATCCCATTTCTATCGCGGATGTCAAATTTCACTAAAATCCATTATGAAATAGATAAGCTTTATCCTAATTGGCCATACATATAATTTGCTAAAGGTTCAACTTGAAGTGTAAAACCTGTGTATGTGTAAGATATTTAAAATGCATGTAAAACAATTTTTTTGATGGAAAGGATTTTTAATTTTTGGTTCGCGGTTTTGGGATTTATGATAATCGTGTATTGTAGCCAGCGCCATTTGTAATTCAATACTACTTAACGGAACTCAAAGACAGCCTAATTCTAAAGAGTTGTCAAAAAATTGCCATTTGTTGCCTATATTTGAAATTGATACTATTTAGCGTGTACTGAAAGCGTTTTTTTCCTAAATGTATATTAAAATATCCCATTTCTGCTGGGTAGTTTGGGCGTCTATTTGGGGGGGGGGGGGGGGGGAAGAACCAAAGTTTATTAATATATCAGCTGCGTGATAGGTACAATTGTGTAAGGGGTAACCTGACCACAATCCGCAAGTGTACGTGCTGCCTCCTAGGGGTAACCACTAGTAACTAAGGCTATTTGCCACAAGCTAAAGTATGACGCTAAAGGAGAAATCCTTGATAAAAAAGCCTAATCTAAGGTGGAACAGCATATGCCGATGGATGAATGGCTTATAGGTTAATTAGTCCAAATATGCAGACTCTGGATCCCAGGCTCCCTCCAGTTTTATTTAGCCTTCCTGCAGTAAAGCTAGGTGAACTACAGGCGACTTTCCATTCCCAGCAACTCGTAGAAGTAAAATCAAAACCGTACACGGGGCCGGGGTAGGAATATACGGGAGTGGGGCTTCCCTCTCGAAGTCCTTGGGTCCCAATTCAACCTTCTTACTAGCAAAACTAAATGCTATGGTAAACATCTCGGTGGGAAAGCAATGAGCCCAGATAGTATGTATCGCGTACCGGCCGGCAGTATTATCAGGTTCATTAAGAGCCTGAATATTGACTGGACGGATAATTAAGCAAGGTCCAAGTACAAACGATATTTTATGTCGCAGTGTAGTACACAGTAAGATTAATTCAACTTTTAAAATAAATTCTACAATCAGGTAAATGAAAAAGTGAATCAGCCAAACATGAACAAGTCTATGACCAACGGGCCCCTGTATCGGCCAATACTACATAGCTCAAATAAACTAAATGTTAATAACGAAATACAAAGCTATACATAAGCTACATGTATGTCGCTAATGAAGAAAAAATAATGCAAGGCAACACAGATAAGAACTGTCAATTAGCTGATCAACAAAATCAAGTCAGATTATTATTCGATTCAAATAAAGTTGCTTATTCTTCCGATTCTGGGGTGGGAATCAGCACCTGCTAACTGAATCAAGCACCTGCCAACTGAAGTTTCTGCGGATGTCTTATTAAACAAAGACTAAGTGGCCAAAAAAAAATAGAACTCCTGAAATTGTCCTGAAGGTGTGATGAAAATCACATCTGACATCATAATAATTTCAACTAGCAAATTTGAACCAACACAAAAAAAGAGGTAGAAAAGCATTTCTGCACGTACTGGCCTAAAACTCAAAAACCAAAAGTCATGGTTGCAAAAGGCTTGCACCAGGACACGCCACCTGATTAAATCAAAGAAGTTTCTGCAAAGGGAATCAAAGTCTTAAGCGTATATCCCACAAACAAAATTGTGAAAGAAAACAACGGAGCTGAGAAAATATTTGGAATCCAATTTTCACGATCACATTTGACGCTTCAACCAAAACTTCGGAGATTCATTCCATCATTGGATGCTGTGGATACATGATTTTTTAATTTTATTAAATTGGTTGGAACCATCCGAGGTTCCATATTCAATGCCACGATGGGCCCATGGTGCATACCAGTGATTCTATCCTAACTTGCGAACGCGTGCTGCAGCCTTAATAAACTGAAGTAGTTTAGGCCAAGGCAAGGAATACAGCTGATGCGCTGAAGGTGTACTTTAAAATGACCGTGTTCAGTAAGAGTCGCGATCAAAACTCTCAACTGTTTCTTGCTGAGAGATAAAGCAAACCTAATGGCCCTCAAATTAGGTTCACTAATAAAAAGTTTGGCAATGCGGCAGCTACAAGTAGCAAGCCATTGCGGTTTTAATTCACTTACAGCGCAGTTAATATAACTAAATGGTAAGGAAGCAACTGGTTCGGGACAAATTAATTTAAACTCAGCCCCAGCTTTCGCTAGAGAATCAGCGACATCATTGTCCTCAATGCCACAATGGGCAGGAACCCACATAACCGTCACTCGATTACTAGAACAGAGAATATGTAAAAAGTGTTTACAGTCCTTAACAAATTTTGACACAGTCACGGGATTATCCAAAGAATTCAGCACAGATAAGCTATCTGTACAGAAAACAAAATTTTTATTTGTAACAGCGAGATTCAATTCCTCAATTACGCAGAGCGAAAGAGCAATTAGTTCCGTTTGAAAACTGTGAAGTACCAGCCCAGGTAGACTGAAAAATTTAAATCACACGTAGGGCAGTACACTCGACAACCAGAACTATTATCAGAGCGAGAGCCATCAGAAAAGAGGACTTTCGACTCATACAAGTTCTCAAGAAAATTCAGTGATCTCCACTGATCTCTCGAAGGTCGCACCACTGAATATAATTTAGATAAATTGAATTCAGACATCAGTTTATCATTAACCATATCAATTTATGGTATTAATGATGCGAAATCATTTAAAATTGTTCTATGGCCCACGACTAAACCAAGAGAGTTCCACATTCTTGTGCTCCTTAGCCGAAACGCATCAGAACATGCTGTGCTAAGAATGGAAGAATGTAGCTGTGGCTTTCCACAGAATAGAATTGATTCCATGGCGAGAAGGGGAGTCGAGGCCATGGCTCCTGTAATGGCGCTACAAGCAATAATTTGTAAACCATTAAGTTTAATGATTGAAGCCTTTAATTTAACCACTGGCCACCATACCATGGAAGGATAAAATAACATTGGTAGAACCAATGATTTATAGATGAAATACAGCATTTTGGGAGTTAGACCCCAGATTTTCCCAAAGGCTCGTCTACACTGCCAAAAGATGGTAGTCGATTTTTGAAGTTTATACTGCAGGTGAAATTACCGGGAAAGTTTACTGTCCAAGAAGACACTTAAATACTTAACGTGGTCGGATCTGTTAATCGGCCTCCCGAAATTAAATTCACAGTTAGTCCACCAATCTTTCGATCGCTGGTAAATATAACCATATCAGCAACTGTAATAACAAGATCGTCAGCGTAGTTTTGAGCAACAAAGCCTGACTGAAGAAGTTTCACAAGTAGAGCGTTAATCACCAAAAGCCATAACAGGGATGAGAGCGCACCTCCCTGAGGACAACCTTTGGCAACTTTAACCGAGATTGAAGCATTATCCACGCCAACCTCAACGATGTGAGATTTGAGCATATGTACAATCAATCCATTTTACAATGGTGGAATCAATACCGAAATTGGTACAGGCATTAATAATCGACGAGAACGATGTACTGTCAAAGGCTCCCACAATGTCCAAGAAAGTACCTACAAGAAACTCTTTATTTTTGAGGGATCTTTCGATCCTAGTGACAAGTTCATGTAGAGCCGTTTCATAGGGCTTACCTATACCCTTTAAGCATGTTGCATGTTACTGAGTTGAGAATTAGATAAATATTTATCTGTAATAAATCTGTCGACAATCCTCTCTAACGTTTTAAGAAATGTTGAGGACAGACTGTTAGGCCGAAATACTTTGGGATCAGTGTAATCTGATTTACCAGCCTTCGGTAAAAAACCAACGTTGCTCTTGTACCAAACCTGAGGAACAATGATTAAAGCAACGCGCGTTTAAAAAAAATGGAGAAGGTGGTCCCTAATAATAGGAAAATCATGCGGTAATACAGCCGGAAAAATCCCATCAGGACCACCTGAATTGTGTGGTTAAAAGAGAATATACTCCAACGCAGAACTTCGGACGTAACTATCCGAACCGCTAAATCCCAGTCAGGAGCTTCAGTGCAATTCCTATTGGTTAGAGATTGAGCAAAATCAGAGTTAACGATGGCACACTCCAGAAAATGAACAGAAAGAAGCAACTCGTTTGCGAAGAAGTAAACTTGCCATTCGATAGACGAAGAGCATCAAGTCTACAGGTGTCATTTTTAGCCAACGCTCTATTACCTAAGTCTAGCGATCGCAGAGAGACTATTCATTTCCTCACAGAAGTTTGTCTATGCGGTTCTGTGAGCGGACCTTAAGGTTTTTTTATATTCCTTTTGAGCTGTTAGGAAACTATCATTATTTTAACTATCATTATAGTATTTTTTGCTTTATTCTTCAGTTTCCTAGTAAGTTTCCTTTGTTTCTTAAGAGCAAGGCACCAGAAGGGTCTATTCCCAATCTTTTGTTTGGTAATAAGTGGACACGAATTTTCAAAAGCTGTCGATCATGTTTTTGTCAGCTTGTAACTCAATGTACTCAACCGAGCGAATATCCATAGCAGGATGAATTAGAGATTTAAGTTCGAGAGAGAATAGATCCCAATTGGTTAACTTACGATTACGATATGGTACATGATTAGCTGAGAAGCTACAAGAAAACGTCAAGCGTTTAGTCATGTGGCATCAGAACGACAAATGCAACTTCACTGTGTGAAGTGTGTCAACTCCCACACACCAGGGGAATGCCCAAGAAACAAGGACCAAAACATCACTATCGTATGCTATAACAGCAAAGGAGCACATGCATCCAATTTTTCGGAATGTCCAGAACCACAAAATTACCTGAGTTCAGAATGTTCCAATTTAATTTAATACAGAACAGACTAAAAATCCAAGAAATCGGGAGGTACGGCTATCCTGGTATATAATAAGGCCAAACACGCAAGCCCTGAGGTTAGTAATTCTTTCACTGTTGATCTCCTTATATTTCTGGAAGGTGAAAAAAAAACTGACCTGAGCCTATTTAATGGCATACAGGATAGAATAGTAGTTTGTGGGGATTTCAATTCCAGACATACAGACATTCAATGTGTAAACTTTTTGATTTTTGCGAGGCAAATAATGTCCAAATAGACTTCCCGGTAATAGGCACTCGCGGTGATGCAGTTCTAGACCTTATTATATAGCTAAGAATATAATCATTGACGATAAAGGTCTTAGTCCTGAATGAGTTTTATTCTAATCACTTGTCCGTTCTGTTCTGTATTGCTATAAACTTCAATCTATTCCAAAACACTTATGAGGCTTTAGTTCGTCATTCTGGCTTGGCTTTAGACACTAAGTTCACTATAAAATAAATCCTTTTAATGAGCTGCCAATTGAGTCATGATAGAATGAATTAGTTGCATTCCATTCCCTTACTGGACTCAAACGATTTCTTCGGTGTTTTTTTGGTGATATTCGTTATACCTACTTAGTTTCACTTGCCACAAACAACTAAGGACAGTTAACATTTAAAAGTTTAATTCTAAAAACAAAATTTGAAAAGGCTATTTAATCTTCAAAATTAAGCTCAATCAATTTAGTCATTAGCATTCAGTGATTTATCCGAAAATTTGAATCTAACACATATTTCATATTTCTCTTTCTAGACAAGTGCCGCTCACCTAGATGCAACACCAACATTCCCCCGAGTGCAGCGACAACTAGAGCACTTGCAACAACAAATCACTAACACACCAGTGACTACACCAGAAACACATATAAGTGATTACCGTGCTAATAAACGAACAGATTCTCGAGCCGACAAACCAGAGCTACTAAACAATTCCACCGAAAAGTCACCAAATGCAGAACCGGTCTCCATAAAATTAACACCATCATCAACATTAAATATTCGACGTGACGCGTACGCAAATTTCCTGGGCAGTGCAATTCAAAATTTTCGTAAAGGTTTCCAAAACGCGGTTGAACATGTCCAATCGAGATTACAACGTCCCACTGTGCCACCACAACCTTTAATCACAGCTCGTCTCACAGCAAACGCAACAACGAATAACGATCAAACAACTGAACTCACAGATTTCAATGTGGACGATGTCACCCAGGATATACCAGCCGATAACGATTTTAATGATGACGAAATGGTGACAAACGATCCTGACAACGACGAAAACACACAAAACCTACAAATAATTCAAATAATTTCGAATATTTTCCAATTTTTGCGCAGGCCACCACATAACGGCGGCAATGAAACTGATTTTAGATCGAACATTCGTAAATTGAAAATGTTACTGCTTGAACGGAAAATTAAAAAAATTACCGAATTTATTATTAATCCTCTGATCATTTCGATGAACAATTTGACAGGTTTACTAAATGGTAATGGGACCACAGAAATGATGAATGTTATTAATGAAAAATTAATAGACGCGGATGAACAAGCAAATGATAATGAGGTTGAATTTATGACATCGTCTGGATCATCGTTGCTGAATCGTGAACAGGCGCGGAATTTAGATAACTATGGTATTATGATAATGGAAGTGTTCGGATCGGTGATCGGATTAACGTGGGGATTTATTAGCCAGATTAAGGGGTTCTTAATGCGGAGCTAATTGATTATAGTTTGTGTCTATTTAGTTTTATGTTATAGCACTAGTTCACTGTATGTCTAGGTAGTATTTATGTCACGTAGTACCAATTTTTTTTTATGTTTAAAGACAATATATAAATTACATCGAAACGTGGTCAATTATTTTTATTTTTGGAAAATTTTTTGTATGCACATACTAGAATATGTATTCATAAATAATAATTTCAAGGTGTCCGCATTAATAAACAATTCAAGGTTTGATGTCTAAATTACCATATAGGCAAACAAAATATGTGTAATTATACGATTTCATAATTCGACGGATATTTCGAATCAATAATTAGGGTGGTAAATTTATTGTGTTCTATAGAACAACCCACATACAAATAATGCCCAAATACATTGTATCGAATTGTGTACGTAAATATATCGAAAAGATAATGGAGCTTAATTATCAAAATGAGAGTTCATAAAAATAATTTCAGTTAATTTTTTTTATGCAAGAGAAACGTGTTTTATTTTGTGGAATATGATTAAATTTAATACAGGTAGGGTGCAAATTGCGTGGTGTATATTTAAATTTTTCTTTTCTACATCACAATGAAATTTCCTGAGTAACATATGATGAGCTGTCAATTTTGCAGTGAAAGCCCGTACAGAGAAATTTTAGTTATTTTAGTTCACTGTTTAGCAGTTTAGCATATACTTACCATTTTACAGTCTTTCAATTATTACCATTTTTTTTTTGTTGTGTAAGCAATTATTTTATTTTAGCCATTTTCATAGAAAAAAAACCCTTTTCCAAAATATTTGTAAGGAAACTCTTTGACCCCGCCTCGATCACTTTGAAAATTTAATACAAAGTATTGTCATGGAATACAAGAAAGTATAGAAATGATCACACAAAGGGTAAAATTATTTTATAAAAAATGTGTATGGGAGCCCTTTGACTCTGAGTCCGACCACTTTGAATATGAAAGACCCTTTATTCTAAGCGATTGAAAACATTAGAAACATTGTTGTATATGTTGTATACCGGGTGATTTTTTTAACCTGATACACTCAAATATCTCAGAAAATAAGCACTCGATACGGAAAAAAATGGTAAGATCTGCCCCCCCCCCCTAGGAACCCCTATTTTTATTGCAGATTCGGATTCTACGGCTAAAAATACGACTATTTAGAGTTAAGTCTCACAGCTGCGGATTATCTGTAGTTCTGGGAGAGATATAAGAGTGCTCTGACAACATGAACTAAAATGACCATTAGTTGCCTCTTTAACGAAATGTAAAACATGACCATGCACACATTCAATGTTCAATGCACCCAAGTTATTTTCTAGTATGGCGGATTCATCCAACAAATCTTCTCTGAAAGACATGTTGGCCCTTATTTTAAGATTATGGCGATAATCCCTTTGCTCGTTCACATTCCGAATACCACGCCCCCTTTTGCCTGGCCTTCCTCGGCGAACGGTACTCATTTTAAAATTATTAAATATTCCTTAGAATTTCATTTTTCAGCACGAAACCGAAATATAAGAGGATTGGAAGTTCTGTCTTGAAGAGTTCTATTTTAAATTTGCTTTTAAAAACAAAAACCCTAATTACAGTAGTTTGCTGCGTTATACCGGGTGATTTTTTTAGCCTGATACACTCAAATATCTAGGAAAATAAGCACTCTACGAAAAAAATGGTCAAGATCAAAATTTAATTATTCCGCGGGGGAAATACAATAGTGTTAAACAAATTAGTCCCTCCCCCCCCCCCCCTCCTTGTAGGTGGAGCGGGGGTAACTTTGAAACTAAAATAGGAACCCCTATCTTTTATTGCAGATTCGGATTTTACGGCTAAAATACGTAGGATTTGACTGAAACATATTTTCGATTCATGATAGATGGCGCTGTAATTGACGATATTCAATTTTTTTCGATTTCTCCTACTGAGAACCTACGCAAACGATTCTGAAATATGTCTGCAATAAAAATACCATGGTTTCATTGTAAATACACGAAGTTAGTTTTAAACAATTTGTATTTCTTAAAATTTCAATTACTGAAAAATGGATTATCATTATCGTAAGTCGTAACCCAGGAACATGCGATTAAATCGGCTTTCAAATTAATGAATTTGTTTGTAGTTTGTTTTAAAAATACCGATTCAGTCCGAAGATTATTTCGAAAACCGCAATACCTGTGTGAAGCTGTCAATACTACTGCAGAATGGTGAATTTAACTGTACAAGAGAAAATTGAAATGATTCTGGTTATTTTCAGCGTACTGTCAAACAATTTATTACCGATGAAAGTGTTCAACCGAAAAAAAGGACTCGTCCAACAACAGTCACCGGAGAAAATAATGAAATTGATGTATTGGCTGTCGACAAAAAAATCGTCAATGTATGGCTATGTTGCAATTTGCATGCTACCGACTTGCTATACGCAAACGATTTTCACACATCCACCAATCAAAAAATCTATTTCAACAATATATCGTCGGCGATAGTCTGGAAATTCGGAAAAGCAGACATTTTCTTAACGATAACGAGTAATACCGGTACGCTTTCCAAGGCTTTATAGTACTGTTGTTTCATGTGTAATCCATGTGCCATGTGTGTTCGTAATCCAAATGCGCCATGCATGAATAATGGAAAATGCACAAAAAAATCCCCAAGGAGTTTTTGGAAGAAACGGTTGAAAATAATAACGGATATCCAAAGTATAGCAGGCGAGATAATGGAATAATTACACCAAAAAGGTGTTCATCAAATTGATAATCGTGATGTCGTTCCTTATAAACTGTTTCTAATATTACGCTCACATAAATATGGAAATTTGTTCCAGTGTTCGCTCGGTGAAATACCTTTTTAAATATGTATACAAATATAAAGGCTATGACTCGGCATGTAAGGAATTCGTTAGATGCGTCAATGATATGAGGATATGATCAAATTGTAACATATACAAACATCAGATATGTTAGCTCACACGAGTGTATTTGGCGTCTTCATGCAAACGAAACGCATACTGATCAGATACAATAGTTCGTTTAGCAGTCCATGATGATGGCTTCCGGAATGTGTATTTGCGAGAAGGGTGTGAACAAAATGCACTTGAAGTATCAAATTCAAGGCGTACAATATTAATAGCATGGTTTTATTTAAACATGCGTGATCAAAATGCTAACCAATATTTGTATAATGACATCCCGCAATATTACAAATTCTAACAATAAATGGGTGCCACGCCAAAATTGCCAAAATAATCTTGGAAACCTTCAAAGAAGCGGCACTTTCACGAGGTCTACTTAAAGACGACCCCGAGTGGCACATCTGTTTGGAAGAAATGCAGAGCACGCATATGCCACGGCAACTGCGGGAACTGTTTTCTTATATTTGTTGTTTTTGCCAACCAACATCACCAAATCAATTGTGGATGACATTGAAAGCTTCTATGACAGAATATACGGTTGAAATTGATGCATCTGCATCTGAAAATGCAGCATTACAGCAAATCGGTCAAATTCTAAGAAGAGACTGTTCCGAGGTGCTGATATCTATAGTCATTTAAATAATGATCAAAAAAATATAGTAAATCGGACTCTGGACGCAACCTTAGATCATTTCGAAGCTAATTTGTTTTTCTTTGAAGCTCCTGGCGGATGTGGTAAGACTTCATTCATTCATATATTTTGGTTATAGTTAGGGGTGAGGTGACATAGCTATGGTAGCTGCCTGGACTGGAATAGCGACATTACTATTAGATGGCGGAACGACATTCCATCGTTTATTCGGTCTCCCTGTACCGGTAACATCTTTGTACGTTTCTTCGATAAAACCAACATCAAATAGAGCTACAGCCTTACGTAAAGCGTCAGTTATTTTAATTGATGAGGTATCGATGATATCAGCAGCAGCAGTGGACTGTATAGATCGCCTACTTCGTGATATTATGAAGTGTGAGGACGCGTTATTAGCTAACGATCCAATGAGATTTCAGACAAGTCTTACCAGTGGTGCCATTGGCAAGTAAAGTTCAAATCCTCGAATCTTGCATTCAGACAAGCAGAATTTGAAATTCTCACATTAAACTTTATTTAAGTAATAATATGTATGATGATGCCAAAGAATGAGAATTTTCCAAGTGGTTGCTTCAATTGGAAAATGGAACACTGCAATGTACTCATGGACAAAACAGGATTAAGATTCCGACCAGTTTTATATGCGAACCAAACTCAATTGTTCATCATATTTTTGGCGATTCTTTGGATCTCCTTATATAGATTAGTATTCAGTAAGAGCAATTGTTGGCTCGTTAAATGATAAATTGCTACCAGATCAACAAAGAGGTACTAAATTTAATTGCCGGGGATTCTAAGAAGTATTGCAGTGTCGATTCGATTATCACAACGGATCCTTCAGAAACATTAAATATACCATTAGAGTATATTAATTCTATAACACCTTCTGAAATGCTACCACACAAACTAATCTTGAAAGTTGGTGCAATAGTTATGCTTAACAGGAATATGAATTTAGGATCAGGTTTATGGTATTCGTATGGTGCTGATTGAATTATTTGAAAAATCCGCAAAACTAGGAGTTAATTCAGGTGTTGGAAAAAGTAATGAACAAGAATTGGAAGAATTGTTTGATGTGGACCCTTTTTTTTTTTTTTTTTTTCGCTGGCGCTACATCCCATAGAGGGATTTGGCCGCTTCATATTGAAGTTTCGTAATTATTTTTACAACAGATAATGAGTGATTAATTCATTGATCCTTACATTAACCAGCCGTGATTTTTTCATCACCCGCCGGGAATCGAACCCGGGACCTCCGGGGCTTAAAGCAAGCATGCTAACAACTGTGCCACCGGGGCGGCGGATGTGGACCCTTGTCAGACTGAAAAACAATTGGCAGAAGAGTTGAATGTTACCCAACAATGTGTTTAGCAACGTATACATGCAATGGGATTGGTTCAGAAGCTGGGAAATAGGGTGCCACACAAATTGAAAGAACGGGACATGGAACGTCGGAAAACCAAGTGCGAATTGTTGCTTCAACGATTACAAAGGAAGGGGTTTTTGCATCGGATCATCACTGGGGATGAAAAGTGGATCCATTATGTCAATCAAAAGCGCAAACCAGTGTGGGTCAAGCCAGGTGAACCAGGGCCGTCGACGCCAAAAGCAAATATCCATGGTTCGAAGGTGATGCTTTGTATTTGGTGAGATATGAAGGGTGTCGTCTATTATGAGCTGCTGAAAGAGCGTGAAACCATTACGGGACAAGTTTATCGACGACAACTGATGGCTTTAAAGCAAGCTCTAGCTGCAAAACGACCGGAATGAGACATGTTGCTATACCTGTCGAAAATTACTTGGACAGGCAGAACTGGGAAATTCTACCCCACCCGACATATTCACCAGACATTGCTCCCTCTGATTACCACTTGTTCCGGTCAATGCAATCAACTCTGGCGCAGCAGCACTTCACTTATTATGAAAACGTCAAAAAATGGGTCGATGACTGGATCGCCTCGAAACCATCAGACTTCTTTCTTCAGGGAATCCGTTTATTGCTTGAACGATGGGCGAAGGTTATAGCTTCCGAAGGAGCATACTTTGAATAAACCATTCTTTGATTTTCTACACAAACTAGATGACTTTAATTTCAGTAAAAAAGGTCGGAACTACATATATTTGTACACCCAATACTAAGATCTAGGAGCTAGGACCGATAGTTAAAGTTTTGCTAGAAGTATTCGGTTTGGTTATACTTTTATAATAAACTATATTAAACTAAACTAAATGAATTATTTATTTGCATAATAAATAGTAGCAAACAACACATTATACAAAACTGCATTTACACGGTTCTTTTTACACGATTTTTCTTTAATGGTGGAATATATCTATACCGTGTGAAAATAAGTTTAGGAGTATTTGAAATAATTTCAGACAATGACCTCCAGAATTTTAGGTCCAGGTGCCATCCCCTGGCCTACTCTTCTGTAACACAGTACGTATTACTACAGTGCAAATATACAAAATGTACATGTAACATTTTGTTTATTTTCACTGTAGTAATACGTAATGTGTTAGAGAAGAGTGGGCTAGGGAATGTTCCACTAGTGTTATAAATGGATAAGTGAACAATAAAAGTAGAAAGTGTGTTAAAAAGTGTTGACAAATATTATTGGGCATTGCTATACCAGCAAAATTATGCTTTACTTGCAAAATCCAGATTTAATTTATCATCAAAGGGATGTGCACCAATTCAAGGGAAACCCCAAATCTTTCAAAAAAATTATCGAATTAATTCATTTACGTTTCACAAAATCAAATTAAAAAATTATCAAGGTATCCGACTTACTGTATGTAAGAGCGCCTCCAGTTTGGCTGAAACAACGTTCGCGAATAAAGCTTAAGGACAAAAACCGGAAAGTATATAGTTCAAATCTAAAGAAAGGTCAGCGTATACTTATTTATTTCCATACAAACTATTCTACAGTAAAAAAAAACCTAATGAATAGTAACATAAAAATTTCCAAATCTCGAAATACATAATATTTTACAAAATAAAATTTAACTTAAATACAATTTACAAATGTATAATACAGACAAAATTGATAGTTAAAAATCAAATTTACGAATTGCATCACGGAAAATCTCTCTTGACCTCGAAAAATCGAAAAAAGAATAATATTCATATGTAGGTTAACTTTTTAATGTCCTCCACTATTCGATTTCCTATTTTGTATGCCAAATAAAAATTTATTGGGTTTTGTCCCAAATTTTATTATTCTGTAAATATTAATTTTCTTTAAATACAAAAAAAAAAAAAAAATTGTGGCCATTAAAAATATTTAAAGGAAATGGTAGACATGGTTAAGAATTATGAATGATGTTATCAACGATGATATAATTCCAATATTTCAGTTAAATATTTTCTTTTCAGCTTAGCAGCGTTGTCCAAGTTTGATGTTTGAAATATTAAGTGACCTATGAAATGTTTAAATACTTTGGTCTTACAACTTAGACTTCAACATGCCGAATGTCTGTTCGATCACTGTTCGGGAGGAACTGACCCTCGTATTAAATTTGTGCTGCTTTGAAGTTAGTAGCCAATTATCCTTATAAGGTACAATCAGGTGTTTTTTGAACGGGTAGGCTGAATCACTGAGTATATACCAATCGACTTCTGGCAAGTTCATAGTTTCGTCCTCAATTTATTTCTGAATATTGTGCGACTGGTAATACACTGGCGTCGTGGCTTCTACCAGGCCGTCTAAAAAGTATGTTGTGGAATTTCAGTTGGTTATCGCAAATGGCGATAAGTAAAAAAAAATTAAAATTTACAAAAATCAAATTAAAATTACTAATCCACTTGTAGTATTATAGAGAATGAAATCCCTTTCTATTATTGTAGCTGACAGCATCTACAGATGGTGTAGGGATGGGATGTCCATTATAGTTCAATACACCCGATAACATTAGGGAAACTATGGGTTCCCCGTAATTTGTTAAATATCTTTACAACAGATTTTGCAACGTCCCTTGATGGCCAATAAATAAAGTTGGACGATATTTGTGTGACAATACAGTTGATATAGCGCATCCTTTAGATACGCCAAACCTGTCAGCTATGTCTTGGTAGCTGGTTAAATTGCAAAGAGTCCATAGAATCATAAGAACAGATATTTCTAAAGCCAATATTGGACGTCTCGGTGCTGGTTGTTTACCGTTCTCTAATAGTAAAATTTCCTAATAGTAAAAAGAAAATTTTTTCAATATTCAATTGATGATATTTTGCACAACAACGGAAGTTCCGTTTGGTCATATGGAAATGCGATCGAAACATGTCATCATTGTACTGGTGCACAGGATCTACGTGGTTCGTGATTTTAATAACAAAGCTTCATTCTTTTTCGAGAATTTATTGTAAATGTAGTTTAACAATCCAATAAGTTTCTTAAATTCTATAAATCCTATAAATTCTGTATATTTTATAAATTTTATAGAACCAATAAATTCTATAAATTTTATGAATAATATAAATTATTTAAATTTTGTAAATTCTTTGGGTTCTATTATTTGTATCAAGTGTGTCTGTTTTATAAATTCTACAAACTGAAATTTTCTTTTTTTGTAAATACTACAATTTCGATAAATCCATCCTTTAACAATTCTATAAATTCAATAATTTCTATAAATTTTATAAATTCTATAAATTATATGAATGAAGTTTAAAACTTCAAACGTTAAAAAAAGAACAACAAACACATATTTTACTCTCTGATTCAGTCACCAAAAAGGGATGATAAAACAGATGGTAACAAAAATCATCGATTCATTTTGTTTATTAGCGTCATTCATACAATGCAAACTAGGATTAATCAGGCGATTAATCATCTATTCTCGTTCATACAATCGGGCTTAAGTGCCTTAAATTCTACAAATCTCATAAATTTTTTATTTCTTATAAATTCTGTAAATTCAATAAATTCTATAAATTTTAAAATCCAATAAATTCTATAAATTCTACAAAGTCTATAAACATTATAAATTCTAAAATTTTTATAAGCTTTAAAAATTCAATAAATTTTATGAATTTTATAAATTCTATAAATTGTATATATCCTGTGGGTTTTATAAATTGTCAGTTCTATAAATTGTACAAACCCAAACTTTACTTATTCTAAAAATTTCATAATTTCTACGAATATAAATTCTTTAAATTTTATAAACTCTGAATTCTACAAATTTCATAAATTCAAAAATTTCGATAAATCCTATGAGCTTAAATAATTTTATAAACTCAATAATTTCTATAAATTTTATAAATTTAATAACTTCTACGAATAATTCTATAAATTCTATGGGTGAATTTTTAAAATTTAGTAAGTTGTTTTAATTATGTAAATCTCATAAATTGTGTTGTTCTTAAAAGTTCTGTAAATGCTATAAATTTCTTAAGTTCTTCAAAGACTGTAATTATCTAAATTTTAATATGTTTATAAAACCTATAAAACCTATAAATTCTATAAATATTAAGGATTTTATAAACGCCATGAATTCTATAAATTATAGGAATTCTATAAATTTTATAGATTCAAGTTGGGTTCTATAAAGTGTTCAAGTCTGTCAGTTTTATAAATTCTACAAACTCAAATTTGGCTTATTTTAAAAATTCTATAAATTAAATAAATTCGATTAATTCTACAAATTTTAGTATTTCTAAAAAGTCTTTAATTTTTATAAATTTTACAAATTTAATAATTTCTTTCAATCTTTTGAAACGAATAAATTTTATAAAGGTTGAAAATTGAGTAGGTTAGGTTAGTTGGAGTAGCACAGAAGGTATCTTCTTCATCCTTACTGGAACCATATAGAACTACATATTTAGGTTACGTAGAACATCGCGAAGTTACTGTTTTCAAAATCCGACAGGTCCATGGGTCAGTGTTAATTTTTTCTTTGTTTCACCAATACCGTGCAAATTATCAAACAAGCCCCATCTTGAACTTATCTCTCTGCGTGCTAGTATCGGACATGAGCAAAGGAAGTGAACCATGGTCCCTACCTCCTCCTCGTCCAAACAGCATAAACAGATGTAATTTACATCTAAATGTCACTGCCTTCACGAGAGCTTAATATCCTGGTGTGCCCCAAGTCTAGTTTTGGCCAGATCGGTCTTGTATCATTTCAAGTGAGGCTGTCAGTTCAACCTTTCCAGTTTTTGCACTGTCACAGGACTTCCTCTTTCCGGTTGCAACAGGTTAAAAATTCACTAAGTTTATAAAATAATTTTATAAATTCAATAAATTTTCTGAATTTTTTAAATTCTGTAAATTTTGTAGATTCTATAACTTCTATAAATTGTTTTAACTTTTTTCTATTTTTTGTTCTAAAATTTCCCAATTTTTATAAATACTATAAATTCTTTGAACTTTGCAAATTTTATAAAATCGATAAATTCTATAAATTTCATTCATTCAAATTCTTTTAACTTTGTAAATTCCACAATTTTACAAAAAAATTATTTTCCTACTCACTCCTTATAAAATGAATGTGAAAAAAAATCGACAACATTTGGAAACAAACATTTAATTTTTACTGCGATTTAGTACCGTTCGTACAATCTGTCAAACAAGGCAAGATTGTAATAATTCTGATGAGTGGGTTTTATACCCTATTATATGCCAAAAACTACTACGGGAAAACAATTACTACAGAATTCGAGCAGGCCCTAAGTATGCTTTTGTTCGTGGAGAAACTAAAACAAAACTTGGTGTGATGTCTCTTGGTCTGTCTGTCGGTCTCTACAGCCTAGATGGTTTAACCAATCGAAATGAAACTTCATATTAACGCTTTCTTCATAAATTGGGTGGTCCCAGTGAATTTGACTGAACGTCGACCAACCAGAAATGGCAAGTTCCGCCGACCAGAAATTTATGTTGCAAATATCTCAAAAAATATAAGATTAAAATGTCAAAAAAAAGAATCGTGAGCCTCATCTGGGAAGGTGTAGTTGTAGATGTGATTTGTTTATTTGATTTTTTTATGTCGCTATAAATCAATTGCCTACTTAACAAGTAGCGTGAACCCTGAGACTGTCCATATTAAGTTTGTGTATGGGTGTCTTAGTTACGGATCGGTGTTGTTGCAATTTTTAAATTACATTTGGTATCATCCTATCAAGATGAGCGGCTTAGAGGAAGAATCATTTAATTGAGTTGTCACCTTAAAACGTTCGAATTAATCCTAAATTTGATGGGAGATGTTTTACAAGGAATCGGGATAAACTATCGAGACAGTATTTCTCCAAAACAAAAATTAAGCGTGACATTAATGCAGGCTACTCTTTGAGCAATTAAACAAATTTAATGACATACATCTTTTTACATATTTTTGGCACATGGAGGTACGTTTCGTAAATTGGCTATTGATTTTTGTCTTGGCGCTATAACCGTTCGAAAAATAGTCAAACAAACTTGCGAAATAATCAATAGAAAGTTATAACCTGTTTTTATTCCGCCAAAAACCATCGGGGATTGGAAAAAAAATTTAACATGATTTCCTTCGACTGTGGCCAAATGCCAAACTATGGGGGTGCGCTTGATGGCAAACATCGTTTCAGCGTCTTGTTAATGGTGATCCGTGATGCTCACTATAAGTTTAGTACGGTCGCCATTCGGGCTTATGGTTCCAACAGTGACATAGGTGTTTTTGCATCTTGTGCTTTTGGTATAATTTGACAATTGCCACGAGACATACCACTACCGGGTACGAATATCGAAACATCCTTAGCTCTGGTACTCGATGGAGCTCCCCCCCCCCCTCTCCTCTACGTAAGAATTTACTTAGACCGTACGGGGGAAAATATTTAACACACAAACAGCAAATTTGTAATAGGTAAGTACATTTTCAAATTTAATTAGTAATTATTAGTATCAACTAAAATTTGGAATTATTTTTAGGCTAAATACATTTGATATCCATTGCATACATTCCGAGTGTTACTGTCACGCATGATCTTTCAGCCAAAATTTGTAACTGCTTTGGTAAAAAGTTGCACAATCCTTCATAATATTTTGAGGGATCAACAACAAATGCCCAGTCGTAAAATTGTTTTGTCTTCTTCTCATCCAAGTTCAGCTCCAAACACAAATGAGGTCATTACTGCTCCAGAATCCATTGCGACTTGGTTTCTAATTTAGGAGAAAGTTTTTAAATTGTGAATGTAGTAATTCGGTTTACTTTATTAAATAACAAATAACATTAGTAATTCATTCAGTCTTGTTTACTTCTTTCCAAACTCTACATCATTTAGAACTTGTTAAAGCCTTATTCTGGTTATATTATTTTGTCGAGGGGTTAAACGATTTAGACTGTCTACTAGACTTAGCGCAAATTTGGTATTGCTGTCTTCCTCCAGATCATTTTCCAACACGAATTGTTTGCTCCTTATTTTCCTTCAATCATTTCAATACATCCAAAATTCAATTCATTTACTTTTGTTTTGTGGTTATATTTAAGAATTCTCTCGTTTTCAGCTTGATACGTGAAGACTGGATAAGGAGAATTTACTTGAAAAATTATAAATTCATGGGTTGTTTCTTTTAGGACTGAACTGATGTTGGATACCACTTCTTGTGCTTTCGTTATTCATTATAAACTCTCATTGTAGGTTCGCCGAGGCATCACAAATTGCACTCATCCCAGTTTAAGTTATCGTTTACCAAGCATTCTGTTGCCAGACAAGCTTTTAATTAAACGTTGAGACTTTTGGTACGCTCAACTATAGGCATAATATAAATTAAATTTACAATGGCATGTGTACATGAAGTTGATCTCGAATTCTGTACATAAAGAGGAAAATATTTTACCCTTTATTTTGTCCACTATACGTATTCTACCAAAAATCTGCATATAATTCAACCAAAATTTTCAATTTTTGATGTACGAATGCACATTACAACGAACAATCACATATCTAGCGTTTTAGTAAACATACTTTTACACATATGTACATACATATACATATGTATATGGAAAAGCTTTTTTTCCCTAGGAAAATCCTTTTGTACATTTTTTGTTATTTTATGCAAAAATGTTTATGTTTTTTTGAACTAATTAAATATTTAAATTTAGTATCGACATATTAAAATAACAAAGGTACCGGAATACACGTACCGAACTAATTAGTCAATAGGAATACATATGCATGTACGTACCAAAGTTGTTTGAAATTATATAAACATAACGAGCCTACATTTTTTTGTGATTCGTTGAAATTTGGAAAAACATGATATAATTTTTTGTGTCCTCGTGTTCAATCAGTTCAAATTATTGTAGATGCGTGGTAATTATTTAGGATCCAAATATATTTGAATTATTTCAAAATTTTGTCGCATCAGATCAACACCCGTCAAATTTTCATCATATACATAGATTACAAAATAATTAATGTCGTATACTGTATAAAATAAAATCCATATACAATATTCGGTTGGATCTATATCTTAAAACAAAACTTATTGTTTTCATCATTTGTCCCTAAGATAAACTCAGAAAGGCGAACAGCAAAAAAAAAACGAAAGCAGAACGTAAAATCAAGGAATCGATACCGTACATAAACACAATAGAGAAAGACAAATCACTAAAAGATAAACCAATAAAGATTAATGACTTTCTGAGATTATATTATCCAGATCCCAAAACACAAACACATATTCTATACTCCCCATTATTATATATAAACCGTAAAAAATGTATGTTTGTGTGTGCATCGAAAACAGGACGAATCCAACACAAATAAACGATAAAATATGTTTAAACAAGACTATAGAAAATAATTAATTTCCCCAAAAATAAAAATAAAAAATTACAAATCTATTGTGTTATCGATTTGTATAGTCCTAAAAACTGGAAAAATAAACTGAACGAAATTTTCAATTAATCAGACCAAATCAACATACATTTACGATAAAATAACTGACAAATGCACAACTTGCTGATAAAATCATTTATAGGAAAAATTACTCCTTTCTACAAATTAGATTGTGTATACGAAGGATGAGAACAATTTTCTTAGGAATTTTCTAAATTGGAAAATCAGGGGTGGAAGCACAAAAAGTGATAAGTGATAATCATTATAATCACCTTTCTGTGATCAACATTTTGGTGATAATAATTTATCTAGAAAATCACATTGAAATTAAATTAGTTTGTTTTGTGTTAATTTAGCAAAATTTCTTTTTAAATAAACGCTTAATATATGTATATGATGGAAAGTACGTCAAATCACAAATTTTTGGAAGTCATGTTTTAATTTTATGAATTTTAATGTTTTGAATGTAGTAGTGTATTCGTGCCGATCTTACGCCAATTTAGGAGGGGGATTAGTGACGTCATCATTATAAACGTTTACGTCATCATACTAAATGTCAAAGGTCATTGCTCCCAAGATCAAAGGTCAAAGCTCAAAGGTCAAAGGCAACAGATCAAAGGTCAAAAGTCAAATGGTCCAAGGTCAGAAGGTCAAAGGTTAAAGGTCAAAGGTAAAAAATTTGAATAAAAAATACTATTGCACATGTACCTACTGTAATTACAGTTTTTCTTTTATAAAATCAAAATCTGATATTTTAATGGCGAAAGAATGATTAAATTTTTTATGCGTTAGATGAAAATGGAAACATGATGATAAAACCGGTTTGCAATATTTGTACGATCATTACCATAGTAATACAATACATTTTAAGTTAAAAGTTAAAAGTTAAAAGTTAAAAGTTAAAAGTTAAAAGTTAAAAGTTAAAAGTTAAAAGTTAAAAGTTAAAAGTTAAAAGTTAAAAGTTAAAAGTTAAAAGTTAAAAGTTAAAAGTTAAAAGTTAAAAGTTAAAAGTTAAAAGTTAAAAGTTAAAAGTTAAAAGTTAAAAGTTAAAAGTTAAAAGTTAAAAGTTAAAAGTTAAAAGTTAAAAGTTAAAAGTTAAAAGTTAAAAGTTAAAAGTTAAAAGTTAAAAGTTAAAAGTTAAAAGTTAAAAGTTAAAAGTTAAAAGTTAAAAGTTAAAAGTTAAAAGTTAAAAGTTAAAAGTTAAAAGTTAAAAGTTAAAAGTTAAAAGTTAAAAGTTAAAAGTTAAAAGTTAAAAGTTAAAAGTTAAAAGTTAAAAGTTAAAAGTTAAAAGTTAAAAGTTAAAAGTTAAAAGTTAAAAGTTAAAAGTTAAAAGTTAAAAGTTAAAAGTTAAAAGTTAAAAGTTAAAAGTTAAAAGTTAAAAGTTAAAAGTTAAAAGTTAAAAGTTAAAAGTTAAAAGTTAAAAGTTAAAAGTTAAAAGTTAAAAGTTAAAAGTTAAAAGTTAAAAGTTAAAAGTTAAAAGTTAAAAGTTAAAAGTTAAAAGTTAAAAGTTAAAAGTTAAAAGTTAAAAGTTAAAAGTTAAAAGTTAAAAGTTAAAAGTTAAAAGTTAAAAGTTAAAAGTTAAAAGTTAAAAGTTAAAAGTTAAAAGTCAAAAGTTAAAAGTTAAAAGTTAAAAGTCAAAAGTTAAAAGTTAAAAGTTAAAAGTTAAAAGTTAAAAGTTAAAAGTTAAAAGTTAAAAGTTAAAAGTTAAAAGTTAAAAGTTAAAAGTTAAAAGTTAAAAGTTAAAAGTTAAAAGTTAAAAGTTAAAAGTTAAAAGTTAAAAGTTAAAAGTTAAAAGTTAAAAGTTAAAAGTTAAAAGTTAAAAGTTAAAAGTTAAAAGTTAAAAGTTAAAAGTTAAAAGTTAAAAGTTAAAAGTTAAAAGTTAAAAGTTAAAAGTTAAAAGTTAAAAGTTAAAAGTTAAAAGTTAAAAGTTAAAAGTTAAAAGTTAAAAGTTAAAAGTTAAAAGTTAAAAGTTAAAAGTTAAAAGTTAAAAGTTAAAAGTTAAAAGTTAAAAGTTAAAAGTTAAAAGTTAAAAGTTAAAAGTTAAAAGTTAAAAGTTAAAAGTTAAAAGTTAAAAGTTAAAAGTTAAAAGTTAAAAGTTAAAAGTTAAAAGTTAAAAGTTAAAAGTTAAAAGTTAAAAGTTAAAAGTTAAAAGTTAAAAGTTAAAAGTTAAAAGTTAAAAGTTAAAAGTTAAAAGTTAAAAGTTAAAAGTTAAAAGTTAAAAGTTAAAAGTTAAAAGTTAAAAGTTAAAAGTTAAAAGTTAAAAGTTAAAAGTTAAAAGTTAAAAGTTAAAAGTTAAAAGTTAAAAGTTAAAAGTTAAAAGTTAAAAGTTAAAAGTTAAAAGTTAAAAGTTAAAAGTTAAAAGTTAAAAGTTAAAAGTTAAAAGTTAAAAGTTAAAAGTTAAAAGTTAAAAGTTAAAAGTTAAAAGTTAAAAGTTAAAAGTTAAAAGTTAAAAGTTAAAAGTTAAAAGTTAAAAGTTAAAAGTTAAAAGTTAAAAGTTAAAAGTTAAAAGTTAAAAGTTAAAAGTTAAAAGTTAAAAGTTAAAAGTTAAAAGTTAAAAGTTAAAAGTTAAAAGTTAAAAGTTAAAAGTTAAAAGTTAAAAGTTAAAAGTTAAAAGTTAAAAGTTAAAAGTTAAAAGTTAAAAGTTAAAAGTTAAAAGTTAAAAGTTAAAAGTTAAAAGTTAAAAGTTAAAAGTTAAAAGTTAAAAGTTAAAAGTTAAAAGTTAAAAGTTAAAAGTTAAAAGTTAAAAGTTAAAAGTTAAAAGTTAAAAGTTAAAAGTTAAAAGTTAAAAGTTAAAAGTTAAAAGTTAAAAGTTAAAAGTTAAAAGTTAAAAGTTAAAAGTTAAAAGTTAAAAGTTAAAAGTTAAAAGTTAAAAGTTAAAAGTTAAAAGTTAAAAGTTAAAAGTTAAAAGTTAAAAGTTAAAAGTTAAAAGTTAAAAGTTAAAAGTTAAAAGTTAAAAGTTAAAAGTTAAAAGTTAAAAGTTAAAAGTTAAAAGTTAAAAGTTAAAAGTTAAAAGTTAAAAGTTAAAAGTTAAAAGTTAAAAGTTAAAAGTTAAAAGTTAAAAGTTAAAAGTTAAAAGTTAAAAGTTAAAAGTTAAAAGTTAAAAGTTAAAAGTTAAAAGTTAAAAGTTAAAAGTTAAAAGTTAAAAGTTAAAAGTTAAAAGTTAAAAGTTAAAAGTTAAAAGTTAAAAGTTAAAAGTTAAAAGTTAAAAGTTAAAAGTTAAAAGTTAAAAGTTAAAAGTTAAAAGTTAAAAGTTAAAAGTTAAAAGTTAAAAGTTAAAAGTTAAAAGTTAAAAGTTAAAAGTTAAAAGTTAAAAGTTAAAAGTTAAAAGTTAAAAGTTAAAAGTTAAAAGTTAAAAGTTAAAAGTTAAAAGTTAAAAGTTAAAAGTTAAAAGTTAAAAGTTAAAAGTTAAAAGTTAAAAGTTAAAAGTTAAAAGTTAAAAGTTAAAAGTTAAAAGTTAAAAGTTAAAAGTTAAAAGTTAAAAGTTAAAAGTTAAAAGTTAAAAGTTAAAAGTTAAAAGTTAAAAGTTAAAAGTTAAAAGTTAAAAGTTAAAAGTTAAAAGTTAAAAGTTAAAAGTTAAAAGTTAAAAGTTAAAAGTTAAAAGTTAAAAGTTAAAAGTTAAAAGTTAAAAGTTAAAAGTTAAAAGTTAAAAGTTAAAAGTTAAAAGTTAAAAGTTAAAAGTTAAAAGTTAAAAGTTAAAAGTTAAAAGTTAAAAGTTAAAAGTTAAAAGTTAAAAGTTAAAAGTTAAAAGTTAAAAGTTAAAAGTTAAAAGTTAAAAGTTAAAAGTTAAAAGTTAAAAGTTAAAAGTTAAAAGTTAAAAGTTAAAAGTTAAAAGTTAAAAGTTAAAAGTTAAAAGTTAAAAGTTAAAAGTTAAAAGTTAAAAGTTAAAAGTTAAAAGTTAAAAGTTAAAAGTTAAAAGTTAAAAGTTAAAAGTTAAAAGTTAAAAGTTAAAAGTTAAAAGTTAAAAGTTAAAAGTTAAAAGTTAAAAGTTAAAAGTTAAAAGTTAAAAGTTAAAAGTTAAAAGTTAAAAGTTAAAAGTTAAAAGTTAAAAGTTAAAAGTTAAAAGTTAAAAGTTAAAAGTTAAAAGTTAAAAGTTAAAAGTTAAAAGTTAAAAGTTAAAAGTTAAAAGTTAAAAGTTAAAAGTTAAAAGTTAAAAGTTAAAAGTTAAAAGTTAAAAGTTAAAAGTTAAAAGTTAAAAGTTAAAAGTTAAAAGTTAAAAGTTAAAAGTTAAAAGTTAAAAGTTAAAAGTTAAAAGTTAAAAGTTAAAAGTTAAAAGTTAAAAGTTAAAAGTTAAAAGTTAAAAGTTAAAAGTTAAAAGTTAAAAGTTAAAAGTTAAAAGTTAAAAGTTAAAAGTTAAAAGTTAAAAGTTAAAAGTTAAAAGTTAAAAGTTAAAAGTTAAAAGTTAAAAGTTAAAAGTTAAAAGTTAAAAGTTAAAAGTTAAAAGTTAAAAGTTAAAAGTTAAAAGTTAAAAGTTAAAAGTTAAAAGTTAAAAGTTAAAAGTTAAAAGTTAAAAGTTAAAAGTTAAAAATTTAAAAAGTTAAAAGTTAAAAGTTAAAAGTTAAAAGTTAAAAGTTAAAAGTTAAAAATTTAAAAAGTTAAAAGTTAAAAGTTAAAAGTTAAAAATTTAAAAAGTTAAAAGTTAAAAGTTAAAAGTTAAAAATTTAAAAAGTTAAAAGTTAAAAGTTAAAAGTTAAAAGTTAAAAATTTAAAAAGTTAAAAGTTAAAAGTTAAAAATTTAAAAAGTTAAAAGTTAAAAGTTAAAAGTTAAAAGTTAAAAGTTAAAAATTTAAAAAGTTAAAAGTTTAAAGTTAAAAAGATAAAAAGATAAAAAGATAAAAAGATAAAAAGTTAAAAAGTTAAAAAGTTAAAAAGTTTAAAAGTTAAAAATTAAAAAGTTTAAAATTAAAAAGTGAAAAAGGTAAAAATTAAAAAGTTAAAAGTTAAAAAGTTAAAAAGTTAAAATGTTAAAAAGTTAAAAAGTTAAAATTAAAAAGTTAAAAAGTTAAAAGTTAAAAAGTTAAAAAGTTAAAATGTTAAAAAGTTAAAAAGTGAAAAAGGTAAAATGTTAAAAAGTTAAAATGTTAAAAAGTTAAAAAGTGAAAAAGGTAAAATGTTAAAAAGTTAAATGTTAATAAGTTTAAAAGTTAAAAATTAAAAAGTTAAAAATTAAAAAATTAAAAAGTTAAAAGTTAAAAATTTAAAAATTAAAAAGTTAAAAATTTAAAAGTTAAAAAGTTAAAATGTTTAAAATTTAAAAAGTTAAAAAGTTAAAAAGTTAAAAAGTTAAAAAGTTAAAAGTTAAAAAGTTAAAATGTTAAAAGTTAATAAATTAAAAAGTTTAAAGTTAAAAAGTTAAAAAATTAAAAATTAAAAAGTTAAAAATTAAAAAGTGAAAAAGGTAAAAATTAAAAAGTTAAAAATTAAAAAGTTAAAAAGTTAAAATGTTAAAAAGTTAAAAAGTTAAAATTAAAAAGATAAAAAGTTAAAAGTTAAAAAGTTAAAAAGTTAAAATGTTAAAAAGTTAAAAAGTGAAAAAGGTAAAATGTTAAAAAGTTAAAAGTTAATAAGTTTAAAAGTTAAAAATTAAAAAGTTAAAAATTAAAAAGTTAAAAAGTTAAAATGTTAAAAAGTTAAAAAGTTAAAAAGTTAAAAATTAAAAAGTTAAAAATTTAAAAGTTAAAAAGTTAAAATTTAAAAAGTTAAAAAGTTAAAAAGTGAAAAACTTAAAATGTTAAAAGTTAATAAATTAAAAAGTTTAAAGTTAAAAAGTTGAAAAGTGAAAAACTTAAAATGTTAAAAAGTTAAAAGTTAATAAGTTAAAAAGTTAAAAATTAAAAAGTTAAAAATAGACAGACCCGACAGGTTCGATCCGTGATCGCCACCCGACGCAGATTCCCATGCATGTACACGTACCCGCTTGATTGGCAGGGTTGCAGCTAGTAACCCAACAGTAGGCTTTTATATTAGCACAGTAAAACTTTACAGAGAAACTGTCGTATATACGCAGAGCGTTCTAGAGTATAGAGCCATAATCATTATGACGTATTTTTAAAGTTAAAACGTTAAAAAGATAAAAAGATAAAAAGTTAAAAAATTAAAAAATTAAAAAGTTAAAAAGTTAAAAAGTTAAAAATTAAAAAGTTAAAAATTAAAAAGTTAAAAATTAAAAAGTGAAAAAGGTAAAAATTAAAAAGTTAAAAATTAAAAAGTTAAAAAGTTAAAATGTTAAAAAGTTAAAAAGTTAAAATTAAAAAGTTAAAAAGTTAAAAGGTAAAAAGTTAAAAAGTTAAAATGTTAAAAAGTGAAAAAGGTAAAATGTTAAAAAGTTAATAAGTTTAAAAGTTAAAAATTAAAAAGTTAAAAATTAAAAAGTTAAAAAGTTAAAAAGTTAAAAAGTTAAAAAGTTAAAAAGTTAAAAATTAAAAAGTTAAAAATTTAAAAGTTAAAAAGTTAAAATGTTTAAAATTTAAAAAGTTAAAAAGTTAAAAAGTTAAAAAGTTAAAAAGTTAAAAAGTTAAAAAGTTAAAAAGTTAAAAGTTAAAAAGTTAAAATGTTAAAAGTTAATAAATTAAAAAGTTTAAAGTTAAAAAGTTAAAAAATTAAAATGTTAAAAAGTTAAAAAGTTAAAAAGTTAAAAATAGACAGATCCGACAGGTTCGATCCGTGATCGCCACCCGACGCAGATTCCCATGCACGTACACGTACCCGCTTGATTGGCAGGGTTGCAGCTAGTAACCCAACAGTAGGCTTTTATATTAGCACAGTAAAACTTTACAGAGAAACTGTCGTATATACGCAGAGCGTTCTAGAGTATAGAGCCATAATCATTATGACGTATTTTTTAGAAGCTTTTTTAGTGGTATAACTTTTCACTGATTTCCATAGGAATCCATAGCAAAAATGGTGTTTTTTAGCGTCAAGTTTTTCAATGAAAAAAGCAAAAATGTTACAAAATTTTTATGCAAAAGTGTTCTACATTTATTTAGCAGCAATATACAAGAAGGTTATATTGGTATTAAGTAAATATTAATTGCAGAAATATTAAAATAAAATTATTTCTAAAATATATTTTTCGAACTTTCATTTTGAAAAATACATCAAAGTTGGCTCTGACGAATTAAAATAATACTTGCTAAATTTATCTATAGTTTTACTACTGTACGTTAGATGTCTATAATTGTTGGCAGAAAAATGCGAAAAAAAATTATTAATTCACACAATTATGACACGTTATTAGTATTTTGTGAATTTGTTTTGATTTTCCCACAATTTTTGAACTCAAATTTCCCCAGGTGGCAATTTTTGGTACAATTTTTCAAAAAGTTTACTGCCCACTGCCATCTATGTATATTGACTTAATGCACACGATTTGTAGTAAGCTTTTCTTTTTAATTTGACCAGAATGCTGTAGTTATGAATTTTTTTTTTATATTTTGGTTTAAATAAATCAATTATTACAAGAAAATGAAAACGATTTACTTAAACGAGATTTATATGTATATGTTGAAATTCAAACATTTATGAAAATATTTCAGAAATCATAATTAAGAAATTGCAACGTTTTCATTTACAAATTTGTCTTAGGAAAAAACGTGATTTCCCATACGTTTTATGTGTTTTACTTTGGAAATTTTGGTTTTTTCCTCGTTTCTAATTCCCTTATAAAACCTTCGTATTTTAGATTATGGCTTGTATAATCAAGGTTGCTTTGATATACGCCGTGACGGTATACTTTCCAGCAATTTGTGGACTCTATGCACAACTCGGCACCGAACTCAATGCAGTAATTGTAGTCGATTTTTATCTCTTGCCAATCTTTAATATACGATATGTTATTATCAAAAAGTTGTCAGAGGAAACATATCAGAGGTCGTAGGTGAAAGTATTATCTTCCAAATAAAACAAAATTGTCTGCTTTAAGCTGCTTATTTGGATTTTATTGGAGTTTTTGAAAAACAAGTTGGGGAAAAGTATTGAGAGATTTTTTGTCATTTTTTGATTAAATTTTAGAACATATTGGCCATTATTATCTATGACCTTTTGCCCTTTTTCGGGAAGTTTCATAATTTTATCGGTGCAGAACTTCTGGAATTTATCGGCGAACAACTTGGCCAAGTGATTTTCACAGTACTTTTTGAAGCTAACCTTAGACCATCAAGGGAGGTTTGCAGAGATAAAAACAAATGGTAGTCAGAGGGTACAAGGTCCGGGCTATACGGTGGATATGTCAAAACTTCCCAGCCGACTAATTTTCCCCTTTTCTTTGATATCTGCTATACTTTGATTACAATAAAGACATTTTTTTGTGCAATTGTTGTTGTAACTTTGTCCAAGAAATACGGTTATTATTGCTCTTTGCGCATAATTCGATTTTATTATTTAATTTTGCAACTCTGATTTCAGATTCGTAATCAGCGACCCAAACAAGCATGAAAATGATATGCTTCTTGAACGTGACATGATATACGGACTGTTTCACGAATAGAGGTTGTCAATAGGGAATGAAGGGGTTAGATTTTGCAACTCTGACTTCAGATTCGTAATCAGCGACCCAAAAAACCCCTGGGTGCAGATTTTTAGATACTTTACTTGAGTTTTTCCCTTTTTGCCAACTTTTCTGGAATCCGCCGTACTCTGCAACGTCACGCAAAGAATATTCAACAAAACACTGTACACTAAAATTTATAGGTTATTAACCCACATCTGAATTTTTAGGACACCTTCAAAAATTTATTTTAGCTGTTTACTTTATAACACAAAATGTCTTTATTCTTTTTATTTATTACGTTCTTCTCGTCTTCGTTGCTATCCTTCTTATGGTTCTTCACACATTTTTCTTTGCACGTAATTCCTACAATACCAACCACCAACAAAGTGGTGGCAGCACAGATCAAGAGTGAAGAAAGAAATAATTATATTTGAATTTGAAATGAACGGTAACTATTGCATATTAAAGCTCCTTCAATGAATGGTTTCAAACAACATGCAAACAATTGTATTTCAAGATACTATTAATAATTATTATTTAGCTTGGTTACCAAAGTAAAAACACGCAGTGTATGAACATATTATGTATATCCCCTTTAAACCATTTATAATGCAAAAAACATTAACATGATAATTACTGTGTAAATATACCTCTGTTGCTACAAAATCAGAACATAATAACGAAAAAAAAAAATCATTTGCACGATGAAAATGTCCCCTAAAGCATCAATCGGTCAATTAAATTATGCTTCGCTGTTGTATAGTTGTTGGAGCAAACAACTCGAAAATTTCCTTTTCCTCTTCGTCTTTATATTTTTTTCAAAAAACGAACAAAAAATTTAATTTAATTCCCTTGTCAATTAAAAATTTACAATCCCCAAATAGAATTCGCAACAAAACTCTATACTTAAGTATGTACAAACAAGAACAACAACAATTGGACAATATATGAAACGAAATACCCAAAATAATTGTTAACAAATAGTCGAAGCAGCAGCACATAGTAACAGCAGCAAAATAAAAAAAAAGCACAAAAGCAACAACTTAAAACTTTTCTTTCTTATTTTAATTTTATTTTTTTGCTGTATACACTTCTTCTCTATTATTGCGAATTTTCAAACATAAAAACAAATTAAACAAACAACATTTTATTTAAAAAACAAAATTGGAGAGGAAAAAAAAGTTTAACATTTTTCTTGGAATCTTCCACAAATACAACAAAAAAAAAAAGTTTAGAACAATAAATGAAAAAGTTTGTTGCTACGTATATCTTTTTTTTTTTTTGTGTGAAGACAACAGTGGCAGGTCGAAAACTAACAGTAATCCAGACATTCTAAAATTAACGCAAAATATTTGGAAGCTTTTAAAAACCAATATTTATTAAAATAAAAGTTGTTTTCACCGGAAATAGGGACCGAAATATCCAACCAAATTTGGCAATCTGCCACTGTTTACAAAAAAAATAAAAAAATACAGATTTTGATTAGATAAAGTTTTTTATATCCATTATTACTATTATTATTAGTACTATTTGTATTACTTGTTGTTGTTCGTATTTAACACGTACAAAAACAAAACAATTCTATCAATTTGGTCTAGCGTTTTTTTTTTGTGTTAACTTTAAAATTAAAAAAACAAAACACAAAAATTGGATTTAATGAATTAAAGTAAATAGCTATCTATGCGTATATGTATAACAAAAAAATATCCAGATAAAAATAAAATTGAAACAAACAAACTTTTTGTTGTTTTTAGACGAAACTTTTAAATTAAGGACATGTTGTGTACAATGTTTGTTCACAAATTAATTTTGTGCTAAACACATCCTACATAACTAAATACACTAATCAAATTTCGTATATTTTCATTGTGAATGCGTGATACACAAACTAATTTAATTCCACATCTCAAAAACAAATTATTATTTTGCCATTCCACTTGGACGGAGGATGGATGCAGAGTAAAAAAATCACAGAAAAAATGTGCACCAAACAATATTCTGAAACGAGATGATAACAGACAAGCTCAACAAAAAAAAAAAAAAATTGGAATTTTTTTGTTTTGGTACGTAAATTTTCTACATACATCTGACCGTAGTATTCGCATATTTGTTCCACGTCAAATATCACACACACAAAAATTCATATTCGGGCAAACAACACAATAAAAATTATAATCCTTTCACGATTTAAAATGCAAAAAAAAAAATTAGACAGATGCGGTCAAATTCATTGGATTAGAAATTCGTTTTAGATTCTAAAAATACGTATGTTGCATATAAACTAAGCCAACTATGCTTCCAGCTCGAAAATACAAACATTATAATATGCGGAACATTAAAATTATTCCACACAAAGCGTTAATTCCACACAATGCGTTTTCTGTCGAATTTAAAATAAATTTGTACGGAGACAGGTGTTCAGGATCATTAGAAGCTGAAAAGAAAATATAAAAATGTAACCACTGAATTATTTCATATCTTATACTTATCTTAAGTTGCAGATTATTTTATGTAGCTGCCTATAGACCTTTTTCCTTACTTGTCAAAAAAGGTGAGGTGATAATAGCCAAAAATTGTCTATAAAGGTATATAAAAGGTGATTAATAAGAAAAAAATTAACTTGAAGTTGTTTAAAACTTTCTGAAGAACAGCAAAGAGAGTTGTTGAAGGCAATCAATAGAAAAGATTTGAAAACGTCATCTCTGAAGTACGCTACGGTGTGCATACGCTAAGCATTTTTTCTCTGGATGTAGTGGGGTTCTGTCAATTAAATTTGGTTATAAAATAACTGGAGCTCGAGCAACATCCACTTCAAGATATGACCGATCGATTCGAAGGACACAATTAATGGAAGTTTTACCAAATCCAAAGCTCGTGACAAAGTGTTCCGTTATGTGAGGGAAAATCATATCAAACTAAAGGTAAATTTAAAACTGTTCATTATTAATTTTCAGAATTTTATTTGGAGTGCGTTTTGGAAGACCACATACAATGTTTGGAACAAAAGATAAATTCGCTATCCAAACAAATAAAAAAATTAAAAGAAGAGGATACAACAACCAGAACTCAAACAAGAATGGAAGATCTGGAAAACAGTCCGATAAAAACTAAATACAATACTTGACGGTCAATTTCAAAGGAAACGTATTAAGCAGATTTTCGAAATATTTTTAATGGCTTTAATGAAACTCCGATAAGATTTGCCTTTTACTTATTATAAGTCATTTTATTATCGTGTAAACGTCAAAATAAATTGCTTCGTTTTTTGGCCGGATTCTTTCATAATAGACTATTTTGAGATATATTCGGAGAAGCCAACTATTTAGCTCGTTGCAACACATTTTCCAGCTAAAACATCATCAAACAATTAAATATCTTATATATGTAAATCTCTTCCTTTGAGATCGTTGCAAATCCAAATTATAAAAACTGGTCTTCTGACCGGCCACATATTCTTTTTTTGTTGCCACTGAACAGTTAATTTTACAAAAAAAAAAAAAAAACGAAATTTTGCTTTTATTTTCCTTAGTCCTACTGGTCAATATGGTTCTGACCAATATGTCAGCTTATGAAGACGAAATTAACAACGCCCGCCGCAACGTGGTTGACAGTGAGCTCGCCGTATCTCGTTCGTTGCACTTCTGAAACGAAAGAAAAAAAACGACGTGGAGAAAAAAAAAACAAAACTTACCCGCCCTCGTTGGAAGGCTCGGTTAGAAGACAAGCAAATTAACAGAGTTACTATTTTTTTGCTTGTGGTATAAATACGTAATTATTACGCTACATAAACATTAAACACCAAGAATAAATAACAAGAAATATGCCTGTACATTCGTCTTGCTTCGGACACTTTCGATTCCTCGGGGGATGACTTCTGCCGTATCTAGTCAAGTCGTGGTGGGTCTACACCAACCCGGGTGTGCCGCTACAGATGTAATTCGTTTGACTGATTTAAAATGGCGATATTAGCCGCATTTCTTGACGCATTAGTGATCCGGATCAGATCAAAGTTTACATTGAAAACAACAACAAAAATTAAATTTTTGTTGTTGTTTTCAATGTAAACTTTGATCTGATCTGGCTCACTTGATCGTCTTAAAGTGACGATACAATGTGTCACGTCTGGATCTATAATATTTCCGGCGTCTTAAATGGACGCCACCATGTATCACGTCTGGATCTGTAATATTTCCGGCGTCTTAAATGGACGACCCAATGTATCACGTCTAGATCTGTAATATTTCCGGCGTCTTAAATGGACGACACAATGTATCACGTCTGGATCTGGTTATGGGATGTTAGCACAAAATGAAACGTCGCGTTGCAACGTTTACTTTGATTTTGTGTTCCCTCGTAATTATCGTTTGTATTAGGTGGCTGTGTTATAATTAGTTAATTACCTATAATATTTCCGATTAATTTTTTTTTCTTTTGTTTGTTTATCATTGTTGGTTTTGAGTGTTGATTTTTTTTTTTCAGTGAATTACTTTTTCTTTTGTCGCTTCACAACCGCTCGCTACCATCACCCAAATCCAAAGAGAAAGTCTCTCGTTTTGTTTTCATCATGCCCATTGCCCATCCCATTTTTTTGACGTTTCGTGTTTTTTTATTTTTTATTTTTTTTTCCTCTTTTCCCATTGACGACATCTATGTTTAAGCACGGACATTAAGTCCGAAAAACGAACTCACTTCTTCGAGAAAAAAAATATAGAAAAATAAAAATAAATATGTGCTTCCATTGTTAAACAGATTTCGCTCTTCTTACATCGTAACAAGCTTCAGACACATTTGCTTGTGAATAGACGAGCAATTTTTATTAGACAGATCATTTGTTAATTTTGAATAATTAATAACAGTTTTGGCCAGCGATTTAATTTTTAAAGGTTTAGGAGAAGATGAACGACTCGGAAAAAACAACAAGCGAGTTCACCCTCAACTCGCAAAATATTTATGTGAAAACTTTTATGTATAAATATCTATTGAATCATTTCAAGCCATTTCGATGAGGCTGTGAAACTTCTGCATAAAGACGGCTGTTGTTCGCTCAGTATTTGAACTAAGTTACATTTTTGGTTTAAAAAGTTAATAAGTTACTCTATTTTGAATTTGGAGGGCGAACCTTACTCACATTAATTTATTTTATTTATTTATTTATTTATTTTTTTTTTATTTATTTCATTACAAAAATTATAACTACATCACATATACATAATACGGAAAAAAAAAAATGAAATAAATAAAGTGCCTTTTGACCCACAAGGTCAGTAGCAGGCATCCCTATAGCTAATACTAATAAAATAATAAAATACAATAATTGGAATAAAAATAGTTAAAAAAAAATATACTACACAATACAACCAATACGATGTAAATAATCATATAACAAAAAATAATTTAAGCAATTTAAAAAGATTTGTTATATAAAAAAGAAAAATCAGTTTTAAATTATTGAACCCCTCATTTCAAAGACAACATCATTCCCTATTAATGCAAAAACTTACCACTCCTCAAATAACTAGCATACAAAATTATAAGTGAAAAATTAAATAATGATTCTAAACAAAAAATCAATATTACTAAATTGGACTAGCCAAACTTTCAAACTTGCCAGGAATTTAGATTTAGAATTCAAGCTACGGATATCAATCGGAAGTTTATTAAAAATGGTTGGAGCAGTTACTAAAAAATAATTATAAAAATGCGTTTTGTAAAATTTTGGAACGCTTCTGAAATGCATGACATTTTTACGCAGTAAATAACTGTGACAACTCAAATAACGATTGCCACTAATTTCAAAATATTTATTCATAACCTTAAAAACATAAAGATGTTTCAAAGGAAGATGTTTACTGCTCAAGAATAATGGCCAAGAAGGGCTACGTTTATTCTTGAAATGCATCAATCTAACTACATGCTTTTGAGCTACTACTAATGGTCTGATCGTCTCAAAATGTACCACCCTAGCAACAAATACCATAACGCAGTCACACAATTAACAACGGACTCAATTAAGGCGTGATAAAATATTTTAAGAATACCAGGTGGACAGTGTGACCGCAGTAGATACATTTGCCTAATACCAGAATGCAGAGAGTTTGACAATTCTAACATATGATGCTTCCAGTCTAATCTACAATCGACGTTTAGGCCCAAATATTTAATTTTAGCAACAGATTCAATAGGCAAGCATTTATTAATGCACGGGCCATTCCTAGGGCAATGCCGGTCGTGATAAACTACGTCATTATTAAATGAACCATTATCATTTAAATTAAAGAGCATTGTTTTAGTTTTAGAACTCAATAATAGCTTGTGCGCCGCGAACCAATTGGACAGAATTTTTAAATCGTGATTAATGTATGATACTGCAGAAGTATAATCACAACCAGGGCCTTTCAGAGCTAGCAGGGGGCCTGGGCCAAATTATTAAAATGGGACCCCATAAAAATAAAATAAAACAATTTTAAGTTTATATCACATGAATTCATTTTAGTATTTATTAGGATTTATTAGATTGAAGCTTTTCTCGCTTTATTATTAGAAAATTCTCTGATGATTTGCTCAAAATTAATTTTTCTTGCGATGTCGTGGTTAATGTTTAACATTGCCAATCCATTTAACTGTTGTTCTGCCATTGTTGAGCGATGATAATTTTTTATTCTTTTAAGAATACTGAAACTCCTCTCGGCTGAAGACACAGATGCAGGAATTCTTAAAAATATTCTTAAGACAAAGATAAGATTCGGAAATAAACCAGCTAAGTTTTTACTGAGAATATTTTCTAATAAATTTGTTGGTGTCGGATCTGCATTGAAATTAGCTGCATACATTTTTTTAAGGAATTTTACCTCATCAAGTATCTCGTTATGGCTACGGACCTTTTTGTGTCTATGCCTGGTCCTGGTGGACCGCCATCCAAACCTAAGTATCTCGTTTGATAACTCACTCGTGTATTTTGAATGCAAACGGTTTACTGCAGCTACAATTTTTCCATCAGTCAAATTTGGAAATGACCAAAGAAAACCGAAAAGATTGCAGATTATTTGTAAAGATTGAAATCGTCTTTGTAAGCCAGCTATTACGGAATTAACTATTACGTTAAACACATTTATCCTGTAGTATTTTTCAGCATCCGATTCTGTCCGTATCGTTCTATTAATGGCAAAATCACATGTAACTCCATATTCACGTGCTTTAGCTTTTGCTTTCGCAAATATTTCATTCCACATTCCGTTTAAATTGCGAAATCTCATTACTAGACTTTCAATATTATTTTGCTCAATATCAAGTGTAGCATTTCGAGCTTCAATTACCAAATTTGTCTGATGCAAATCTGTCAAAATTTCGAGCCATATGATAGAGAGCAAAACACATTCAAATTTATTTAAATATTTCTCAATTGAGTGTAATTCAACGATTGCGTGTGGTGGTAAATTAAAGGAATGCATTTCATTTAAAGAATCTCGAATAGATAATAGATTTTTGGCTATTGGTTTTACTTCATCTATTCTAGCAGACCATCTAGTTTTGGAAATCGAGTGAAGAGACATACGGATATGTTTCTTTAAAACCTCCCATCTCCGCGGACTACTGCTAAAAAAATTATACATTTGCTGTATAACTCCAAAAAATTGTACAGCTTCTTTACACGATTCAGTTGAATCAACTCCAACCAGATTTAATGTGTGGTTCCCACAGCTGGAAAAAATACAATCAGGATTACGCTTCGTAAGAATGGCTTGCACACCGTTTAGCTTGCCAGCCATATTTGCACCATTATCATCTGCTTGGGCAATACATAAATTAAAATTTAATTCCATATCCGACAAAATTTCAAGAATTCTGGCAGCAATTTCTTCTCCGGTTTTTCCAGAGAATCGAAGCAAATAAAACGCTCTTCAATGTCAAATTTTAAATTGTCACATCTTGTTCTTGTTACAAAGACAAAATACTATCGAAGAGCAAGCGCAAATGAGAAATCTATAGTAACAAAAAATTCAGGGGCCCCTAAAAATCGGGGGCCCGTGCCGTATGGCCCGGCTGGCCCACCCTCTGATTGGCCCTGATCACAACTATTATATGCAAACGCTAGATCATCAGCAAAGGCAATAACTTTACCTTTAAAATTTTGTTTAAAAATAGAATTAATGTAAATTAAAAATAAAATTGGTCCAAGTACAGATCCTTGGGGGACACCCGCTTGTAGCACCGATAAGTCACTGAAATTATTTTTACAAGTAACCCTTTGCGACCGATTAGTGATGAATGACTTGAACCAGTTGAATATACAACCTCGAAAACCAATATTCATCAGCTTATCCAAAAGGATACCATGATCTGCCATATCAAAAGCCTTAGTAACATCCACAAACAGGCCGGCTACTGTACTCGAATTATTAATACCCTCTTGAAGTGGATTCATAAGTTCGATCAAAGCATCCTCTGTACCCAAACCAGAACGAAAACCAAATTGACATTTACTGAAATAGTTAAAGCTATTCAGAAATTCTGTCATTCGTAATTTAACTGCTTTTTCAAAAATCTTGGAAATAACAGAAAGGATAGATATTGGCCTATAGTTACTCAACAACAGACGATCGCCCTTCTTAAAGAGAGGAATAACCGTGGCAATTTTCAGTGATTCCGGAAATGTACCTTCGGTTATACTACGGTTAAACAATGCACTTAAAATGTCAACAATGTTGAAGTTAATCCTTTTAATAATTGCGCTACTAAAACCAAACAAATCTGTAGAATGTTTATCCTCAAGGGAATTGATAATGAAAAATAATTCCATGGAAGAAATTGGACGAAAGAAAAAATTTAAGTTGGGGCTCAAATCAAGTATAACGGAGTTATCAACTAATTGTGAATTATTGTTAAATTCCAGACGCGCTTTTGAAACTATATTACAAAAGTAATTGTTAAAAGAATTAGCAATGTCAGCTGGGGATGAGAGCTTATAATTTTGTTCGTCTAATATTTCATTAATTTCATTATTTGAAGTACCTTTGTTAAGTATTTCATTCAATAAGGACCATTGCTGCTTACTATTATTACCTGCTTTTTGGAATTTACTCAAATAATATCTATTTTTAGTTTCTTTAATAACCTGATTCAGATTTTTGGCAAACTGGTGAAAATAATTTTTCAAAATTAAATTATTGGGTTGTTTTTTTACTTTTCTACTGATTTTTTTTTTTTTGATTACCTTCTTGATCAACGAATAGTTCATCCAAGGTTTCAATCTATGAAATTTCCTAGGTGGTTTAATAAAAAATTTACTTTGGGATATGTAGTGGGTGAGTTTAGCAATAAACAAATCAAAAGCTTCTGAAATATCAACTGTAGATAACACAGCATTCCAAGACTCTACTAATAACATATCGTTTAAAAGTTCAAAATTTAACCGAAATTGATGATTAACTCCAGACCTCTTGATTCGGGAGACAAAGTTTTCATTAAACATCAAGTTGACAAAAACGGCGCAATGATCAGTAATGAATAAATCTTCAACTAAAGAATTTATCGCAACATTAGAGAGTCTGTAAAAAACATGGTCAATACATGATGAAGATAAGCTAGAAATTCTAGTCGGAACATTTACCTCAGAGACTAAACCATTACTTGACATTAAAAATTTATACTCATCAATTAGCAAAGAATTGTTTAGAAGGTTGATATTAAAATCACCCAAAACTAATAAATTATTACATTTTATTTTAATAATGAATGCACTGAATTCTTCCAGAAACAACTCAACATCATATGATTAAAGCCTGTAAACACATACAACCGTTACTTTGAAATTTGGAAAAAATACATCAACCAGTAATAAATCAGCAGTACCTAAATTTTGTTCGCAAACCGAGAATTGAGAGTAGAATAACCGCAAATTTTTAGTAGTGGTAGATTATGTGTATATTAGTGGCCATGTGAGTGTTGTTTAGTTTTTTATGAAATTGACGTCATTTATTTTCCTTCTGTCTATCAAAAGTGCTTGTATATTAAAAATCATTAAACAACCGTTAATATTTTATTTAAATGTTTTTTTTAATAACAAACACGAAAAATAATTTATCCTTTAACAAACAAAAAAAAAATTGTTACTCCATAATCAAAAACAACAACAAATCAAGTCTCTCAAAAATTATTTTGTTTGTAGAATGACAAATCTCAACTCAAAAGCAAGAGAGAAGTATAAAATACGAGAAGAGAATGGAACATAAGCACCAAAAAATTCAACCGATTCACCCGATTTAATTATTTTTGATGCTTACTGTCCTAAAAAACGCACAAATATAGTAAACAAAAATAATACAACACAACCATAAAAAGGTATACTATACATCGTGTACGAATACAAAATTCTCAATTCTCGTGTCTCGGTTTGCGAACAAAATTTACGTACTGACCTTAAATTGAAATTAGTATTCACTTTAACATTTAAATTCGCATCAATATACACAGCTACACCACCTGAATTGAGCATAAGCAAAGTACAGTTATGTTAACTTAATCACCTAAACCTTCCATGTACGCTTTAAAATATACAATTACTCAAGACTGGGCAAATTACATTTCACCGAGTAATTAAAATACTTTTACGAATTACGGCAAACTCAGTAACTAAATAACAAATTACAATTTCTTTCAAGAGGATTAATTAAAATACAAGTTACAATTACTTTGAATTGTAATTTGTAATTAAAATACAAATTACAATTATTTTGCATATGTAAATTGATAAATTTGATTTGACAAAATTCGTTTAGTGAAAAAACTTATCATTAAAACAACGATCATTAACATTAGGTTGCATATTGATGGCTCTGGAGCCTAATCCTAATATGCCTTGTAAAAATGTTAACAAGAAATTACAAAAACTGATGTAATTAAAATACAAGATACAAATTGATTTTTGTATTTTCATTACGTAATTCAAATATATACATATGTAATTCGTTGCTGCCCATCCTTGCCATTACTCAAAAACAGCAATCTTGTTCAACATTCCATAGTAGTAATTGGTCACGGCAAACTCGCTGAACAAAGCAAAATCGCATACAAGCATAATTTGTGGTCCTTTTGCTCGTATATAATTTTCATTTTCAAAAACACTTGCTGCTGCGGCCATATACAAAGTGAGTTTTTTAACCTGATACACTCAAATATCTCGGAAAATAAGCACTCTACGAAAAAAATAGTAGAGATCAAAATTTAATTATTCCGCGGAGGAAATACATTAGTGTTAACATTAGTATCCCCACCCCTCCTTGTAGGTGGGGCAGGGGGTAATTTTGAAACTAAGATTGGAACCCCTATTTTTTATTGCAGATTCAGATTCTACGGTTAAAAATACGAAGGATTTGACTGAAACATTTTTTCGATTCATGATAGATGGCGCTGTAATTGACGATATTCAATTTTTTTCTATTTCTCCTACTGTGAACCTACGCAAACGATCTGCAATACGTCTGCAATGAAAATACCATGGTTTCGTTTTAAATACTCGAAGTTAGTTTTAAACAATTTGTACTATCGTATTCATATGTATTTGTGCAGTGTATATTTTTACTACAACGCCACACAAACTTGTTTAAAATTGATATAAATAAAAGCAATGGTGGCAGAGGAAGTTCTGCCGATGGACCCGTTGAAAACGGAGTTAGTAACTTGAAAAAATCACCTATCTCAATGATAGTCAAATACATATTTACTCGACGGTAAAAAAATGACGGTTTGATTTTCATTATGTAGAAATTTATATAAATCATGTTTTAGACAAAATATAAGAATTTTACTATTTATCGACTTTTGTTGCGATTTGTAAATATTTTATGCTTTCATTCCATTGTACTGTTGAATCATTGATTTTTATGTTACTGTTAGGCTGATATCTCGCTGCCCTTCTAGTAAAGAATATAGATTGCGTTTTATCACCGTTTAGTTGAATGTGCCATTTTTTGCAGTAAGCGGCAAGTGCATCGATATTAAGTTGAAGCGTGTTGATATCAGTATCAGGCAGGCCCGGCTTGATATTTTGCGAGGCCGTGTGCATGACGATTTGCGAGGGCTGAGACAATTATATTTTTAAAAATCAGATACACATTAAATATCTTAACTTAAAAGTACATAGACACATATTTACGTAAAATTTCAACAAATTTATTTCAAAGATTTAGCTCAGGGAAAATAAAGATCTTTGAAAGTAGATTTTTCTGGGACAATACGTATTTCTAAAAAACAACAATTCCTAAATTAAATCATCGGGAGGAAAGTCTCCTTCGAGTACAGCATGTAAACTTTTGCAATTAATAGAAATGTCTAATTCTTTGATACTTTTAAATTTCTCTACATTATATAAAAATCCAAATACATATGTACATATATTGTTGTGCTTTTCATATGATTCGAATCGCTTCTTAAATGCAGAATAATGGCAGAATCGACAATTCTCAAAAAATAACCGGCTTTAAAATTTTCTTTTGCATCATTTATGGCATTATCGCCAGCTTCATAATCAAATAATGATCGAATTTTCTTATGTCGCTCGATTTTAAATATTTGGTCATTATTTAATTCTAATGCAGCCAAAGAGAATGAAACCAGATTCTCTATATTTTTCAAAAAAGTTATAACAATCCTTTTAGATGTTTTATTGCCAAATCTATTTGCATGGTCGAGCTTTGCAATTGCAATATTGTACTGACGAAACCTACTTTACCTAACAAATCGGACCAAATCGTAATGCTTAATGAACCCATAAGAAGTCAACTGATTATATATTGACAAAACTTCGTGTTTAATTTTATTGTCAATCACGATATTCCCAACTGGTATCTGAAAGAGGTTTCGGTGTTAGATATTTCACATGTTTTATTAAGAGATCCCATCGTGCAGTTGAAGCAGAAAATGATTTTCTGAAGAATACCAAACAAATTGAGAGCTTTACCTAATTAAAGTTAGAGGAGCACCCAGAGTCTAAACAGAATATTTCGAGTTTAATGAAAGCTTTAAATTTTTTACTATATATACGTACGAGTACATAATATGAGTATGTATAGTATGTTAAATAAAACTATTTTTTATATTTTTAAAATTTTTGAAATTAAAGTTATTCTGGTAAATAACCAGATAATTTTTTTTTTACGAAGAGTGAAATTATTAAGAATTACAAGTTCAGTTTCGATCTGAATGAGTAACACAAAAAATCTAATTATTTTCCAGCCAATCTCCTCATGCTATAGCGACTGATTTTTAACTACATTATTGATTAAATGATTACTATAACCATGTAGTTAAGTATTAGCGAATTATATCTAATACATAATAATTTCTCAGTTGATTTTTTTAAAGTTTCTTTAATAAATTATTTTATTTAGTTTTTAGTTTGTATTTTTAATAATATACAAAATAAATAAATTTGTAAAAAATATTTTTCGGAATTTTTGCGCGAGGCCTTCTTAAAGCGCGAGGCCCTGTGCATTTGCACCGTTCGCACCGCTACCACGCCGGCCCTGGTATCAGGGCAACTAGAGAATGTATATATTTCAGTATCATAGGCTTATAATGCATATTCCGAATCTGCTCTAAAAATAGATTGGATGTCAGAAGTGAAAATGTTGTAAAGTGTTGGAGGCAACACTGCACCTTGAGAGACATTACTAATTGCACTCCTTAGTGTTGATGCCTTATCATTATAGCATTAGGCTTAGAATTTTTAGGTTCTAAAAAATCAAAAATATATTCCTTAAATATGTAACTAAAATTGCAAAATATGTGATTAAAATGAAAAATTCATGTGATGTGGTCAAATTTTGAAACGAAAATCAAAACTAGACTCTCCTGGATTACAAAGTGCTAGAGAAGTAGTCTAAAAATGGTTCCACATCTATACACTTAAAAATTACGACTGGTAAGTGCTGGAAGCAAAACTTGGTGTCTTGTTTCAAAGACATATTGTGCATTAAAACTGGAAAAAATAAGCGTTTCATAAACATAAACCTAAAATAAAAGTCAGCTGGCATACATCATCCGCTATGGTTTGGCCGTCTCCTGTACACTAGTAAATCACCGCTGAAATAAATTAACTTGTATTATATAATTGTCATTTCAAAGTAGAACAATCTTTTATACTTAACTTTTAAGAAACTCCAAATTTATAGTATCGAGCAAATTCCTAGTTGATTTGTATCCAGTAAACTGCTGTAGTTAATTGATCTGTAATTAAGATTAAAATTTATTAATAGTTTAAGAAATATGTATTGTAAATTTGGAATTACTTAACCTAAAAACTTCCGTGTTTATCCAAAATTTTATATTGACATTCCAAACGTCAGATGTAGTTGAATTCTGGTATTTAATTTGTGAGACAATTTCGAAACTTATGATCTACACGACATCTGCGTCGAATTGATTGTACTAAAAGTTCGAACATAATTTTCGAAATTGTACGTTAGGTTTTCTATATAAAAGACGGAAAATTTGTAGATATGTCAGTCATTGTTGTTCATTATTGTTTCGTAGAAGGTTGAAGCGATGTGCTTGCCAAAAAAGATGTCTAGTAATATAAATTAATTAAACCTAATTGTTTCTTATAAAATATAAAATAAGTTCTGTTAAAATAAAAATGTGTACAGTATAAAATTTAATTTAAGTGTATTTTTGTACATAATTTTCTTGTGTTACTATTTGTTCCATCAGTTGCGAACAGTAAGCAATACTTATTTCAAAAGGGCACCGTCATGGTTGAGACTAAAAGATTCACGCTATTAAAGCAAGTTTTAAACTACTCAATCAAATTGTAATTCAAACTAAATTTTTAATTTCAGTTGCTATCAAGATAATATCCAATTACAGTTTAGAATTCATATTATTTTATACATCCGCCTGATACTAAATAAATTTGTTGTTTTATTGAAAAAATGTTTTTTTCTTCTACCAAATGTCAGTGAATATGTTCTATTACCATGTGAAAAAAATATTTTTTTATTGCGCATCCTCGCTTATCGAATAACTATGTCTAACTGATTTTATTTTAAAATTACAAACCACAACAACGCCCAATTACCGTAAAAAACAATATTGCGCTTAGAAGGCTATGATTTTTTCCTTGTATGTATTTTGAAAGGGAAAAAATTTTCTTCGTGTATATTGACGATTGGAGCATCACGGATTCCACATAGTGGAGAAATTTGGAACTGAACGAGCTATCCCAATTTGACGTTTAAGATATTATGAAATGGCATGTATGTTGTTATTTTGTTATTATGAAATGTCATTTAAGGATAGCTTGCTTAATTTTTAAATTGTCTGATAGGTCGGCGCTTTTCGAACATTTACAATCGTCAATTCATTTCCTTTTATAAGTATGTAGGTTTATTAAATAAAATTGTTTTTTCTCCCAACGTCTTAAAAGCCTCTAGTTTTAATACTGTTTTTGGGTATTAAAGTTGGCCTTTTTCTTACTATTTTATAAATGTGTGTGTTGCTAAGCTACACTTTTAATCCTTGGCTTAAAAGTAGGCACTTTTAATACTAGGAGAAAAAAAATATAGTGAAGACCCAATAATATGTATAATGTATGTGTATATGAAATAAACAGCAAAAACCGCTTATATGCGCACTCATAAATCTTACGTGATTTTGATGGCAATAGGTTTAACACAATTTTTTTTCCTGTTTGAACAACATCCGGTGGTAAATTTGATAAATCTTCTGAATCAAACATTTTCTTCGCAAGAAAGAAAATATTGAATTATAGCTTTGCAATTTGACGCGTAAAATAGTCAAACCAAACAAAAGTCATGGTCTCCTTAGTTTCACAAAATATTTCAACAAAATTAGTTTCAATTTTGAAGTTTTAATTACATAATTTGTACTTATTCGTATAATTAGTAATATACAACCGACACGACATGAACTCTTCGTTGGAGAAAAAATAGTATGTGTTATTCGGATTAAAAGTGACTTTGTTTGACTCGCAATATTTGCTTTTGCTCGGCTAAGCTGCGCTTCGCCTCGCATGCAAATATAATTGCTCGTCAAACAAAGTATCACTTAATGACACAATGTATTATTGAATGTATTACAATTTTATTGCAATACATAACATAAAAAATGTCAATTTCTACATTTTCCAAATTTCTCTGTAGTACCTAAACAGAGTTGGCAGCTTTGTGTTTTGTTACATTTTTTAAAAATCTGTTCAAGGCCTAAAATTCTAGAATTTTGAACAATTTCTCAGCAATGTTTCTTGTTGTGTAAGGGACCATTATTGAGCTGGACGAAAAATTGAGCTCGGACTAATTTAATATTAACTAGAAATGTTATCTCATTTATTAAACCAGAATTGAACATTAACCTTGAATAATTGAAGTCTATGAAACATACTTACATCTAAACGCAACATAGTTTACCGTCCAAAAAAATGTGTTCGTCATCGTATTCATACGTCCATTAAACTCTAGAGAACTATCTATGCCTAGATTTGTTCATTTTTGCGTTAATTTGATAATATGGCATACATTTTTTGATAACATAATTTGTGAGTATTAGATAGGGTAAATACTACTTCTGATAGTTATTCTTGCGGGAGGAATAAAAGGTTAAGCGGCCCTAAAAACTGGTCAAGGCCAAAGCAAAGCTCAATTCAGGTTTATTGAATGAGGTAATAATCATTAATGATAATAAATTAATCCGCCCCCCAATTTGCTCTTCAGCGCAATAATGTTCCCATATGCAAAAACAATCATTGCTGAGAAATTTTACAAATTTTTTGAATATAATTAGTAACCACGACGTCCACGACCAAGGAAGAGTTCCGATTTAAACTTGCGAGGATTTAAATGAAAGCGAAAGGTCAGAGTCACGATATAGTAAGACCAAACATTTATAGAAGGCTGCTAATTAAACCATAAGCGATAAGGTTCCATGAGATTTTATCGACAAATCTGGACCACTTGCGAGATATCAAAGAGAAGTAATAAAATCTAAAAAAGGGCATATACATCTTAATTGACTAATTCACTATTTAATTAGCAAAAAATATTCTATTTTAATTAATTTATTATTGTTTTATCTTAATTTTTAATGTGCACAAATAATTATGAATAAACATTTGTATGCACAATTAATTTTGTATACAATTAAATCATCTATAATTTTTCCTAGAATAAAAATTAACAAATTTTTTTTATTGAATTATAAAGCAAGATAATTAAGCTAACTAAATAAAAATTATTAGTTTCAAAAAGATTTTTATTTATATCAATTTTAAACAAGTTTGTGTGGCGTTGTATTAAAAATATACACTGCCCAAATACATATGAATACGATAGTACAAATTGTTTAAAACGGGACAATTTAAACGGGCATACAAGAAAAATTTTTTGGCGACAAACATTAGCATCAAAAATAATAAATTGGCATCACAAATAATATTTTGGCACCACATATGAAAAAACAAACAAATATTTTTGAAGGACATTATTAAATACTGTGGCGACAAACATTGACATCAAAATTAATAAATTGGCAACAAATATAATATTTTGGAACAGAAAAAAATAATTTTTAGTAGTAAAAAAAAAAAAAAAAAATTCGTGACAAAAAATTAAATTTAATCGATACAAATTATTTAATATTTGATGGGGGATCGATATAAAATATTGCAGTGTCATTAATAGATTCTATATAATCCGCTCCTACGTGCGGCACGCAGTGCGACATGTTTGCCTATCCTGGCTCCTACGTCCATCGAAGTTTAAATCTGAGGCCCGTGAGATTTACCGAAGCCGTTAGCCTTTACAATTCTAAGTTAAATTAGGGATCTCCATTTTCCAGAATATTTTAAAACTAATTTAATTTTTTTAATTTTTAATTTATTTATTTATAACTTTGTTGCCAGTTAATTATTTTTGTCGCCCAAAATGTTTATTTCGATGCCAAAAAATAATTTTTGTGTACCCTTCCAATAGTGCCAAAAAATTATAAATGTTGCCAAATTATTATTATGATGCCAAGAAATTTTTGTTTGTTGCTCATTAATTTGTGCCGTTTTATTATTTTTTTGTATCTCAAATATTAATTTTTTGTGTGCCGGTTTATTGCCAGCCGTTTAAAACTAACTTCGAGTATTTAAAACGAAACCATGGTATTTTCATTGCAGACGTATTGCAGAATCGTTTGCGTAGGTTCACAGTAGGAGAAATCGAAAAAAATTGAATATCGTCAATTACAGCGCCATCTATCATGAATCGACAAAATGTTTCAGTCAAATCCTACATATTTTTAGCCGTAGAATCCGAATCTGCAATAAAAAATAGGGGTTCCAATCTTAGTTTCAAAGTTACCCCCCGCCCCACCTACAAGGAGGGGGTGGGGGTACTAATTTTAACACTATTGTATTTCCCCCGCGGAATAATAAAATTTTTATCTCAACCATTTTTTTCGTAGAGTGCTTATTTTCCGAGATATTTGAGTGTATCAGGTTAAAAAACTCCGGTTAAGGTAAAATTCAGGTTAAGGTATAGTAAATATTTTCACAACAAAATAAATTAAAGTAGGCGGTTTTTTTTTCAAATTTTTTTTGTATTCGGCTCACGATGTTTTTGAAACGCCGGATGATGTTGTATTTTGCGTATGTATGCGTAAATTTTCCGTTGATTTTACGTTTTATCAAAACCAACACAAATGTCTTATACAATCCATATTATTGCCATACAAACACAAAATAAAACCTACTATTTCTGTAAGTATTAGCGTCATAATACAGTATAATCTTTACATACTTTGATTTTAAATTGTAGTTTGTATCAAAAATAGTATAAAATATCACTAACACTGACAGAAAATAGTAGGTTTTGGATTTAATAATATGCGTGCGTCACGGAAATAATATGGCTTGTATAAGACATTTGTGTTGGTTTTGTGCTAATACTTACAGAAATAGTAGGTTTTATTTTGTGTTTGTATGGCAATAATATGGCTTGAATAAGACATTTGTGTTGGTTTTGGTTTTATTTATTTTTTGTTCTTGGTGATAGTCACACATACACGCAATATTTTTTGTTCGGCTTATTTGTTTCCGTAACATGATTTCTATACAATTTTCTACTTACTCATGCCGCCAAAGATGTTTTCACATCAAAAATACAACCGATGTCATGCAATGATCAGTTATATTAAAATTATCAGTTATATTAAATTATTATTCTCTTTCTATTAAAATTATGATCATTCATAGTTGGTATATTAATTAATTAATTAATTAATGATTTTAATCAAAGACAACAAGACTTTTGGAATTGACACCTGAATGAGCATTACTCAAATTCATCAACAAAGACTGAAGAGTTGAAAGCATGAAATCTATAAGTTTAATAATTTTTATTTAACGGCTAGTGTAAATTATAACTATTGTATTAGTTCATTAAACGTGTTTGCTAGCCATACAATTGAAGAAACTTGTTTATTTATTTCTAATTAACTTTTTTTATTTTTGCAACGTTATTTCGGGCTAAATGCCCATCTTCAGGTTAAATGTAAAAAATTTTATAATTCAATATGTTAATATATGTTAATAGTACAGCTGATCTAGTACGATTTCTTTTAATCGTTGGAACAATAGATCATGTTCACATGTCAAATTTTCTTTAACCGTCAGAGCTACCATCTTCCAGAAAACTTCGAAAGTATAAGCAAATTTCACATAATGGCACTAGGTGTCACTAAATATTTGCCGTCAAAATTTGTTTAACATTTTTATGTGTGCATTTTGTAAACATAAGCCAAAATATTTGCGTGTTATAAAAGTGATTATTATTAATACGTGATAATTAAATTGATTTTGGCTGTCGCCTTTTGATAAACGTCAGAATATATTTTTGATTATGTAGTGATATCTAGTGGCAAACGCTCTGTACTTTTTCTTTGATCGTGCTACCTCGTTCGGTAAACGCTCTGTACTTTTTCTTTGATCGTGCTGCCTCTTTCAGAAAACATGATCTATATGTCAAAACATAAATTGTAAATACAGCTAAGGTAATTATTTACATACATTTGGTTATAATTACAGGTTACAATACTTCTAAAGGGGATACATCTTTTAATTTAAAGATAAGTATAAATTACAATAGGTTGTGTAAATTAAATATTAATCTAATTTTGTTTTTGTTTTAGGTTATGATTAAATAAATATTGAACTACAGTTTCGCTATGTGTTGCGCGAACCATTGGAATTTTGGTCATCTCATCATCGTGTAAAACCAGTAAATTAGTGATTATAGTTATTATGTATAGTACATTGAATAGTATAGCATGAAAATTATGCGTAATAAATACGTGGTATGTTGAAGCAAAAACTTTGTTTTATTTTTTTTTTTTTCTTCCTGATTTTCAGTTGCTACCAAACATCACCTATTGATAACAAAGTAGGCACAAAATTCTTGAATTCCTCTTTAATAAAATTAAGAGTTGCAATTGTTGCTTCTTTTGTTTCCTTCATATATTCAAATTTGATTGGTCTACAAAATCGTGTTGATGAAGGTCGCGGATTTTGCCAAATGTATTCCTTCTTGAAAACTTCGTGAAGATGTTGAAGGCTCTCTCCTTCTTTAAACAATTGTTGATATTGTAATCGAAGTGGAACCAATGATACCATAAAAAGCAATTGGTTGCTTGTATACATATTGACCAGATGGTTCATCGCATCCCCATTTAGAATATAAAATAAGTTCGGTTGATTCAAAATTGCTTGCTTCTAATTTCGTAGACATAATTATTCGCTTTGCTGTGTGATCCAAGATATCCTGAAGTTTCATTGACGCTGATACCCCTGTTATATCCAAAGGAAGAGGTATCCTTTCTTGCTTTGTTTTAGATAATTCTTCATCGGAAGGAAGTACGCTTACGTTTTTCTCTTGAAGGCGTTTCCGAAGTAGCCTATATTTATTCACTGTTAGGCCCAAATCAAGAAATAAAGCAAGGGCTTCTTCTTTTTTTCACTTTTGCTGAATGCATTGGACATTATACTAACTAAAAATCACAAAAAAAACTTGAAACAAAAAAAAAATTACAGAATCAGTACTTTTGGCCACTTTTTCTGTAAAATCTAACACTGTGATGATGGTTTGATGGTATGACTTTAAAATGTGGTAGTAAGCTTGTATATATGATGTGACGGTATGTATTCTAGCATGATGGTATGCTATTATGGTGGTATGGCGGTATAATGGTAAGATGATATGATGTCCTGGTAGTATGATGGTAAGATAGTACAATGGTATGATATTACCATCTATGGTATACCTTGGTATGATAATATGATGGTGTGATGGTTCGAATGCTATGGTGCGATGGTATGATTGTATGAAGGTTTAATGGGATAGTGTCATGATGGTATAATAGAATAATGATGGAATGATTGTTTAAGGTTATGATGGTACGTCGGTACGTATGCTGGTATGATTGTACGTTGCTGTTATGGTAAAATGGTGAATAGGGTTTTAGTTGAAATTAAGTTGGATTTGAGTGAGAAGGTGAGCTTAGGGTTTAGTGGGAGTATTTATTAGTAGTATTTAACTAGAGTTGATCGATTTGATTTTGTGATTGGGTTGACCATTAAGTTGATTTGAACTTGACTTAGAGATTAGTTAGCTTGCAATGGGGTTAAGTAAGTTGTTCGGCTGGGGAATTATTTAAGGGTTAATTTGGCGTTAGGTTAAGGGTTGATTCGAAAGCTGATTTGAAGTTGATTTGGTGATTGAGTTGAGTGTTGGGTTGATGGTTAATTTGGTGATTGCGGTTAGGATTGTCTTGCGATTGAGTTGGAGGTTGAGTTATAAATAGTGTTAGAGATTGAGCGGAAGATTGACTTAAGAGGTTCAGTTAGGGATTGATTTGCCACTTAAAGTAAGTTTCAACACCGAAATTCTGAACACCTTATGAGGTTTTAGCCCCTTTATATTTTAAGATTGATTTGAATCAGAAATGGAAAATGTATTAACCAGCCAGCGAGGAATGAAACAATCCGGGCTTAGGGGACCACAAAATTGAACTTGGGTGGAGTAGGAACTAAGAAGCGAAGGAACAGGTATAACGTTCGACTGCATCCAGCTACATTCGTCCGCTATTAGTAAAACAGTAGAAACTTTAAAAGGTCTTGCACTAGAGCAACGAACAACCAAAGGATCTGCCTATTGTCAGATAGTCAGGCATCACTCTAACCACTAACCACTCAATTGGCTAAGATTAAAACTGCCTTAAGACAACCAATTCGCCTTAAATTAATTGGCTAACAGGAACAAAGTTGTTGTTGCCTTGGTGTCAGAAATATATCTGGCCTGCAGTGTAATGTAGGGGGGGGGGGGGGGAATAAGGAAAAGGAATTCAAACAATTTTGACACGATTAGGACCAAAAAAAAACTTTAGAGCTAAATAAGAGAGAGTGCTCTTAGACACAATATTTGCAATGAATGTCTGCGTTCCTATTTTGCCATGGAAAGAAAGAGGCTTTCGATTACTATATTAGAAGTAGTTTAGAACTACAATATTAGAAGTAGTTTATAGTATAACTTATGTCTTGCACATTTTAAAGCTTTTGTGAAAAATAGATATGATGTGGTTCCTATTTGTCTAATGACTATAACGCCTTTATTGTTGATGACAAATAATAGCACAGCAGCAAAACATTATATAATTAATAAATTTAATTATTCCAGGCCATTTTAAACAATAATAATATTATCTCCAAAACATTAATTAACTTAATAAAAAAAAAAAAATTAAATAAAACAAAAAAATCATTTTTGCATTAATAACTTTTAATTAATAATTATAAAAATATAATTTATATAATGCGGGCGCAAATAAATTTCCATTTACAAATCATCGAGTGCGAATTGAATATAATAAAATTTATAATGTGGGTGCGTGTACAACTTGAAAAACTTTTATTACAACCAAATAACAATTATTATATGTGATGATATCTTCATCCCATGCATATACGATTCAATATACACATTACACATATTATATTTAACATCCAGAATTTTTATCATTTTGGGAATTATAATTAAAAATTTAATTTATAAAATAAATAATTTTTTAGTTTTTTAGTATTAAAATCGTTGTGAAACTAAATGTGTCATCGCATAACATAAACACATTTTATTATACATAAAACAAAAATAATAATAATTTTATTTTTTTTATGTTGGCATCACTATATAATTATTTATGTATTTTTATATGGTATCGCTCGTACTATATGTATGTATCCCCTGGCATTATTATTATTGTATTATTATTTTTTTGGGAGGGTGGTGGGGGGGTTTACTAAAAATATTTAATAACCACTGGCTATTAAAATATAATGAATGGATTTTTGAACCGAAAATTTTGAAAATCAATCAATGGTGTCGACTCTAATCGGCTATGGTCATCGAAATTATTCACATTATTATTTGGATATTGTATCACAGCCGGTCTTGGATTTATCACTGATGTTGCAATAGCGGCAGATGCACTTGCTGATGACTCTCCGGATGTTATTGTATCGGTAGCCGAGGTTGACATATAAATCGGTGCCTGAAATAATAATTGTGATGGTGATGATGGATAATAATAATTATTTAAATTATATTGTTCTCTCTGGTCATGCTTGTAACGATTAAATTCGAAAAAAAGTTTTAAATTATCAAATGGATTTTTGCCAAAAGTAATGACACCATTAAATCCTGTTACTACATTTTGCTTGCCCTTCTCTTTTATATTGATGGCAGCGGGCGGTGAATCGGGTGAATGATGGTGAAATAAAAATTTTGATTTTCGATTTGTATTTGGAATTATGTTGCCATGTATCAGGGCTGATCCGACCTGTGAACGACAATAATTGGAAAAATCACTTTAATTATCACTAATATTATTCTCTATATAAGACTCACGATACATAAATATAAAATCACTAAGATCATTTCCACTATTAATTATAGAAACAGTGTGATGTTGACTGCTCCATGGATGATGCTTAAATAAATAAGTTTTTTCAATGTTTTGTGTTATGCGGAATTTAAATGAAACGCACACAAAATACTTTCACTAGTCGTTGATAAGCGCTTGAAATCATAACCAGCCACCATATAATGTAAGTTGTAAAATATGTTGAGTTATTGAAATGTCAGATAATTGAACTTTATTATGTATGAGGAAAGGTTATGTAAAGTAAAACATTCAGGGCTGTAATCGGGACAAGGTAGATCGGCTCATGCTAGACTGGAGCAATTCGAAGATGATCGGAGCGAATAAGGAGGTAGAAGAAAATCATGATCTAATACTTTTTATAGCTGCAAAATTGTTCCTGACGAAATCTATGTGATTATTCCTCCCCTTGTACCTGCTTAGCTAATCGACGTCCGGAGGCGTTGTTAATGCCAACCGTGGTATAGTTCGGTCGGAAATTTTTATGCAAAAATAACAAAATAAACATGAACTTCGATTCTCTGCCAATTAAAACTTATTTTGCTAATAATATTTATATTTATATGCAACAGACTTGAGCAAAGTCTTTGTCTCTAAATCAAGAAGTAACGTACAGTCTAATTTTAGCGACATTTTTTTCATTTGAACAGATTTAAGCAAACAAATTATTTCTATAAGAAATTGTGCTTTCAATTTTAGTTTTAATGAACGTATTCACTTAATCAGCTCGGCCAACTGAAGTTTGTCACATCTTGAGTGAAATTGTAATGTTGAGGCTTGAGTACACGGTATGGTAAATATTTCATGGCAATGTAGTAGTTTAAATATCATTTTTGCCATCAGTGGATTAATTAATAATTTTCGTGTTGGTCCTATCACAAATACATTTGCATCGGATGGTATAAAATGGAGGATTTGAATTAATCTTTATTTTAAATGTTTAAAGCTAAGCTTAACAATGTACCAAACATATTTCAAAATTATTCCGCATTTTTCTCTCTTACCCACCTCCAATCACATTGCAAAAGCGATGCAATTAGCACTCATACAGTCTATTATTACACTGGTATTGGTCGCTTAATAGAAAAAAGACTCGTATTTTAACTTTATTTTGAGAAAACATCAAAATAGGTTTGCTTTTTTCAACACTTATTTATTTCCAGGAAGCTTTTTAACAACCATGTTGTTATTATGAACTTTTGTCTGTCTGAAAAAAGACAAAAAGGTTGTGAATGACAACATCGTTATTGAAAGGCTTCCTGGAAATAAATAAGTGTTGATAAATATAAAGGTGTCTAGTCGTTTTCTTAAAAACAAACAAAGTTAAAGTACCACTTAAAATCTTTCTATGGCACAGTTGGACATATTGATGTAAAAAAACAAGTTTATCAATATCACAATTAAAAACTTTATTAAGTTGTTAATTCTTCTTTAATAGATAATAGTTGAGGTACCCGGCGCGGCATTGCCCGGGGTAAATAAAATATTTTTATTTTAGCAAAGATGGCACTAAAATCTCTTTTTTTTTAAATTAACTTATAGCGTTTTTCCAGTGTACTCTTCAAAGGGTGGTAAAACATATTTTAACTCCCTTAAATCAAGGAAACCGCCCCTTCGGATACGAGAAAACGATTAATTTTATTTAACCATTTATCTAAACTCAGCCATGTAATAATTTTACTCCTTTATGTTATCTGTTCAAATCAATCTTATCGAGTGGATATTTCCCAGCTGCTTGGAAAATCGCACACATTATTCCAATTTATAAAAAAGGCGACCGCTCCGATATATCAAACTATCGGGGTATTTCAATTTTGTCTACAATAGCCGCATTTTTTGACGCATAGTGTTTCGGATCAGATCAAAGTTTACATTGAAAGCAACAACAAAAAAATATGCAACTTTTTGTTTTTGGATCAAAATGTTGATCCGAGTAGTTGTTTTTATTGCTTATCGTTTCATGAAACAAGGCTCCCACTTGGGCCCAATTATCTTTCTTTTATTTGTTAATGATGTCACCGATATATTTAAATTTTGTAATGTTCTATTGTTTGCTGACGATTTGAAGATTTTTATGCGAACTTGGTCTCTAGTTGATGTTGATATACTATAGTCTGAAATAAACAGTTTTTCTAGATGGTGCTCTGCTAATAGATTGTTTGTTGATGTAAATGCAGTGTAATGTCATTCTTTAGGACTTTTAACCCTGTAATTTCTAACTATTATATTTTGACGGTAATCAACTTAGCAGAGTAACTGCAATAACGGATTTGGGAGTTATATTTACAAAAGTAACTTTCTGTTTACATATTGATAACATAATACGTAAAGCTAATTCTATGTTAGGCTTCTGTAGCGATTCACTCATTTAAAGTCGCTAATTTTAATTCGTTTATCGCCACAATTATTTGAAATGTAACGCATTTCAACTTTCAAATATAATTGTGAATGAACAGCTCTTTTCGGTTAATAGTGACACCTCGAATAGAATAGTTAAACTTACTAATATTCTAGGGTTGTGTCTGTGCTCAACTCAATAAATATATTTCCCTATATTTGAGTACAGTTCACTATTTTGTATTAAATAAATATCTTGGATAAATTTAATGCAACACCGAAATTACCACCATCTGTCGACGTCATCCAAAACTAAATCAAATATGTTTTTCGAAAAACACAAAAAACAACTCTATTGACGATTGTAAAAGTAAAGAAAGCGCCTCTCGAGGACAATAGTTAAAATGATGCACCTGATAAAATGACATTTGTCACAAATGTGACGAAAGAAAATTTAGCAATGAGGTAATTAAAAATTGTTTTTATAGTCCAAAATTATTAGCAATCCGATAAGTAAAAATTGTGTTTACAAATCAAAATTGGAATTACCTATTTACAACAATTTCGAACGTCAAATTATCAGGTGGCTCAGTTTAAAAATGTTCCACTAGGTGGAATCCGTGATGCTCCAATCGTCAATATATTTTTTTATTACTTAAACTCTCAAAATAAAAGTTTGACATTACCTACGTATTTTTCACTCGAAATAGCAAGTCGTCTTTTAGTGCCGTTTATCTTGTATAACATTTAATTAAATCAATTTCCTGGTTTTGATCGCGATCGCGAAATAATTATAATAATAATAATCATCCTAGTAATAATTCGAGTAAATAATAAATAGTGGTGGTGGAAGTTAAATAGTCAATTAACTTTTGTAAATAATTAATTGTGAAATATATTCGGGGCACATACAGTGTTGTGTGTCCGCCTTCGTAATTATCGTGTGTAATTGATTCGCGTGAACCGCGATACGCAGCGTATCAAGAATAATAAATAGTACGCACCCAAGTACTATAAATACAAAATAATAAAACCAATAATACAAAATCAAAATTAATGTTAGTTATCTTCTGTCACCGAATCTCACCTCCTCGTCACATACCATTTCATTTTATATATCTCCCAGCGCCTTTCTCCAAAACTTCTCATAATAATTTGCTATTAAGGTTTATAAACGACTTTATACAAAGAGAATTTATTACTCAGAAATAATACCTTTAAACGCGATTTTAATAAAGCAACTCACAAATAATATGTATCGATCAATATATCGTTGGAATTTCAATCATTAAAATGTCACAAAAAAACAATAAAACATCACAGAAATGTCAATGTCACAGAAATGGGAATACCATATCTTGCTATTAATAAACGCTTACTAGATTAATTTGTTTTTAAATATTGACGATTCAAATGACGTATCACGTATTAAATCAAATTAGTTTCAGGTCACTTGGAAACTTTGAAGTCCCATAACTCGCAAACCTAAACAATTTTCGGCCTGATCTTTGCGACTATACATTTTTCTAGGATTGCATAGGTTATACAGCATATTAATTTAAAAAATGTACGCAATATTTTACATAATGAAAATAAAAATTTTTTGATCTTTTTTATTTTTATTTTGTTGCTTTAAATCAATATGGCGTGCGACATGTTTGATCAAGTTCATCACTATTTAATTAAAATTGAAATTAAAATCATGTTGATAATTTGTTGTTTTAATTTTTTTTCAATCCAAAAATTTTTATTTAACTTGATTTGATTTTTACAAATTTTAAAACATTTCATTTATATTTATCCAGAGACATTGCTTTCATCAAATAAATTTCGTAAATACGTCAATTCCGTGACGCGCGTCATCACATTGAAATTTTGGTTTACCGCCCATATATAATGAAAACAAAGACGTAGTCCTACGTCAAAAACGAAGATTTTATAAGGGAATTAGAAACGAGGAAAAAACCAAAATTTTCATAGTAAAACACATAAAACATATGGGAAATCACTTTTTTTCCTAAGATAAATTTATAAATGAAAACGTTGCAAATTTTTAATTATGATTTCTGGAATATTTTCATAAATGTTTGAATTTCAACAATATAAATCTCGTTTAAGTAAATCGTTTTCATTTTCTTGTAATAATTGATTTATTTAAACCAAAATATAAAAAAAAGTTCATAACAACAGCTTTCTGGTCAAATTAAAAAGAAAATCTTACTACAAATCGTGTGCATTATGTCAATATACATAGAAGACAGTGGGCAGTAAAAATTTTGAAAAATTGTACCAAAAATTGCCACCTGGAGAAATGTGAGTTCAAAAATTGTAGGAAAAGCAAAACAAATTCACAAAATATTAAGAACGTGTCATAATTGTGTGATTAAATAATTGTTTTTTCGTATTTCTCTGCCTACATTTATAGACATCTAACGTACACTAGTAAAACTAAAGATAAATTTAGCAAGTATGTATTATTTTAATTCGTCAGAGCTAACTTTGATGTATTTTTCAAAACGAAAGTTCGAAAAATATATTTGAGAAATAATTTAATCACAAAATTTCTACAATTAATATTTACTTATTTATTTATTTATTGTACTTTAACAATAATTTAGTATTAAAAGGAAAAGCACAGATGGAAACAGAGTAAACGGAACAAACGAAAAATCAAAAAAAAAAAAAAAATAATGAAGCTGCTTTCATTAGGCAGAAAAACCTTTTAAATTTTTTCAAACAATTTCCACCTCATGCATACACATTCTATTTTGAGCAATAGCTCATTTACAATACAATGTACAGCAAGAGGTGAAATAATATTAAAAATTAACAATAATTAAAAATAAATTTAAAAAAACCTACGTAATCACGCCACTCCAAAAATTTTGACTTAAATAATTTGACCGATCCTAATCTCTTAATTTCCAATGGAATTGAATTCCAAAGAGAAAGTCCCCTAACGTAAAAAGATTTATTTAGCGACCTACAACAGGCAGAAATAGGCAGAAATATGATCGAATTTCCTAATACCAAAAATAAACCTAGTACAAGCATTGAAACACTTTGGAGAACGTTCATATTTTCCTGAAGCATACCGAATAAAACTATGTCACCATAAATAAAATGAGGAAGAAGATAAGACAAAAACATTTTTTTCCTAAACTTACTATCAGAAAATCCTACTACTTTATACAAACAACTAAGCATACCAAAGACCCTCTTACTAATACTAACTAAATGGTCACCCCAAGAAAGAGTTTTATTAATAACTAAGCCTAAATCTCTAACAGTATTTGAATACCTAATTAGCGAACCCTGCAGAAAAATACCAGGAAAGGACGAGGTGTCTAACGATTTTTTATAAATTATAATCGACTGAGATTTATTCGCATTTAAAACGAGTCTATTAGAGACCGACCAACTAGCGATATTACTTAAGTCTTCATTTATCAGAGAAATATTCCTATCAATAGAATCCTGATCTAAACGACTACTTTTATAATTCTTTGTTAAGATGTTTTTTGACAAGGTTAATAATATTTTTCTTTTTGTTAATCTTACGGATTAGGTTGTAGGAAATCCAGGGTCTTAATTTTCTAGGGACTTTTACTGTTTGCCAGTCTGTACATTTTTCAATATATTGCGATAAAATTGATAAAAGAATATCAAATTTTTTAGACGCATTAGTTTCAAAATAAACCCGATTCCAGTCCTCAAACAGTAGAGCATTGGGTGTATCCAGCGCAGTTAGATCTACAAATGAGATCTTTTTCAAATGTAGACAAGAATTTTTAATCTCACTAAAACAGTGAGCTTAATCTACATTTTTTACTGAGGTATTTGTATCCAGCCAAAATCAACAAAAATGTTTATACAAGCCGTGCCGTTCGCTCTTTACACCGATCCTCTCACAGAAATTGTTCTCTATGGGTTGGTATTTGTTTATCGGTATATGAACCAATATGAACATATTTTTTCGTAAAATCGATGAATCTATCACCTATACGTAGTTAAAATGATGTTGTTGTTGCAATGTGTTATTATCAATTTTTTTCGATTCGTATATCCATAGACGTAAAATATTGTATGGAAACAATATTTTAGGCATTTGGGTTAGTTTTGTGTATATATATTTTCTGATTTATTTTGTACATTACTAATACTAAGCCATAGAGGACAATTTTTATAGTTTAAGTGTTTGTTCTGCACGGCTTGTATAAACATTTTTGTTGGTTTTGTTCCAGCGCTTAGAATTTGTGAGGTGTCTTTTTCTAGTGAGATCTATCTGCGCTGGATATGCCCATTATTCAGTTAAACATAATTAATAACTTTAAAAGTTTTTGACTTGCTATGTCTGTATGATTTTGAGTTTACCTCAGTAGCATTGATTGAATATGAAATGAACGCATGATTAGAAATTCCCAAATGTTGTATAGAACATTTGACAATATTACCATACTGTTTTTTCAGTCGCAAGAAAATATGATCTATGCACGGTTATGAACAATTTTGAATTCTAGTGGACTTCTTAGTAATATGTATTTTCAAGACCAAAACGATTGTCGATGTTAATGTCCCCCAACAAAATTAAATTTTTTATTTTGATTTTATCTAATGAATCACGTAGTTCTAATAAGATAAGAGTTATTACAATTTGCATAGAGTTGATAATTCGGTATATTATATGAAACTAACTCATCATCGAAAACTCAAATTTCTTGATATGGATTACCAAGCATCGCTTGGTATGGAGTTTGTCGGTAGTGAATTTAACTTAATTTAACTTTAATTTCTTAAAAAAAAAATTACCGTATTTTTCTATTTAAAAAAATCACAAATAAATTGAAGTTTTATCTATTATCTTTTCGTTACAAACAATGCTTGGTAATGTATATCTAGCATGACTTCAGACGACTTTAACCGACAAACAGCTAATACATTTTTTTATATTTCATCATATGGAAGTTCTATCCATTACCTACAGACTCCATATCAAGTGATGAGTGGTAAAGCATATCTAGCATGACTTCAGACGACTATACCTTTTTCAAGTCACGTTTACCATTTTTCAGGCTAAATTAATAAATATTCAAACCAAATTTAACTTTTTTCAAATAAATTTACTAACAATTTTCAATATTTTTGCAAAATACTATATACAATATAAAATGTAGATGTATACAATAAAATTTAGCAAAATGCAATTCTCTGATTAATTAGTAATTAGGCTTAGGATTCTTAGATAAAATAATATTTTTTTTTGGAAAATCCAAACCAAAAGTTTGTTGGAATGTATTCAATTTAGAACAAATAAAGGCAAATGTGCCCTATATGTTACCACATACATTTAAATATTTTCGCATAATCACATATTTTGTACATATTTCAATTTATTGTATCACATATTTTATGAGTTTTTCCAAATTATGTATTTTTAAATTTTCTTCAAGAAATCCGTAATTCGACTTAATTAACTTACAATTTGATAATGTAAAGACATTTAAGCCAAAAAACATCTTTTAGAAGCTAAAAAGTTTTAATGTCGCATAAACTACATAAGCTAGAACAATAAATTAAGAAACACCGAAAACGTAGAATTAAAATATCAGTGAACGTTTTATTCAAAGAGTTTATTACGGCTGAAAATTTATGAAAAGGTAGTTTTTGTCCTTAACAATGATATCGACGACCTGGCTTAAACTCCGTGTCTGAGCCGCCGAAGGAATTGTTCATAGTTCAATAAAAATATTCACAGTTCAAAGGGAAGTACATATATTACTTGAATTTCTTCAACCTGTATTTTAGACCTTATAAGCGATTTGGCTTGACATGACTTGTAATGCGAATGTAAAAGTTGCTTTTATTATTGAGTGTTATACATATTTAAAATGTTTTATACCGTAATTTTTACAGTATACATATTTCCAATGCTCTTGAAACATAAAAAAATTAAAGGGGCTGGCCTGATAGATCGACTTTGATCGCTTTAACAGGTCTAAAATACATGTTTAAAAAATTCAAGCGGTATATATGTATATATACTTTATTTTGAACTGCCGATGCGTGTTAATACAATTTTGAACAATCCGAAGGACGAAGGTGATCGATACTATTCTGAGGATAAAAGAAACTACCCTAATCCTTTTTTTACACGGTAGATGCGTTCCAGAGTTGGTCGTGCAAAAAAAAATCGTGTAAAAAAAGACACAGAGTATATGGTAAATTAATCGATACGTGCAAAAATTCGTTTTTGGGTACAAAATAAAGTAGATATGTATATTTTGTAATTGGAAAATTAAATGAAATGTTTAGTTGAAATATTCAGCAACCCCAAAATTACAAAACCCTCAGCGCCAATTGTTTGAGCTAACGTTAGTATTTCTGAATTCACATCATCAATGAGAGTTCCAAGCTTAGAAACATTATTCGTCACACATTCTGGCCAAAGAGCCTTCCAGCAGACAATTTAATGTACAAGAATTTACTTCAGATAATTCCAAAAAGAAAACGTATACACAATCCAAAATTGTATTGCTTTCAGGCGTCAATTACCATCACGTAAGGATCGTTATCGATTTTGTTTTATATCAATTGAAATAACCGCCTTACATAATAAGTCTTAAACGTAGCGATGATACCTTGATCCAACGGTTAAAATAAGTGATGTAGTATTAGGTGGAAAAAATACGATTTTGACATCGGGATATTCAAAGTTTGGATGACCGGGAGCTTTGAATAATTTTGAACTTTAAGTATCACCTGACATTAGGAACAATGCAATTGTGAAACCAATCAGTAAAAATGGCTGAAGTGACCCAGGCTTTTTTATTCACCATCAAGCGTACTGTACTGGCAAAGTATTTAATTAACCAACGATTTTAACATTTTTTCGCCTGACGCGTTACTACAAAGCAAAAATATTATTCGGTCCTTACATGCCTTAAAACCGCTAGCAAATTTCTCGGTTTTAGCTATGTTTGTTCTACTTGGCATATTTTTCCAAAATAGACCCGTTTCGTCTTAAATACTTGATCTGTGTTTCTCTAGCAGCGTCCATATTACCAGAGGCAATTTCGCCTTTAATTTTGGCGTTGTGCAATGGACTTTCTAAAAAACAATGCAACCAGCCGTTGCATGTAGAAAATTTAGTTTTCTTTTCATTAGCGGATTGTGCAGACATTCGTAGTTTAAACCTTCTAATTTGTTCAAAAATTCTTAACGCTTTGAGTTTGATAGATTAATATACACCGAAATCCGTTTTTTAGTGTTATCCTCAATCCAAGTTACTAATGATTTTTCCATTTGTTCTAATGTTGCATCTCTTGATCACGAAGATGCCTCAGAGCTCAGTTTAGAACCTGAAACAACCGATAGTAATGGAACTTTTGTTTTTTAACACCATCTGATCAAATTTGACCCGGACCGGTTCATTTAAACCGCGCGCGTAACCCGAATCGGTAATTTTTTTTTTCTAGCTTGTTACAACTTTTTTTGACATTCGTGTGATGTTTGAGCAGATTACTTCAGAATAGTTTGCTTGAAATTTTGGGTTTCTAATGGAATTACGGCTACGGAATCATTGAAAATATTGCAGAAGTGTTTTGGGGAGTCTACTCTATCGAGAACGCAAGTATTTGAGTGGCATACAGCTTCAGTAGGGGTTGTGAGGTGAAATTGTGCTCGAAAATCGTAGTGTTGGCATTAGAGGCTCTCAGCATCTCTTATGGATCAACTCAACCCATTTTTTTGATGTTTTAAGTATGAAACGCGTTGTTCGACTAGTGCCGAAAGACCTGAATTTTTTACAAAAAGAACATCGAGTAGAGGTCGCAAAAGAGATGCTTGCCAACGGAGCTGAAGACCCTACATTCATCAAACGAGTTATTACTGGTGACGAGACGTGGGTTTATGAATATGACGTCGAAACTGTCCAACAATCTAACAAATGGCGCGCCAAAAATGAGCCAAAACCGAAAAAACCACGCCAAAGTCGGTCGAAAATCAAGGTAATGCTCATCGTTTCCTTCGATTACCGTAGTGTGATTCACCATGAATTTGTTCCAGAGGGTCAAACGGTCAATAAAGCATATACTCCTTGGCCCTTTTGAGGCGTTTACGTGAAGCAATTCGTCGTAAACGGCCGGATTTATGGGCTGTTTGCCCATCACGATTTTCATCACGATAATGCGCTGCCACATTCCAGCCTGATTGCGACTGAATTTTTGGCCAAACACTAAACGAAAATCGTCGCTCAGCCACCATACTCGCCAGATTTGCCTCCCTGTGACTTTTTCTGTTTCCGAAACTCAAATATTGGCTCCATGAGTCGATTGAAGCCATAAGAAGGGGCCATCCCGGCCTATAAAATGTGTATGGAAAATGGATTAACCGTTGGCATGCTTGTGTTGGTTCAAAAGGAACCTATTTTGAAGGCGATAATAAAGATTTGTATTAAAATACATGAAAATGTTGTTCTTTTTACCAGTCCGGGTCAAATTTGATCAGATGGTAGTCCTGATTGTAGCCGCCTTGAAATTAAAACTTTTTCCAACCGATGACAAACTCGCATATGCACTTACAATAAGAAATGTACATAAACAATATTATTGAAAAAAATTGCGAATGTTATTTTAAATTGAATTAGTTTTTTGTTTATTACATGTTTCAAAAAACACCTTACTCGACGAAAGAACTACAAGGAATGTAAAACAAAACAGCCAAAATAATGAATTATTGAGAGTTGAATGGGATAACTTTAAAATAACAAACAAACTGCAAAAAATAATAAAAATAAATGCATTTACGGAAAAAAATTAAATAATTTTTTTGCCGTGTAAAAAAAGTCCGACCGTGTAAAAAAAGGTTAGTTCATTTTTTTTACATCGTGTTATTTCAAAATCGTGTAAAAAAAGACCGTGTAAAAACAGGATTGGGTGTATACCTTTTATTAACTTTTCAGCCCATATAAAACTAATTTAACAAAACGTTCATACATCTTCATACATACCTCTATCAAAATTGAAATAATTCTCGTCCAGTGAGACATTTATCTGATTAGTCCAAAATTTGGCGGTAAAACCGGTTTATTTTGAAAAACTATATTAAATAAGGAAATTGCAAATTTTCTCCCTTGTCTCCGGTTTCTTCTTTTAAACACATTTTAAAATTTCTCGAGATTATTCGAGTATAGCATGGAATGTGTGATTGGCGCGACAATTAATTTGTGATTCGGAATTTCGAAACTGTCAGATTATTCGAAATTTTCGAATTTCTTCGAGTATGTTTGAAATTGATAGTTCGCTGTTACTCGAGAATCTTAGAGTATATTCGAAGAATACGATTGTTTGATATTTACGAAATTATCCGATCTATTTGAGTGTTTCATTATTATTGCATATCGTTTTGGTGAACTTAGCCTTAACTTGCTTAATAGCATTTTGCTTAGTAGTATATATTTTTTTTTTTTTCGCTGGCGCTACATCCCATAGAGGGATTTGGCCGCTTCATAGCGAAGTTTCGTAATCATTTTTACAACGGATAATGAGTGATTAATTCATTGATCCTTACATTAACCAGCCGTGATTTTTTCATCACCCGCCGGGAATCGAACCCTGGACCTCCGGAGCTTAAAGCAAGCATGCTAACAACTGTGCCACCGGGGCGGCTGTAGTATATTAGTAACATTAAATTAATTGACAAATAATTCGATATTTACACGAATTTTTTTGAAATTTTCGTGGGTTTTCTAGATTTGTACGCAGGCTTTCCGAAATTATTCATTATTAATATCTAGATTTTTCGGTATTATTGAAATTGTTCGAGATCAATCGAGATTCACATAATATAGAGATTATTCAATTTTTTCTGGGGTAATCGAGATTGTTTCACGATTTATTCTAGATTTCTTAAGTTTTTCCGCACCGCATCCCCATTGAAATACTTTTTACGTTGCCTCATAGGATTGTATAAATTTCCAACATAACGAACAAAAATTTGTGTTCGTTATGTTGGAAATGCATACAATCTTTTAAGGCAAAAGTTAAAAGTATGTCATTAGAGATGCCGTGTTACACACATAAATCTGAACCATGATATTTAGATGATTTTTCGAGATTTCGATATTTCTCCAATTTCCTAGGTTATTCGAAATTATTCCAGAATGTCCAGGTTATTTAAATTTTACGTGGCGGTGATTAGCGCGTATAGGATTTCCTTTGGTTTTACATACTTACGGTTTACGGATGACTCGATATTTGAGAACTTTCTAGAATATTCAAGATACTTTGAAAATTCGACATTTTTCAGATTATTTCAAAATTCTTGATATTTTTCAAATTATACTCGAAATTTGTGATGTTTTACCCAAATAAATTATAATACCCTATAAAGGTCTTCGCTGTCAAAAAACGGCGATAGATAGATTAAATCTTAAGATGGCACTAGTAGTTTTTTTTAAATTTTTTTTTGTTGAATCGAAACAAAAATATAAACAAAAGCAAAAAATACGAATAAAACTTACAACTAGACATGAATTATAAAAAAAATTAACTTTATTTTTGATTTATTTACCAAAAATTAAAAATTGTTAAAGCTGACATCTTTAGAAGTTATCCCGAACTATGTTTTCACGTATTAAATAATACTGCATTATCGATAAATCTGCCAATATCATTGACCGCAAGTTTACTATGGAAAAGTGTCATGATGTCCTTTATAGGGTATTATAATTTATTTGGTTTTACCACACATGGTCACATAACAATGATACAGTTTAACAATACTGGGAAGATCGGTGCAATATATGGTGGAAAAAAATTTGTCAAGGAGAGCTAGCGGCGTAAACTTAAGTCAATATCTGCCAAGTACATTAAGCTATATTTTGCTGGGTTTTCCGACGAAAAGATAGAGAGTGGTGATGAATTCACCGAGACGGTTCAGAGCAGGACGGCATAGAACCTGAATTCAGAAGCAAAAGAGTAACATATGAGGTCGTTTACATCTAACCATATTTTTAAATTTAAATTAACTTAATTGGTTTTTGGTGTTACTTTTTTTTTTTTTGCCAAATTTCATTTACATACTTTGTTTGAACGCTATATTATTTCGAGTTCGAGAAACTGTCAGCATTGAGTGTACAAATTCTGTGGTTTCTTCCATTCCATATTTTACGTTTAGCATATAAATCGATAAATCTATGCGAGTCAAACACCTCACATTCCGCAAATTTTTGTTTACGGCGACAACACCATATGTTCACAATAATAATAATAATAATAATATAGTGTTATAGTTTCGGCGCGCTAATTTTTTATTTTTTATTACAGAATTTATTTTATTAATTTCGTTAAGCGTAAAGAAAAACCAGAATATCATACATATTTATCTTCGAACAAACAAACAAATAAAATGAAACAAACTAAAAATTATTCACCGCCATTGGGGGAATGTAAAAATTATGGAATTGACCTCGACAAGGTTGTACATTTACTCTTACTTTATTTATTTACACACCACAAAAAAAAAAAAAAATTATATTATATCGTCTTCACAACCAAAGATAATAATGTATCATTATTTTATCGAGATAAGATTATCGTGATATGAAGGAATAACAACAAAAAAAAATTATATATTATGTATTTTCACCACCCACCACCCACATATATTTTAATGTTCTGTGTAATCAGTGTTGCTTAATGTTTGTACCATGTATGGCTGGTATCTATAATATTTCTGTGTCTGTGCTCCAAAATTACCCGAACATTGAGGAACACTGTTCTGTAAGCAAAATTTTTATTTTTCTTCGGGTGCTGTGCTGTGTCTTCTATTCTTTCGCTCGATAACTTATTGATTTCTTTCGGTTGGTTTATGTTGAAACCAAATGGAAAATCGTAAATATTGAAATAAATATAATAATTTAAAAAATAAAAATAAATTAATATAATTGCTTACGGCAATTTTTTGTACTAAAGCAGAAGAGATGATATCGATTTTCGTCTGTTTTTTTTTTTTCAATATACCTACTTACACACATCGAAGTGAGTACGTTATACATAGGTTATAAGTATTTTTAGCTGTGTCTGCTGATGATGCTCTAAATAATACTTGTGTCAATAAATTATGTATATGGGGAAGTACAAATAGCAAAAAAATAAAAAAATATTAAAAGTCGTTTATTTATTTATTCTATCCATAAATTATTCTTGTAATATATTGGTATTGTTGTAGTTTTATAGTTAAAGTTATTTGTGATAGAAATAAACAAGATGAATTGGCCGCATTTAGCAAAATTAAAATAGTTTTCTGGTTTATCTGGTTAATGTATTGTGATTCGTAATTTAAACCATATGATAACAATTCTTGGCTTACAGGTTGGTTAATATATAATTAATTATTTATTCATTGCTGTATTATTCAGCGTTCTCTATGTATTTTAATTTCTTGCACAAAATCCGGAATTCACTGGCTTTGCCTATATACTAAATTTGGTATGTGCCATCACCGCCGCATAAAATATCACTGTTTTGTTTGAGATAAACAGGAAATCCAAAGTCGCAAAATTTTTAAACTTTTTTTGCTAACAAAAATCCAAATAATCAAAAAATGTACTTCTTTGTATGATAATCGTTTTATAGCTCTGAATTTTTTATTTATTTACAATTACCCAAAATGCATTAATAACTTAGTATACGGAATGTCAGATAGGTGAATAGTGACTACTAAAAATTGAGTTGCGTATATACTGGTTGCAACCAAAAAAATATATGTTTTTAATGTAGCTGTCAAATATTGAGGTAAACAAAAAACAAATGGTAAGCTATTTTATAATTTTTTATGTTGTGTTTTCGAGGTGGGTAAATAATAGGAATGATACACAACATATAATATTATTTATTTAATATTTATATTTCAAATACAACAGTTAAACAAGACTGAATAACACGTCCATTCCAAGAGCAACGCTCACTGAGAATGAATCTATTTTTTATTCGTGTGAAGTTGCATTCGTTTGTATTGCAGGGGATGCCAACACATATTAACTTAATTTTAGTTACATTAATTTGTAATGCAGTATGCAGATATGGAAGTGAAGTCCAGCTGAATATTCCATATAGAATATCGATGTTGAAAGCTAAGTTATATTATTTAATTATGTTTTAAATTGTATTTACCTATTTTCTTATTTATATTTACAGCAGTCATCCTTTTCTTGTGTGCCATCAATTTTGTTGGCTATAATGATGCTTGACGTTCAACATACACCGGGCCAAAATTGATTGTGTTTTTTTTTTACAACTGATGAAATATGGCTGGGAGGATGGTCTTTTTGTATTCATTGAGGTGTGAATCTTCATTTGTATTAAGTATTCGGCATTTCCTCCGAAAACTATGGGAACCTTTTGAGGCGGGTTAACTCGCCCAAAATAATGATGTGTAACTACGAATAATAATGATGATACCCGTTATGGTTCCTAGCTATTGGAAGAGAAATTATAGTTTTAGTATATTTATAAAAGAGAATGAAATTTGTTTTTTAATTAATTTGATTGTTGTGAAACTTCACCCGTTTCCACTGGGAGCTTGACCAGTTTCGTAACAGGCCGCTTCAATATGGCTTGTCTGGTTTTGACGGTGACAACGCGAACCATTTCATCTTTGCCGGGGTGTACATTTATAATTCTGCCCAGTGGCCATTGAAGTGGTGCAGTAGCTTCATCTGTAATGTATACCAGATCTCCGATTGCGATGTTTGTTTGTTGCTGCTGCCACTTTCTCCTTTGTTGAAGCGTCTGCAGGTATTCTCTAGAGAATTGTCGCCAATAACCTTGTACTCGCTTTTGAATATTCTGCCATCGATTTAGCCGATTTTCTGGCACTCCATGTACATTTTCGTCAGCTAACGATTGAAGCGGACCCGTGAGTAGAAAGTGTGCAGGTGTTAGTGGCATTTCGTCGCTTGGATCGATTGATAATGGAGTCAATGGGCGCGAATTTAGGATCGCTTCGATTTCGCATAATAAAGTTAAAAATTCCTCGAAGCTTAACGTTGCGTGCTTCATCATCTTTACACCTGCCTCCCAAAATCCTCCCATAGATGGACTGGCTGGTGGGATGAAATGCCATTGGGATCCCTGCTCGGCAAGATATTCCGCTATTTGATGGTTACGCGATGATTCTTGTAGTACTTGCTTCATCTCAGTCAGCTTATTTCGGGCACCCTTAAAGTTTGTGCCATTATCGGAGTAAATGTCGGTTGGTACATTACGTCGGCTAACAAATCTCCGCAATGCTGTGATAAAAACAGGGGTAGATAAGTCCATTACTGGTTCCAAATGCATCGCTTTTGTGACCATGCATATAAATACTGCCACATATGTTTTGACCGGTGAAATTCCTCTGGTTCGTTTGATACTCACTTGGAATGGACCAGCGTAATCTACGCCTACCCTGGAAAAGCACAGAGATGGCGTAATTCTTATGGACGGTAAGTCACCTATCATCTGAGGTTTTGGTTGAGCTTTTAATTTAAAACATATTCTACATGAGCTGGTTACCTTTTTAGCCAATACCCTGCCACCGATGATCCAATATTTTTGGCGCGATAGGTGATATAAAGCAGATGCGGTGGGATGTAGATATAATTTGTGCATGCTCGTAAGGATAGCACGACATAGACGATGAGACTTAGGCAGTATTATCTGATGCTTCAAATTGACCGAACAACTAGCGTTTTTAAGCCGTCCTAACACACGAAGTATTGATTGCTCATCGAGGAATGGCGATAGTGAGGACAAGCTGCCGTTTGGAATTGTTCTGCCTGCTTTCAATAAATTAATTTCTTGAATTCAGATATTTGAGCCCACCTCCAAAGATATTGTTCCGCTGAATGCAGTTCATTGCAAGTGAGTGGCGGGGCATTTTTTACATTTGCAACGCTCGAAACTCGTGATCTGGTTCTGATGCGGCGTGTTCGTTCTGAATGAATGAATCGAATACAGAAACCGAGAGTATGCTTGATTGTCCTATGTTCAGATATTTTGTCGAAGAGCTTGTAAATAAATCGACCTCCAATTCTGCTTGATGAGAGTAAATTACTACGTTTTCCGTTGATTCTGGATTTTTTGGTATAGGTTTTATGTTTTGCTTTGGCCACGCCGATTGCTCGTGATACAGCCACTCTGGTCCTTTCCACCAAAGTGATTGATGCAGTAATTGTGTAGGCATAAGGCCGCGTGATTATAGATATAAATTTTGTGTTGACATGATGCCATTTTGTTTGTGGCAACCATTCATGTATTTGCGATGTCCTGTTGGCAATAAAAGTGGGCCATGAAGATGGATGTTTAGACAGCCAGTGGAGGACGATTTCAGAATCCGTCCATGAATATGATGGAACATCGACTATCTCCTCTAAAGTCTTCATGACTGATTTTGATAATTTAGCCAATAAATGAGCTGCCAACAGTTCTAATCTCGGAATAGTTATGAGACGAATTGGAGACACTTTTGTCTTAGCTGCTATTAGATATACTCGAACTTCACCTAACGGCTCTCTTATTCGTGTATAAATTGCAGCCGCGTAAGCATTTTTGCTGGCGTCGCAAAACCCATGAACTTCGATATGCTGCTCACTTAATTTGATGTACCGTGGAATTTCGATCTGCTCGATTTGTTTTATATCCCGTTTGATATTAGCCCACGTGTCGATAACTGCCGCTGGTAATTCAACGTCCCGTCCTATTGAAAGTAGCCGTAGCTGCTGATATAGCAATTTTATTGTAATAGTCATGGGGGACAACCATTCGAGCGGGTCGAATAAACGAGACGCTTCTGCGAGAAATTGGCGTTTGGTTAATTGCTGATCATTGTGAGACATGTTGATTTTAAACATGAAGTGGTCCTTTTCGCAATTCCATTGCAAACCTAATACCTTTTGGCTACTGCTCTTCATCATCTCTATGGCAGCAATGGGATTTTTAGTTTCTATTTTGCTGAGGAGCTCTTTGTCAACCATCAATGTTTTGTTCAGAGACACCGAAGATCTGGATGAGGCGGAACCGTCGAATACAACGCGTACTTTAGTTGAGACACTCGATTCTTTCACTACGGGATGATGAGGTAGATAAAAATGATGTGTTGATGGAATTGTGAAGTTTTCGCCAGCTATAGCTCTTCCATGTGGCCTAAATTGAGGTATTCATCAATAAATTTTATGTATTCCTGTTTGAGGTTATGATTAGCATTGAGCTTCCTTTCTAAACCGAAAAATCTTGAGGTTGCTTGTGCTAATGAATCTCCAAGTGCTGGTGGGTTCGAAAGGATCGGCAGTTTCACTACAAATCTACCTTGGTCATCACGGTATGTAGATTTCTGAAACAATTCTTCACATTGTTGTTCTCGTTAATTAGTTTGATTATCCTCTGGCATTTCTTCTAAATGCCAGAATTTTTGATGAGTATTGTCAATGTTGAAATCAAGATTAACATTAAATGATTGTTACTTTGGCATAGGAGTACCACCTCCATCCAGCCGAACTGCGTGTTTTGGACGATCAAATTATTCGGATCTTCCAGTTGGCCAGTGGCCAATATTTCTAGAAAATAACCGACACCCATGACTAGGTCGATTTCGTTATTGTTATTATCAGCTGGATCCGCTAATATGTGTGGTTCTAAATTTCCCCATTCATTCAATAATTCTAGACTGGCACGGGGAAGATTAGAAGGCAAAATCGTTCATAATGTAAACATCCATTTCCAACTTTAATTCTGGGTGGAAATGGGGAGATTTCTCAATCTTTGTTAAGCCTCGTGTCGTGCTTTTGGATGCTATTCCCATAACTGGGTATCGCGCATTTATTCGTGAAAGATTAAGCCTATGAACGTATGACTCGCTTATCATTGAGCTATTGGAACCAGAATCCAACAGCACGAGACCAACACAGCTTTGCCCAAACCTGTTATGAATGATAACACGAGCCGTAGGCAACAATGGAGTAGAAATTATTATTCATATTTAATGTTGGTTTCGATTGCGAAGAGCTTGGCTGATTTATTGACACATTGGATACTACGCTCTCTTCCTTGTGAAATAATGGTTTGTCATTGTTTGCTTCTGATGGCATTAGATTATTATCATCGGGTGTATGTAAACTAGTATGATTCTTTTTCCGACACAATTGACACCTTCTGAATGATCGACATATCTTGATGAAGCTGATGAAGCGACAAATTCTTTTCGGTGGTTTAAATCAAGAGCCTTAAAATCCTCACAGTCTTGTAAACGATGATTTTCTGAGCACTTCCTGCATTTTGTCGTACGCGACGTTGTACTTGATTGAGAAGATCGTCGTGTGGTAACGTTCGGCTTCACTGCCATTGCATGATTTGTGGTGATACGAGGACATGGCTACGAGGACTTATGTCACAATTTTCGAGCGATATGCACCTTTTTTCTAGAAAGTCGAGCAGTGACTCAAGTGTGGGGTATTTAACTTCCACTGTTTTGGATGCCCACGCCTTTCGTGAATCATCATCCAGTTTGTTTAGAAGAATATAATTCAGCCAAATGTCGCGTGATTGGGCATCATCGCCTAATGCTTTCAGACCAGAGAGCACTTCGGTGGCAGTATCGTGGATTTTCCGTAGAGATTAGGCGGTGCCACTCGTCATACCTGGTTGTTCTAAAATCCTCTTTACAAATGATTGAATGACTTGAATTGGTTGATCATACCGCTTACAAATGTTTTCCCACGTACCTTTGTAATTTGCATTGGTCACTGTAATATGACGCACAAAAGTATACACGTCGCCCTTCATTAGACCTATGAGGTAGCCAAGCTTCTGGCAATCCGACATGGCTGTGTTTTTATCGACGATTGACTCGAACAAATCTTTAAATGATTGAAATTCTTCAGCCCTTTTGCCATACAAGGATGGAATGTCTAATGGAGGTAGCTTTACGTCTTCTTTAGGTACAGCTGCCATACTGGTTTCACACATTGACTCTAATAATTCTTGTTGGTGAGTGGTAAATGATGACATTGTTTCGTTTAACTGTTTCCGGACGGCTGTTAATAACGGATTGGTTTCATGGACTACACGGCGAAGCTTTGCTTTGAGTTTTAGAAACCTCTGCTCGAACTCTGTGATCTCCGAAGAGTGAGCGTCGATGTCTGCCATTTTTTGGTCATATTCTTCAAAATCGCGATAACAACGTTCTACATTCTGATTGTGACTTTTGAGTCGAAAAGGTGTTTTCTAGATAAAATTAGTGAAAAGTGTAGCCATCTTTTTTTTTTTCAGAATTATAAAGTAAAGTTATAAATTTAATAATATAAAACTAAGTAAAGTACATTACACATCAAATTAAATCAGGTGAGTCCAAATTGGATTGTATTTTAGATAAGAAAAACACTATTTCAGGCGTTAATACGCCTATTTCTAAGGCAGACGGGTTTTCCCGCGTGCCTAATTTTTTGCCATGTGTTCCGAAAAGTAGAACGCTAGATGATTTATTATCTTTCTCTGACTCCTCACTAGAGGATAAGGGTGATAAAAGACAAAGAATGTCTAAAAATTCAAGAAAAAGGAAAACGCAAAATAAAAATTACGAAGCAAAAAATAAAGATAGGTTAAGTTCAAAAATAGTTTCTAACCCCAAATTAGTGAAAGTGTCGGAGAATATTCCAGAAATGAGCAGTTCTGACGAGTGTTTGTCAAGTAATGAAGAAATATCGGTAAATGCTAAACATACAAGTGCCTCGACTTCACATTTGAGTAATCAAATGCCAAAAAGTGAAAAAAACGTGTCATCCAGTACAAACAGAGGAGGAAATATGGAGAAGAATGTCCCAAAAAACTATAAAAATACAAACAATTTAAGGACAGATATTTACAATATTTCATCAATGGACAACAACACAAATTTGAGCAGTAATAATATGGAAAAGGGGACCACTATGGGTGGATTAGACAAAAGTATAAAGAACATGTATAGTATTCAGGATAAAGGCCCTTTTAAGGTGATTGTTATCAAAGATAAAATAAATTTATTACATTTAGGGAAATCAATTAAAGCTAATGGGTTTAAAAATATTCTAACGGTGGAGCAACAAAGCAAGGATATGGCCAGAATTATCTTCAGGAACTACAAAGATGCTAACGAATGCATTAAATCGGACCAATTCAGGAATTTCGATTTGTACAACGCTTTTATACCGGATGCATTTATAAAAACAGTTGGAGTAATCAGAGATATACCTTTAGATCTATCAATAGAGGAAATTACAAACAATATTAAGTCGAACCTAGATATCATCAAAATTGAGAGGATGACAAGTTGGGACCAAGCAACACAAGAAAAAAGAGATATGGAGCTGGTTAAAATCACATTCTTAGCTGACATAATTCCAAACAATGTGACGATGTACGACAATATATTGATAAGGGTAAATCATTTTATTCCGAGCCCAATGTATTGCAAAAATTGCCAAAATTACGGTCATACAATAAGCAGATGTAAATCGAAGGAAATGAAACCATGTGAATTATGCGCGAAGAGAGAAGAACAACATCTATGCGATAATAGAGAGAGATGCAAATTTTGCGGATTAGGTCATAGAACGAACAACAAAATCTGTGCAGAAAAAAGAAGACAAAGGAATATCACAGAATGTATGACTATAAGCAAAATTTCATTTAGAGAAGCCAAGGAGAAACTGTTTGGGCCGCCACAGAAAAAATTCCAATTTTCAGATTTCAATTCATCATTGGATGAAAATGGAATAGAAGAAAGGAAAAAGCTAAGTAAAAATTTGATGCTCACGGAATCGAAACTGAATGATTTATCTAAAATGGTTGAGGAACTAAGGAAAGAGATCAAGAAGAAGGATGGATTAATATCAAAAATAATTGGAAAAGTTAATCACGCAATGGTCAACAAAGATAATCCAGCATTTCTTGATCTGATACTCATGGATCTAGAACAAGCCAAAATGGAATCTAAACAATAGATAACAACTTGTAATATATTATATTAATTTAAAATAATGATATTTGAATTTCATATATTAAATGGTAATGGGTAGAATAAAAATTATGTATATAAATATTAGGAGCCTTAAAAGCAATAAAGACATTTTAGAGCAATATATTACAAATAATAATATAAATATTATTATTTTGACAGAAACGTGGACGAAAAATAATGAAGTTATTTCTTTCAAAAATTACAATCTAATTACAAAAAACAGATCAGATGGTTACGGGGGTATTGGATTCCTAGTGGATAAAAAATATTCCTTTAAAATTGTAAATTTGAATTATTTATATAATAAAATCGAAGTGCTAAAAATTAATATAAAACACAAAAATTTAGATTTCAACTGTATAGCTTTCTACAACAATAATAACAACGAAAAGGAAATCATAGTGACGGAATTTAGTAATATAATAAAAGAAATCATAAATGGAAAAGTGATAATAGCAGGAGATATAAATGCACACAACGTATTATGGGACAGCAATAGTAGGACGGAAAGATTAGGAGCAAAAATAGCAGAAGTAATAACAGAGAGTCAATGGACTATATTAAACAACGGCAATCCCACAAGACAGGATACTTTCAGGCATAGAACATCTGCCCCTGATATAATGTTGTGCAATAATAATATCAGAAACCATTTAAACTGGATAGCAACTATGGATAATATAGGAAGTGATCATTTTCCGTCTCTTATATATTATAACACCAATACAATAGTATACAAACAAGTAACAAATTGGAATAAAATCATAAGTGAATATAATAGCGCTAAAAACCATGAAAATTACAATATTGAAACCATGCTAGAAAAAATTATCGACCAAAACACATCCATTATTAGGTGTAACAACAAATTTAAACCAAATCCATGGTGGAATGAAAAGCTTCAGATGTTTTGGAATATAAAGAAAGCAAAACAAACAATATATAACCAAAATAGAACACTTTATACGGCAATGGAGCTGAGGAAAGCTATACAGAAATTGAAGCAACAGGTAAAAAAAGAGAAAAAAAAGAGTTGGATAATATTTTTAGAAGGCATTAACAATAAAACAACTAATAAAGACATCTGGGATGAAATAAATAAAATAAAGAATAAAAAACATAATAAATTCAACATAATGGACGATAATAATAACGCTAATAAATTTCTCAAAGACAATTTTCCACAAATAGTAGAAATCGAATCTCCTCCTTTTGTAGTGGGAAAACAAACAAGAAACGAGACGGAATTTAAGATAAAAGAGCTAGAGGAAATTATAAATAAAGCGAAAAATTCAGCCCCAGGAAGTAATAAAATTAGCTATAGACTAATTAAAGAAATAATGAAGCAAAACAGTTCTTTCATAACATCATTACTAGATTACTTCAACGGAATATGGAATTCAAATAACTATCCAAAAAATTGGAAAATAACGAAAGTAGTTGCTATTTTAAAACATAATAAAAATGAAAGAGAAATTAGTAATTACAGACCGATATGTCTTCTGCCGGTTTTTTCTAAAATCTTTAATAAATTGATATTAATAAGAATTAACAAACATCTAGAAGATAATAATATATTGAATAAAAATAACTTCGGTTTTAGGAAGAATACCAGTATAATGGATTACATGACAGAACTTATGAGGCATATTCAAGTAGAAAAATCAAAAAATAAAAAATTAATATTATTGAATTCAGACATAAAGAAGGCGTTTGATAACGTTGATAAACGTATTCTAATCAATATAATGGAGGAAATGAAGTTCGACAACAATGTTATAAACTGGATATATTTTTTCCTGACCAATAGAGAAGTTACCATTAGCACAGCTGGACAAGAAATCACTAATACAACAAACTCGGGTATCCCACAAGGCAGTTGCTTAAGTCCGACATTATTTAATATTTATACTAATTGTATACACGAACTTAACAACGAAATGGTAATTGTGCAGCAGTTTGCTGATGACATTTGCATGGTTATAAGCGGAGAGGACGAGGGAAAATTAGAAGATAATATGAAATCAGCATTATTAAATCTGAAAGGTAAACTTGCAAATCTAAAATTAAATATCAACACAGAGAAAACTCACTATCTAAGACTGTTTAAAAATAAAAACAATAAAAAGAAAATGGAATTCAAAATCAACAACAATATAATTAAAGAGGAAATGGAAACGAAAATTTTAGGTATCACTTTTTCAAACAGGCTATCTCTAGTGAAACATTTTAAGAACATGAAGGAGAACATACAAAAAACAATTAACATATTGAAAATATTTACTCATAAGGAAGGAGGAACACATCCAGAACTATTGTTGAACATTCACAAATCAATAATAAAAGCAAAAATGGAATACGCCTATATTATCACAGAAGAGGATAATAAAACAATAAATAAAATTTGCCAAAACACTAAAAACATATGTTTAAGAATTTGCTTAGGTCTTTTGAAATCCACCCCAATCCCAGCTTTATTAGCGGAGGCAATCGAAATTCCAGTTGAGTTGGAAAACAAAATAATTACATTAAACTATATAGCAAAAAACTTATTCAATGGGACAAAAATTGGGAATGACATATTAACATTAAACTCATTATACAAATTCAATAAACTATATGTCAAATATCCAATATTGGAGAAAATAAAAATAATACATAAGAAAACCACATCACCTAATAATCTTAGAGTAATTCCTGAATTTAATACCCAATTCAAAAAAGACGACCACAACATAGATACAATTAAAATCATGATCCAAAGGGAATTGGAGGAATTTGAGGAATATTCGAGAGTTTTTACTGACGGAACATTGAAAGAAGGTACAGGAGGCATAGGTATATATGTAGAGGATAAGGATATAAAAATCTCCATTAAGTTAATAAATAGTACTGACATTAAAACAATAGAAACCATTGCAATAAAAATAGCAATCACTGTATCCTTAACTAATAAAAATAACAACATAATTATATTATCGGACTCACAAAGCGCCTGCAAATCCATTAGAACGTCAATTATACGAGACACTAAAAATCATTTTGAAAATCAAATAATTGACACAGTAGGATTTAATAAGAACAAAAACATAATAATTAAGTGGATCCCGGGTCATGTGGGAAATGTAGGTAATACGATAGCAGATAATTTAGCGAAAATTGCCCTGATAAATCCTACCCATACTTTAGACAATGAATTTACGCTGAAAGATATAAAGAAAAATATCAAAAAGAAAATGAATAAAGAATGGAAGATTATTTATAACAAAATGACAGAAACCAGAGGCAACTTCTATAAGCAGTATAATATGGAACCACCAGAAAAATTATGGTTTAAAAACATGAACTTTAAATATAAAGATATCAGAACTATAAATAGATTGAGAGTAAACCATGCTCACAACAAAAAATTTAAAAATATGATTGGGATTGAAAACAATCCAAATTGTGATCAATGTGGGGAAATAGAAGATAACGCACACATAATAAATGCCTGTAGTAAATATAATAATAGTAGGATAAATTATCCAACGCTTATTAACAAACCACTGCAGTTAATAATAAAAGAGCAGAATACAGTAGAATATAAAGAGATTATCAATTTTTTGAAGGATATTAACTATAAGCTATAAAAATAAGATAAGAAAGAAATAGTGTTTTTCGAATCTGACTACATTTTTATTGGGACTCCTAATAATGTATAGTATGATAGAGAAAACATCTTTTCAGAAGAATTTATTCTGCAATCAGATGATTACTAATCATACTAAAAATACTAATTTTATCATTATACGTTACTAACAAGGGGGTTTAATACACTAACTTAGAATAAGGTGAAGGGTACTATAAGATTAAAAAAAAAAAAAAAATGTGAATTGTCAATTATAAGAAAATAATACATATCCTCGGTGGTGGGGGGTAATTTTAAAATCAATTAAAAATTATTTTGGGAAAAGATAGATTAATGAAACAAACATTTCTCACTATAGAAGTAGAATCTTTCTATCTGTCATTTTGACAGTTAAAGCTTTAGTATTGTTAAAGAAAATTTTTATAAAACTGTATTAACAAGTAAATTTAAAAAAAAAAAAAATTGTTTTTGGTTATACATGAAATTGTAAAAAGGAATGTAAATAATAATTTAAGTTTAAAAGTATAAAACATTGAAGTAAAGAAATCATAAGAATCAAAATAGTACAAGTAAAATTAACAAACATAACTTTGCTTTCTTTAGAGATAAAGAAAGACAAAGCACATACTCACATTTCCACTGCTACAGCCCTTCGGAGAAGAAGGTTCTGGAAGCTAATAGTGGAACAGGACAAGCAGGTCATTTGGCTGACATCACAGCTGACCACAACAAATCGAAAAACAAACAAACAAACAACGTTCTAACTGCTCTAGATTAACATATGCGTCTTGCAACTTTATTGCATTACCGAGTGCAGTGATAGCATTTTCTAACCGCGTGAGAGCCCCACGTGCATAACCTCTTCTTTTGGTGTATTCCGTGAATTGCTTTTGCGTTTCTTTGTCCATATTTGCACGATTAATTATATTTGGATAAATGTTTTTTACTCACGTTTTACTGGAAGGGTATCGGTAATTCGGCAGTGTAGCTATCTTGAATAATAATCCGCTGGTTGATGTCCAATACGAAGAGAAAAAAAACGTGGTAATTGAAAATGACGCTATGATGTCACGAATTATTCTTCTGGAATAATATAATATTTCGCTTTGAGCGGCTCGATTTGTTGCACCTGCAGTGTCCCAGGTTTCGGCACCAATGTTTTGGTTGGGATAAGCAGGAAATCCAAAGTCGCAAAATTCATAAACTTTTTTTGCTAACAAAAATCCAAATAATCAAAAAATGTACTTCTTTGTATGAAAATTTGTATGACAATCGTTTTAGCTCTGAATTTTGTACTTCTTTGTATGACAATCGATTTAGCTCTGAATTTTTTATTTATTTTTAGTTTTCTTTTTTATTTTTACAATTCACAATCACAATTACCCATAATGCATTAATAACTTAGTATACGGAATGTCCGATAGGTGAATAGTGACTACTAAAAATTGAGTTGCGTATATACTGGTTGCAACCAAAAAATATATGTTTTTAAGTTAGCTGTCAAATATTGATGTAAACAAAAAACAAATGGTAAGCTATTTTATAATACATATTAACTTAATTTTAGTTACATTAATTTGTAATGCAGTATGCAGATATGGAAGTGAAGTCCAGCTGAATATTCCATATAGAATATCAATGTTGAAAGCTAAGTTTTATTATTTAATTTTGTTTTAAATTGTATTTAACTATTTTCTTATTTATATTTACAGCAGTCATCCTTTTCTTGTGTGCCATCAATTTTGTTGGCTAATGATGCTTGACATTCAACAATCACAGTCGCCTAATTCTCTCAAATATCATCAGTCATTTTTTGATGACATTTTTGGGAACCTTAGTTGGTTTCAAAATTTTAATTGTTCCAAATTGACTAAACAAAAATAAATAATTTAATTACATTCTGTATGCCTCGGAGGCTTGAATCGTCAATAGATTCAAATGCTGGAAGATTACATAACTTTTGTAACGGTCGCTTTTGATTGTGCCATTTTTCATTTTGATTTCTGCTACTATAACATTGCCATCCTCACCAGGATATAACTTTGTAGTGTACGATAGCTACATCATTTAGCTACAAATTTCTCTACTGTGTTTGCCAGTTACATCTTAACTGAAGTATTGTCAAGTATACTACTTGCCAACGTTTCCAGAATTATTGATTTTTTTGTTTTACGATATCCCATCTTGAATGTGAATTTATCATTTGCTCGGGTCAGCACCCACTTCTGGTATTTGATGCACTGAGCACATGGACAGGCGTACGAAAATCTATATCATCATCGTGGCTGGAGCAAATGGGCTTAGAGTTCAGATTCCTTCGATTTGTACTGTCAATGTTGAAAACTTATCTATCACCCGATTTTATCCTTCAAAAGACTAGAAATAACTGCATTAATATTATTGCTTATAAAAGTATAAACTTCTGGGAGGTAATTCTTTATGCTAATAAAGTTTGTAGCATTATCGCAACGTATAGTGTGGCATAGTCCACTCTACTTTTGAATCTGTAAAATGCACCTAGGAATGATTCCTTGGTGAGATTCATGCTGATTTTAAACATATAAAAATGCATATATATGCCCTAACTGGAATAGAGCCCGCAGAAATCGACACCAACTGCGCCAAATGCAACCGAATGTCGGACCCTTTCTTCTAGTAGTTATCCCATTATTTGGTTCATTATTTTTGACGTTGTCTTATGCACTTGACGCATTTCCGAAACAGTTGCGAGGTTTTTGCCCCTAATTATCCAAAAATGTTGCCAAACTGATGTTTATATGTGAGGTGTGTATCGTATGTGATGGATGTGGTAATTGGTGATTTTGCTGGAATGATAATTGAATTTATTAGATTTTATCGCAATGCTGATTTTTCTATTCTCCCTCCGACCCTCATAATTTCTTCAGCATCGTAAACGAGTTGAGTTGCCTCAGTTTACCTCTTGCGGATATTGGTTTACCATTTTCAATGGTTTTCCAATATACAACTATTTTACGTTCAGCCATCTCAAGTTAGCCATACTGGTCGATTCCACCAAGTTGATTCGATGATATTTCTTCCGTAATTTTACCTCGTGTTGCACAATCGGCTGGATTATGTCTGGATGGTACATGTTACCAAAGATCTTCGCAACGAAAGTTGTTCAACGTTCTTATGGTTGACTGGACAGCCAATCCAAAACAATTTTTGAATCGGTCCACATGGTGATCAAACATAAGTTAATTGATACCTAAGAAGTACTGCATCCATCAGCTCAAGGCTTGTTATGCTGACTTGTTTTAGAGGCGCCACCTTAGTTTTGGCACCTATTAGATGCTTTACAAACCGGTCATTCTTTGTGATCCTGCATATATACTGCCGCTGCATTTGCCCACTTACTTGCATCACAAAATCCGTGGATTGAGATACTGGTTGATGCTGCAATAAAATGGGGATATTCAGTTCAGATAATTGGCTTCCATTGTTTCGCAGTTCAATCCAGGATCCTCTCGTTTCTGCAGGCAGTAGTTCATCCCATCCAATCTATTTCAACCATATGCTCTGGAACAATATTTTAATGCTTATGTGATTGGGGATAAGAGTCTCAATAACTTTACCGGTTCTGGATGTTCTAAAATTATTTTGACCTGATTAGAGGCTGGTTGATTTAACAAGTTTCGCATTCCATTTCCAATATTTATTACAGCAGAGCAAAACTAATACGGAGCTGAATACGTGTATTATAAAAACCCTAAATACGTGTATTGAAAATTTCCAAATACGGTATTAAGAAGAGTAGACCAACAATACTGTATTAAAAAATACAAAACAATGCACCGTATTGAAAATGCAAGTTTTGATATTTTTAGATTTTCGTGGATTGGAGTATCGCTAGAAATTTCGAACAAATGAAACTGCAATTTTTATATGGATTAATGATTATGATAAAATTTGACGTAGGGGATTACGACATATAAAATACATACGGCAATACATATAATAAAAGAAAAAATTTTCAAACCACTTCATTCAACGTGTTTTTGGTGCATAACCTGAATCAACAGGTTCATAATCAAAATCAATAGGTTCATTCAGGGTGAGTTAACGTAATAAATATAATTGATTCAACAACATGTCAAAGATCATCTTGGAGGAAAACATTTAGTTTTTAATTTTAGTATATTTAGTTTAATTAAATATTAGGATTTATATTGCGAAATTTAAAATAAAAGAAAAAATTCGAATAAAAGGAATCAGTGTCATAATGACACGTGGTCGAACATAGAAAGCTCAAGAATTGGAGCATGTTGAAAATTCAGAATAGTTTAAGGTTAGGTGTGAAAAAAGGTTTTGTATGTTACAGTCAAGATATGGGGTCACATTGAAGATGTAATTGAGCTACATACTAAACAGTTGGATGAAATATGGAGGGATTTTCGTTCATTAACGGAGGTTGCTACTGACTTGCCGGATGATACGTCCCAGCAGATAATTCTTAAATTCAATGATTTTGAGGAGGTGTGGGTAGGTTTGGATTGGTGATTAAAATCACGTTGCGTAGGTTCGAGCAAATGTGGAGTATTGAATAATGCAACAGTGTCTGGCAAGACGATGACAACCGGCATGTGGCTGTGAATCGAACAGCACTGTCACTGAAATTACCGGAAACAAAAATCAAGCCTTTCAATGGCAATCAGACCGAGTGGCTTACATTTAGGCAAAAGTTCATCTCTCTAATTCATATAATAATAGATCGCTTGACAATATTTTGAAGTTTACTTATAGAGATGATCTCATTGCGGATGAGGCAAAGGATATTATCAGGCACATCACATTGTCTGAAACTGCTTACATAGACGCATATGATGAGTTGATCAAACGATATGATCACATTATAAGAATGGGATGACACCATTTTATCTTGGGTTGCTGTGGCTTATGTCACGATTACCACTCATATAATTTTCACAAATAAAAAAAGTTATTTAAAAAAATTTTAATTTTACCTTTTATTTTTATTACAAAAACAATGTAAAAATGTTAAAAACTTTCTTTATGTGACATAATACTTTTCTTATAAAGAAGACCGGTTTCGGATTATGCGTCCTTTATCAATTCTTAACTTTAACATTAAAATTTTTTAAATAAATTTTTTTATTTGTGAAAATTATATGAGGATATGATCACGTTAGGATTATCGTTAATACACATATCGATACATTACAATCACTTGAATGCGTCAAAAATAATCATGGTGATCTCATGCATTTATTGAATTCATCAAATATATTAATATAATTGTTACGAAATTCAGTCAAAACTTAAAGATGAAATGGGAAGAGCAAGTTGTGCCAAATATGTATCCAACGTGAGAAAAATTAAAGGCATTCATGGATACTGAAACAAGGATCTTAAAAGCCAAAGACAATCAACAACATTTGTTGCATCAAATACAGTTAACCCTCTGCAAGGCTCATTTAGGCCGCAGCTTTCTCCACTCAGTGCAAGCCAATGTTCAAGGTGCAAAAAAAAAATCACATGAGCTTTATCGATGTGCTAAATTCATTAGTATGTCATCCGTGGATATGAATGTGTTTGTGTTAAAATCAAGAAAATGTTTTAACTGCCTTGGACAAGGCCATCCAAACAAATTTTGTAAGGGTAGTAAGTGTAAGGCATGCAACAAAAACCATTATACGCTACTACATTTGAATCAACAAGTAAACCGAGTTGATGAGGTAACGAGTCAATAGGGGACAGTAACAGCTTTGGCTATTCAACCAAATAAATAATTCAGATCAAGAGTATATGAGCTTGTTTGGTACAAAATTCTAATTAACATCAACAAAAATATTTGCAACGGCGTTAGTGATCGAAGATGGTCGAGGAAAAGTATATCGGTGTCGTGCTCTACTAGACAGTGCAAGTTCGGAAAATTATATGATCAAGGATTTTTGTGAAAAATGTTGCGTTTATGGTTGTTGTGTATTCGCATCGAACTTGCACAACTTACCAAGTTTAGAAACTAATAACAAAATATAAAAAGAAAATTTAGGGAAAATGCACAAACTAAGCACAAGTTTTATATGCATTATTTATTTATTAACCATAAAAAAAACTCTAGAAGAAAATATTCACACCTATGCTTATCGAACCTGCACAACATACCCTTCCTTGCCTTAGTACATTACGCTCTTAAATATTTGTGTTGTTTTAAGTTTACTTTGGTAGGTCCGGTTTTTTAAATTTTTTTCCTCCGGACAAAGAGTTTAAATTTCGGGCGGAACAGTGGCATACTCAAGGTAAATGTTGAGAAAATGACGGTAAATCGTCGAAATCAGCCTTGTTAAAATGCTAAAAATGGTTTCTCTGCTGTCTAAACTCCGGTGGTATTTCGACACGTGTTTCCATAGAATGAGGAATTGATACCAAATGGAGAAATATTCATATTTTTATTTGGCCTCTATTTATGGATCAAGTAATTGGCCTGATATTGTCGCACTATTTAATATTAATTATATTAAGTGCCAGATAACACTAACCGATTTTGACACGTGCCTTATGATTTTTTATCTTGATCATACCACTTTCAGATACACTACAGCAATGTAGGAACCAGTGGACAAGACAAAATGCGATCAAACAAACAAAAAATTCGCGCGCGCTCGATCATTAAATTGATACCGTCAATAATAGGTTAACAAGTAAAAAATCAACTTTACATTTTATAAGAATAAAAAAAATATTCTTGTCTCTTTGTTGCGATCGTCGTCTTCGTCGATTTATAATAACAGTTTTTTTTTATAAGTTTATTCCATTTTTAAAATTTCAATCGCATGAATGTACTTAGTGTGAGCTCGATCGGTGGATTGATATAAGTGCGTACATTATAAAAAAAAAATAAAAAATTATGATCAATTATTGTGATTAGTGATCAACGTATACCGGTGATAATATCTAAGAATAGAATAGCTAATAACTCGAGCAATTTTAAATTGTGGTAGCAAAATTTAGCAAAGTGATAATTTTTATTTATATAACGTATGAAGACGCGCGTTGAGATATATAAGAAGTTAAACAAAAAGACTGTTTTTTTTTATTTGTAAGAAAATATAAAAAGTGTATTGGAAAGTGAAAAGTGAATTTTTGTACAGTTTATATATACACGCACCTAGTAAAATTTTTTGAACCCATAAAAACAACATGTGGAATCAAAAATCGTTATTACTCGCCTTTGGATTATTTTTATTTCTCAATGAATTTGTAAGTAAACTCGTTAAATTTTAATGTACAATACATAACGGTATTTTAGTACTGTATGGAATGTCACAAATTGTAGTATTTCGGTCGACACGCACATATAGTATGTAGTACATACCTATAAATGACTCAATTAGAACTTTATATACAAATTGTATGTACATACATAAATCATCAACTGTGGTTTTAATTAAAATCAACGAAATCTTTTTATTTATGCAAATTTTTAATTTTTTTTTTGTTTTTGGGGTAAAATGTGGTCAATCTACATCATGGTAGAACATGAGTTCGACGAAATATTCTGATGATATTTGTTAATTGATTTCTGATTAATTATTTATATTTAGCCAACAAATTAACAATCGCGAAAACATTTTTTTTTTTGGTTTTGTTTGATTGTTTTGTTTGTTGTTGTCTGTTATGTTTAATTCTTACAAACAAGGCATCGAGTTATTTGTTAATTTTGGTTTTGTATCATGATGCTGTTAAATTTTTGTTTTTGTGTTTTGGTAAAAATGCATTTAATGTAGCACATTAAAATTGAAGTAAACAAAAATATTATGAACCACCCCACACCCACACACAATAAGTCGTTAAAATTAAAGCCGCGAGATAACTAAAGCAAAATCAAACAAAAAAAAAAACGTTCAAAGAAAAAGTAGTTTTTGTAAGTTCAAGGTAGTTTGGGAATCTGGATAATATATTTTGTATAATATGTAAATATATATAGAGAGATACAAGAAGTCAATATAATATCTTAAAATTATTTATTCTTGTCAGGCAATTGACATTCTCCCGAAAATTACTTTATTTGTATTTTTATTTTCATTATTGTTGATTTCAAGTAAACGATAATCTGAAATTTGAGACCAAAAAAAATCTACCAAACTTGATAATTATTTAGCAAAAACAGGAAAATGATTTTTATCGTTTAATTCCATTAAATGTCAAATTTATCACAAATTAATTGATCGACATTCATTTAGGCTTGTTCGTATTTTGCAAATATAAAAAAGTTTTTTTTTTTTTGTTTTTGACCGATGCTATTTCTGGAGAATTAATCAGGATGGATTAGAATAATATTACTGACATTTTATAGTGTACGTGGATTGATTTGGTTGACCATTTGATCTCGCTTGAATAATCGACCAAAATATGGGTTGAAGAAAATTTTAATAAATTGTTGTGCGTAAAATAATTTCAACTAATGCAGTTTTTCTGAGAAAATTTCACACTTTGTTGCATTATATCGTCAATGGTCAAGCCGACCATTTGTTTAAACTTTTCTTAAGATAATTGATTAGCTTTCCCTAATATGGAGCACTATTATTGTGATCAGGGCTACTATCGCAATCACTTGTACTTCGGCCTTTTTGTGATCCTCCTCTATGTGAAATACACCGGTAGATGAATGATTTTCGAGTATAGGTTATCCTAGGTGAACAACACTAGGTGAACAACACTGTGCTCAACACTATGTGCTTAATCTGGTTAATAACGTTGATTCCTACTCCATATTTTTATTTAAAATGATGGGTAACCTGGGAGTCCTTTATAACCCACTTTTAATGCTGCCAACTATACATATCATATATGGAACCGGCACATATAGATCCCAGTTAATGTTTAAAGTTTTTTATTGGCAAGGTATCCTGTAGTCTTTTACCGGAACTTAAATCTTTCCAAAATAAAACTTCCAGGGGGAAAAAACATGGATTTCCTTGGAAGACCGAGTCCGAAAAGTTTCCGCTCGTCCATAATTCTTTTAGCTTTGATTTAAAGTAATTTGGCGCGAATGAATCATCTACCGTTAATTAGGACACCACAACACTCCCTCTCCAGTGAATTCGGTGAGGATTCACGCTCCGAAAAATTATTATCCGTAGATCAAGTACCTGTTTCGTCAATTGTCCTTAAATTTGGTTGGTGAGTTAATGAGTCGTCCTGCGATTGTGTACGTTGTTTTTACAATTGTTGGAGTTTTGTCCGGTAAGTCGAAAAAAACTTTGCGAGAGTAGGTGTTTTTATTGTCTCCCTGCCCGTTCAAGGTTGATCCGTTGTCTTGAGTAGCGTTAGTATTTTCAAACGTGTTTTCCGAATAGCATGGTTTATGTCTGTCGATTGACACCGTGTTGTGCTTGCCGTTAATATCGATAGTAAGTGTCTTTCCGTTCCGGTTTATTATTTTGTATGGTGACTCCAATGATTTTCTTACCGCGTCCGTTCGTAGAAAAACGTGGGTTGTATCCATTAAATTTTTCCAAATAAAGATATTTTCGGTGCAATGTCTGGAAGCTGAACTCGGTTTAATTTCATCGAAGTGATTTTTTAAATTTTGTACGAAGTCCGTTTATGGAATTTTGTTGTCCGTTGTTTGGTCAAAACACTGTCATGGTATTCATAGTGTGCTTCCGTAAACTAGTTCTGCTGGTGTGGTCTTTAGTTCCGTAATCCCACTAGATTCGATAACTCAGCAAATAAAAGAGATTCGAGCATATAATGAAATAGAATAAAGAATATGTCGAAATTGTCGCGGTGATGCTTTTTTATGATTTTGTTTAAACGCGTAAATTAACGGTATATGATCCGTGAATAGTGTGAACTCACGACCCTCTAACAAATATTTGAAGTGCTTAATGCCAAAATAAGCTGCAAGCAACTCTCTGTCATAAGCACTGTACCGTTGTTGTGCTTCGTTCAGTCGTACTGAGAAGAAACTGAGTGGTTGTCAAGTACCTGCGACATGATACCTGTGAATGAGGGATGGGCCAGTAATGTCGCTTGACATAACTTATCCTTACAATTATCAAAAGCTTGTTTTGAAGGCTCTGACGATTGTATCAGGGTTTTACTGTTTTTCTTGTAATCTTTCAAGAAATCATTCAATTAAATTTGGTCCAGAGCTGCGTTTGAAATGAAATGCCTGTAAAAATTAATCGTACCCAAAAATCTTTTGAGGTGATTAACTGTAGTTGGACGCTCATAATTTTTGATTATTTCGATTCTTTCCTTCTGAGAAGTTTTGTAAGACCACATTTAGATGGTCTAGATGTTCTTCGATAAATTTTGAGTCTTTTAAAACATCGTCCAGAACAAAAATTGAGACCGGACAATATTGAATGCACCAATCTTTGAAACTTTTGTGCTGCATTCCTAAGGTCGAAGGTCATTTTGGTGAACTCAAATAAACGAAAGGGTGTCGTAAAGGCAGTCTTTAGAATATCAAAAGGTTCGCTCGGTATTTGATGATACGTTTGAACAAGAGGGACGTAAATATTGTGCACTGTTCAAGCTGATACGAAAAGCCTTGAAGGTGTGGTATCGGATATCTGTCGGGTACCGTATAATATTGTTCAATGCCCTGTAATCGCCGCATGGTCCCGATGTACCATTTTTCTTCATTACCAACTGTAATGGGCTTGATGAAGCACTGCTACTGCGGCGAGAAATGCCCTGTGACATCAAGAGTTCGAATTCGGTTCGCGTTACGGTGTGTCTAATTAAGTTCTTACTTAGTATAGAATTTTAATTTTGGAGTGCAATAGTGACTTGTCCAGCAATGATAGTGCTTGTTCTGAATTGTTTGTAATGGTATACCTTTGACAAGCAAGGAGGTTAATGGGTCTATTACCCTCTGTCGCTGGATGTCAACTAACAATCCTGTATGCTTCAGAAAACCTGATCCTAACATTGGAATGGACACGTCTGCTATTATAAACTCCCACATAAATTTTCTACGTAGTCCAATGTCCAATGCTTGGTGCAGTTGCCGAAAGAATGTTTTTGAAGAATTTGACTGGTAGTGCTGAAATTTTTGCGCCGGTGCCGATTAGAAAGTTAAATTTTGAACGCGTATCAATAATGAGTAGTCGACTGATGTTGTTACCATCAATGGACGCCGTTGCTCGTTGATGAGAACTTAAAAATCCTTCCTCTGCTCGGGACTTTTTGATGCATCGAAAAATGTGCACCCTGGTACAAATTTTCTGGCTTTGCTACCATACTTATAATGGTAATAACATTGGTCAATTTCGCAATTATCTTGTTATGCGAAGCTGAACGAGACCGATTTCTAGAAATTCTGAATTGCAGTTTGAATGCGACCGTGAATTCTTTTTACGTTCTAGGTTTCTACGAGGTTATCCGCTCGGATTGCGAACGTGTTTAGTTCTATGTCATTTTCGAAAGTTGATAGAATCAGCTGTACCTGAGGCGGAAGTTTCTTCATGCACAACTGCTTGAGCGTTCGCTCATCAAAAGCTGCTCCAGCGTTGAGATGGAACTAGTTCAAGAATTTTGATGGCTTCTGATCTCCCAAGTCCATGTAATAAATTATTTAATTATGATCGCTCCGATTCGTCTCAAGTCTAATCCCGCGACGGCGTGGCTATACCTGGTCCTTTCCGATTTGATATCTGACAATTCGAAAGTTTGCTCAAGAATATTAAACCACACAGCTGGATTTGGTGTATATAGAACCTGTGGTAGTTTGAAAGTGATATGTCCAATGTGGTTAGTTGGTCTTCCTACTGCTTGCAGTGTGTTGTCCAACGAAATTGCTGCCGCTGAACTACTGGGAGCTGATACAAGTAACTAAGTCGTAGCTGTTCGCTGACGTATCTTTGTAGTTGGTCGGCCGTTAATGTTACTGTTATACTTAAAAAAAAAATTAAACAGAATACCGAAAATTATGCTTCTTTATTCCAAACTGAACGTCTACCACTGGTGGAAGCTATGTCCTCAGGCTAGAATAAAGAATTTAGAAACGAAAACAACAGAGAATTGATCCCTGGTAGATGGTTTGCCTCGTAGTGAATCGACAAAATATACCAGAACAGCAATTTTGGTCGTAAAATTAGATCCCCTATGGTATACGTTTGTGCTATATCCAATGGTGATATTTTTTCTGGAATTTGTATTTCAAACTAAAACAATTCTAAAATTTTTTAAATTTGAAAAACAGTTTCCCACTGCTCACTTTTCTGATTTTAGAACTTGTATGTAGCAAGTGAACCGAAAAATTAAATTCTTTCTGTGGAGTACTGAGAAATTCCTTCTACTAAATTCGTCTAAATCATAGGCATTAGTAAATTTTAATTTGTGTACGCTAGATCTCTTTTACACCAAATGAGTTAGGTAGGGATAACTTAGTTACCATAATTTGTTTGGAACCAAAGGATGTTTTATTCTTTACGAAATTCTCAAAAGTTTTTTGCTAATTGTTTTAGACCTTAGTCATAACCTGAGTGTTCCTGTTCAGTTTCTCTTTCCTAAAATTTCTGTAAGAAAGCAATGCAAGCATTGTATGCATAAAGAAATTCAGATTTTTCAATCCAATTTTACCATCAGCTTTTTGAGCGTGTTTATCTTCTTTACTCATTTACACTAATTTAAAATCACTAACTTTTAAGCAATTTCATTTTATCATTTTATTTTCATATAACACACTAACATTTGCAAAAGCGTATATGCACTGTTTACATGGAGAAACAAAGCAATTTCAATTCAGCATGCAAGTGAGAATATAAAAAAAGAAGAATGTGTTGTTTGTATCTCATCCACCAAAATCTTGTGGTAGCAATGTTTTAGAGCAGTGATGCCCAAAAAAACATGGCGGATATACACACAGATGCAAAGCGATTCCTTCTAATTATACTGCAAACCAGCAGCGCTACCAGCAGAAATTTGGGTGAACTACATGGGCGCCTTTTTTGACAAGTAAATTTTTTCTGGTATTTATTTGATATATGCCTTATTTTGTCAAAAATTAATTAATTTTTATCCTCCATTTTGGCACTTGTCACACAAAACTTATTTTCTGTCAATAAATTAAAGAAATTGATTGAAAAATATTAAAAGTATTCAAATTGTACTAGATTTGTTTTCTTTTACGTAATGTAGGCTACACATTCGGAGCAAAATTAGAAATAGAGACAACTTGCAGATTTATGCGTGGCAAGCTGAATCCATGTATTTCATTCCATATACACTAGTATTTTCTAATTTCGATGCTTGCAGAATGCTACACATCTGTTTCCAGCATTAGTTGCAACAAGCGATAGAATGAAAATCTAAAAAACGTTTTTTTAAACGTGTAACGTGTAAGTCGTTATACCACGTTAAAAATGGTTTTTCTTTTTTAAGGAGTTTTTGAAGCTGTGTGGTGAGAATCCGGCAGATGTCTCCAATAAATCCGTTACTGAAGATGAGAAACTTGGATTCATCATTACGATTCAGAATCAAAGCAAGAGTCCATGGTGTTACGTCGAAATGGTATTTCATTTCCTAAACGTTTAAAATTGTGCCTTCTGCTTGAAAAGTGATAGTAACTATCTTTTAGGACTCGGAGGGAATTTTAAGAATAAAAACAAAGGCCCGCTAGATTACTATAACAGTATACCTTGATATATTACATCCTTTGAAAGAGCAGACCAAATGCAAAAGGAGAGAAAATTGATATATTTCTAGCCGAAAGTGAAAGATCGGTAATGCAGATTGCGTTATTCTGGCCGAAAATAAAAATATTAAGTCTTAATCAATCGATAGTGTTATTTGATTGATTTGAGTGTACGATCAAGACTAAGCAAGGTTCCCGGTAAGACGCCGGGTCCATCATACACCCCTTTTACATATAACAAAACCGAAGGAAAGAAATGGTTTGTTAATAACAAAGAATCGACCCGGCTCCAGACACCTCAATTTCCTCATACAATTTCTAAACTACATGTTCGCTGGATGCTTGAAGTTTCTGGATGCTGAGTGAGGTTTTTCCGGTATTTCTAAAAAAACCAAAACGAAATTAATTACTTATCGCTAACTACTACTTTAAAAAGCAATACCAATCTATGTATGTAATTATGTATGTATATGCCGACTTATTTTGGTAACTGGAACAGTAATTACTATAAAAATGCAAATGCATTTGTGGTCAAAATTCAATCCGAAAATATTTCTTTTATTTTATCAGTTGACATTAAAATAAAATAAAATAAAATTAGAATTTCAAAATTATTGCCAGAACAACTTTATACCAACAAAACTTGGTTTAAAATCATTCCAAACGGCATAAAATACACGGCATTATTGTTGTAAAAATTCCCAAAGTAAGACTACAATAGAATATCAAATATCAGTTTATCAGCTAACAGATAATTTCCTGCATCACAACAAATCATTCGAATCCATTCCCATTTATATACATAATTATCCCTTAAAAAATATAAACGGTCAAAATACGCAAACTCAGAAAGGATTAATTGATTAATTGATTTAGGGTGAAACGCTGTCGCCAGTTGATGCCGAAACATTTTCAAAAATGGCAATTTTATGTCCAAAAAATCCAGATGTGGACTTGATCAACAAAGAAGTGTTGACACGTTTTGCGGAAAGCTCCGTCACGTATTATATCATTGACTCGATTGATGATGCAAATGATTAAGACATTCAGAACTCCCTGAAAGAATTCTTAAATGATTTAACGCCTTTATGGATGCCGCTTCATAAATTGAACTTAATTGTTGGAAGTATCATAATTCTATTAAGAAATATTAATACAAATCGTGGTCTTTGTAATGGAACTCGATTAATTGTCGACAGCTGAAGCCAAATCTGATAATTGCCGACGTTTTAACAGGAAGTGCAAAAAAGGAAACTGTATGCATTCCCAGAATTGACCTAGCCCCGATCAACTCGGAATTACCAAAAAAGTTGTGTATAAAGAAATTTTTTCAAATTAAATGTCATGTTGCAATATCATTATGTTCTCTTTATGTTATTGTTTACGCCCGTGTTATGGACTTTTTCCCCTAGTACTTAATAAACCAACAATAATCCATAAATCAATATACAAATATTAAAAACCGATTTCGGAATATAAGCGTAGACTCTCTTTATGCACCTAATACATATTCCTGCATAAGCGAATGCAAATCTACATATTTTAAAATTTCGGTCATATAATAGTACAATGCGGCTTGCGTACATCACGCCAGAAATCCCATTTTAGAAAACCCACGTTTTCTATATATAATTCGCACCATTGGGATTGTGCAATTTTGTGCCTGTGATTAGAAAATTTGTGCATAGCCTACTTTAGGAAACAGGGTGGGATTTCCCACGTGATTATCACACCAGAAATCCCATATATACCGTTTACGTAATAAAACATATTTTTCAGTTAACAATGATTGTGCAAAATTGTGCGTTACTAAACTTACCTTAAAAAAAATTTTTTTTATTGGCCAGAATCGGCCATGGAACATCCACAATTTATCAAAATTGTGGTTTTTCAAAGAGGTTGTATGGGTGATTTCCAGAAATCCCACCTTTTATTAACATTTGAATTAAAACATAGCATATGTAATATTTTGGACAAGATTCACGTTTGTGCATATTATACTTTAGCCAGCATCGGCCTTAGAACATCCACAATTTATCAAAATTGCGATTTTTCAAAGAGGTTATATGGGTGATTTCCAGAAATCCCACCTTTTATTAGCATTTGAATTAGAACATAGTATAGTCAATATTCTGGCCAATATTCACGTTTGTGCATATTATACTTTAGCCAGAATTGGCCATAGAACATCCACAATTTATCAAAATTGTTGTTTTTCAAAGAGGTTGTATGGGTGATTTCCAGGAATCCCACCTTTTATTACAATTTGAATTAAAACATAGTATAGTCAATATTCTGGCCAATATTCACATTTGTGCATATTATACTTTAGCCAGAATCGGCCATAGAACATCCACAATTTATCAAAATTGTGGTTTTTCAAAGAGGTTGTATGGGTGATTTCCAGAAATCCCACCTTTTATTAAAATTTGAGTTGAAACATAGCATATGTAATATTTTGGCCAGAATATGTTCTATGGCCGATTCTGGCTAAAGTATAATATGCACAAACGTGAATATTGTCCAGAATATTGACTATACTATGTTTTAATTTAAATGCTAATAAAAGGTGGGATTTCTGGAAATCACCCATACAACCTCTTTGAAAAATCGCAATTTTGATAAATTGTGGATGTTCTATGGCCGATTCTGGCTAAAGTATAATATGCACAAACGTGAATATTGGCCAGAATATTGACTATACTATGTTTTAATTTAAATGCTAATAAAAGGTGGGATTTCTGGAAATCACCCATACAACCTCTTTGAAAAATCGCAATTTTGATAAATTGTGGATGTTCTATGGCCGATTCTGGCTAAAGTATAATATGCACAAACGTGAATATTAGCCAGAATATTGACTATACTATGTTTTAATTTAAATGCTAATAAAAGGTGGGATTTCTGGAAATCACCCATACAACCTCTTTGAATAATCGCGATTTTGATAAATTGTGGATGTTCTATGGCCGATGCTGGCTAAAGTATAATATGCACAAACATGGATATTGGCCAGAATATTGACTATACTATGTTTTAATTCAAATGTTAATAAAAGGTGGGATTTCTGGAAATCACCCATACAACCTCTTTGAAAAACCACAATTTTGATAAATTGTGGATGTTCTATGGCCGATTCTGGCTAAAGTATAATATGCACAAACGTGAATATTGGCCAGAATATTGACTATACTATGTTTTAATTCAAATGCTAATAAAAGGTGGGATTTCTGGAAATCACCCACACAACCTCTTTGAAAAATCGCGATTTTGATAAATTGTGGATGTTCTATGGCCGATTCTGGCTAAAGTATTATATGCACAAACGTGAATCTTGGCCAAAATATTGACTACGCTATGTTTTAATTCAAATGTTAATAAAAGGTGGGATTTCTGGAAATCACCCATACAACCTCTTTGAAAAACCGCAATTTTGATAAATTGTGGATGTTCTATGGCCGATTCTGGCTAAAGTATAATATGCACAAACGTTAATATTGGCCAGAATATTGACTATACTATATTCTAATTCAAATGCTAATAAAAGGTGGGATTTCTGGAAATCACCCATACAACCTCTTTGAAAAATCGCGATTTTGATAAATTGTGGATGTTCTATGGCCGATTCTGGCTAAAGTATTATATGCACAAACGTGAATCTTGGCTAGAATATTGACTACGCTATGTTTAAATTCAAATGTTAATAAAAGGTGGGATTTCTGGAAATCACCCATACAACCTCTTTGAAAAATCGCAATTTTGATAAATTGTGAATGTTCTATGGCCGATTCTGGCTAAATTATAATATGCACGAACGTGAATCTTGGCCAGAATATTAACTATGCTATGTTTTAATTCAAACGTTAATAAAAGGTGGGATTTCTGGAAATCACCCATACAACCTCTTTGAAAAATCGCAATTTTGATAAATTGTGGATGTTCTATGGCCGATTCTGGCTAAAGTATAATATGCACGAACGTGAATATGATCAGAATATTGACTATACTATGTTTTAATTTAAATGCTAATAAAAGGTGGGATTTCTGGAAATCACCCATATAACCTCTTTGAAAAATCGCAATTTTGATAAATTGTGGATGTTCTATGGCCGATGCTGGCTAAAGTATAATATGCACAAACGTGAATATTGTCCAGAATATTGACTATACTATGTTTTAATTTAAATGCTAATAAAAGGTGGGATTTCTGGAAATCACCCATACAACCTCTTTGAAAAATCGCAATTTTGATAAATTGTGGATGTTCTATGGCCGATTCTGGCTAAAGTATAATATGCAAACATGAATATTGGCCAGAATATTGACTATACTATGTTTTAATTCAAATGCTAATAAAAGGTGGGATTTCTGGAAATCACCCACACAACCTCTTTGAAAAATCGCGATTTTGATAAATTGTGGATGTTCTATGGCCGATTCTGGCTAAAGTATTATATGCACAAACGTGAATCTTGGCCAAAATATTGACTACGCTATGTTTTAATTCAAATGTTAATAAAAGGTGGGATTTCTGGAAATCACCCATACAACCTCTTTGAAAAACCGCAATTTTGATAAATTGTGGATGTTCTATGGCCGATTCTGGCTAAAGTATAATATGCACAAACGTGAATATTGGCCAGAATATTGACTATACTATATTCTAATTCAAATGCTAATAAAAGGTGGGATTTCTGGAAATCACCCATACAACCTCTTTGAAAAACCGCAATTTTGATAAATTGTGGATGTTCTATGGCCGATTCTGGCTAAAGTATAATATGCACAAACGTTAATATTGGCCAGAATATTGACTATACTATATTCTAATTCAAATGCTAATAAAAGGTGGGATTTCTGGAAATCACCCATACAACCTCTTTGAAAAATCGCGATTTTGATAAATTGTGGATGTTCTATGGCCGATTCTGGCTAAAGTATTATATGCACAAACGTGAATCTTGGCTAGAATATTGACTACGCTATGTTTTAATTCAAATGTTAATAAAAGGTGGGATTTCTGGAAATCACCAATACAACCTCTTTGAAAAACCGCAATTTTGATAAATTGTGGATGTTCTATGGCCGATTCTGGCTAAAGTATAATATGCACAAACGTGAATATTGATCAGAATATTGACTATACTATATTCTAATTCAAATGCTAATAAAAGGTGGGATTTCTGGAAATCACCCATACAACCTCTTTGAAAAACCGCAATTTTGATAAATTGTGGATGTTCTATGGCCGATTCTGGCTAAAGTATATTATGCACAAACGTGAATCTTGGCCAAAATATTGATTACGCTATGTATTAATTCAAATGTTAATAAAAGGTGGGATTTCTGGAAATCACCCATACAACCTCTTTGAAAAACCGCAATTTTGATAAATTGTGGATATTCTATGGCCGATTCTGGCTAAAGTATAATATGCACAAACGTTAATATTGGCCAGAATATTGACTATACTATATTATAATTCAAATGCTAATAAAAGGTGGGATTTATGGAAATCACCCATATAACCTCTTTGAAAGATCGCAATTTTGATAAATTGTGGATGTTCTATGGCCGATGCTGGCTAAAGTATAATATGCACAAACGTGAATCTTGGCCAAAATATTACATATGCTATGTTTTAATTCAAATGTTAATAAAAGGTGGGATTTCTGGAAATCACCCATACAACCTCATTGAAAAACCGAGATTTTGAAAATATTTGTGGATGTTCTATGGCCGATTCTGGCTAAAGTATTATATGCACAAACGTGAATCTTCGCCAGAATATTGACTACGCTATGTTTTAATTCAAATGTTAATAAAAGGTGGGATTTCTGGAAATCACCCATACAACCTCTTTGAAAAACCACAATTTTGATAAATTGTGGATGTTCTATGGCCGATTCTGGCTAAAGTATAATATGCACAAACATGGATATTGGCCAGAATATTGACTATACTATGTTTTAATTCAAATGCTAATAAAAGGTGGGATATATGGAAATCACCCATACAACCTCTTTGAAAAACCGCAATTTTGATAAATTGTGGATGTTCTATGGCCGATTCTGGCTAAAGTATAATATGCACAAACGTGAATCTTGGCCAAAATATTGACTATACTATGTTTTAATTCAAATTGTAATAAAAGGTGGGATTTCTGGAAATCACCCATACAACCTCTTTGAAAAACCATAATTTTGATAAATTGTGGATGTTCTATGGCCGATTCTGGCCAATATAAACTTTTTTTAAGGTAAGTTTAGTAACGCACAATTATGCACAATCATTGTTAACTGAAAAATATGTTTTATTACGTAAACGGTATATATGGGATTTCTGGTGTGATAATCACGTGAGAAATCCCACCCTGTTTCCTAAAGTAGGCTATGCACAAATTTTTTAATCACAGGCACAAAATTGCACAATCCCAATGGTGCGAATTATATGTAGAAAACGTGGGTTTTCTAAAATGGAATTTCTGGCGTGATGTACGCATGTGGCTTATACAGGTTTGTTCGTTCACAGCACAAACTCTGATACCACTTTCTTATTACCGTACTACTGTACACCGTTTTCCTTTAAGGGAGCAAAACATTATAAGAGCAAATTTAAATAACGATTCATTCTCTATACTCGTATGTTTTATCAATACAATTTACAATTTAATTTTTATATGTCCTCAGTTTCTCACATATTTAGTAGCATAAAGAAGGAATACACATTTCCAATACAAAAAACTACCACCAATAGAAATTCTATAGTTTATTCTAAACCAACAATAATGCACCACAAGCGCGACCCAGCGATGAGGCACGCAGACTCCCTTCCACTCCTAACAGCCTTCAACTGAAAGTGTCAGCGCAAAAACAGACCCAAAACACTCTCATCTAACTAGCAACACACTAACTTTAACAACGGATACAAAATACAACCCGTCATTTAGAGGGCAATACTATACTTTTCCCCACTATCATCACACCAACTCCCTCTTCCCCCATACCTAGCCTACCCTGTTTCATCCACAACCTGTATGCCTACTCTCAGTCACCTATACAGTGCATCGATCACCAACTACCCCATGTACAAGCGCAAAACAAATTTACAACATTAGTGACAGTCAGGCCTGCGGCATACTTGCGCTGCCTTTGGTTTATTATATAAGTTCTACGAATGTCACCAATACTACAAATCTACTCTACGCCCATACACGAAAGTACTGGTGACCGACACACCACACAAATGGACGAGAACAAATACACAAACTGTAGACAAAACAAACCAAACGAATTGTGGAGAGAAAATTTGGCACAGATAACAATGAGCAATACTCCCTTCCAAATGACAGATTACATCCTAGAGTACCAGATCGGTACCGTTACTTAGTTTTCGACCATGTTTCCTCACGTTTGGCACTTTAAATTAATTCACTACACTAAACAAAATTTTTCAATACTAATGAAGATTATGGAAATGATCGTAATTGTAACCGAAACCAATTTGAATTTAAACCTCAATTCCCCATTCAACCCCAAATCATTTCCAAAATACTAATCTTCATTTAACACTTTTAATTTAATTTAATCTAATTTAAATTTAAAATAAAACAAAATAAAAAATAAATTTCACTTTCGGAGACAGACTAAAACACGCCCATCTCCTTCTAGCGTTCATCACCAACCCTTATTCAATCGATAGTGTTAAGACGAAAATTACTATAGATGCATAGATAGCATTTGCTGCGTTTATACCGCAGCTAAATTAGCAATGCTAAACCGAAATGACAACTATAGCAACGGTATAAACGCGACATATACCTAACTCAGCCAGCTAAAATAGCATTGCTAAATATCATTGCTATGAAACTGACATTTGTAGCACGGCTAGTTTAGCAGTGGTATAAACGCAGCAATAGATGACAATATTCTTAAATGGAAAAACCTGCCTCCTAAAAATGTGCAAAAATTTCGCGAAACCCAAAAAAATATTAATATTTGTATAAAATCAATCTCTAGAGTTTTATGTTTGGAGATTTGATGTGACTTATCAATAGCTATCGCAGAAAAAAAATTCAGTTAGTGTTTCCCATGGGGAATTTCGGAAAATGCGAATTTCCAAAAATCATTAGAAAATTTGTATAAAATCAACCTCTGGAGTATTGTGTCTGGAGATGGATTGCATTGAAGTCACTTGTCAATAGCTGAGGCAGACAGGAAACCAGTTCAAGTTTCCCCTGGGAAATCTCGGAAAATTTGATTTTGCAAAAATTTTTATAAAATCAGCTTCTAGAGTGGTATGTCTACAGATGGACTGAATTTTGTGACTTGTCGTTTTTATGACTGTCGCAGCATATGCCGATGGATGAATGACTGATAGGTTAATCAGTACAAAGTATGAGGACTCTTTATACCAGGCACCCACGAGTTTCATTTAGCCTTCCTGTAGTAAAGCTGGGTGAACCACAATCGACTTTCCATTCCCAGCAGCTCGTAAGAGTAAAATCAAAACGGACTGCCCTCTCGAAGTCCTTGGAAACCAATGCTACCGCATCTTTCCAGTAGAAGTACTTGCTATAGTAAACATCTAGGAGGGAGGACAATGAGCCCAGATAGTGCATATGTGTCGCGTACCGGCCGACAGTATTATCAGGTTCCTTAAGAGCCTGAATATTGACTGGGCGGGTAATTTAGCAGGGTCTAAGCACAAAAGATCTTTTAGGTCGCAGTGCGAGGTGTACAACAACAATAATAATCCTAATTGCCCATATTCCAGAATTTAATTTTAAAATCATTTAAGGCGGTATTCTGGTCTAGAGACACATAAATATTGGGCGCTTCTTTGAAACTCGATAAAAAAAAACGAAAAATATTTTTACCATTCATTCGTTTACAACAAATTATTTATTGATATTTAAAAAAAAAAAAATTTGAATGAAAATTAAATAAGTTACAAGCTGGTAAAATATGGGATAAAAAAATAGGTTGTATGCTGGTTGATACGATTGCGGGCATCTGAAACAAAATTAAAAAATTTTTTTTTCAGGCGATAGACAGTTATACATTGTATAAAATTTAAAGTAAATCGGTTAAATAGAACTTGAGATATCATGTCAACCAACATTACCCCTTTTTTAACCCCAAATTTACCAGCTTATAACTTATTAAATTTTCATTTTTTTTAGAAATTTTTTTTTGTGTATTTTCAAGATTTCAATAAATATGCTGTACACGAATGAATGGTAAAAATATTTTTTGTTTTTTTTATCGAGTTAGTGAGTGTCTCTAGATCAGAATTCCCCCTTAGGAAACCCATTTCGAACACACATATTAAATTTCATCATAATCGGTTGAGAAATGGGCAAGCTCTATCATACTTGGCCAAATTTCAGCACTACACCCAAAAATTATTTTGGAATCCCATTTCCACCACACATGTTGAATTTCTTTGTAATCGATTGAGAAATAGCCAAGTTCCATCGTACTTGGCCATATTCCAGATGCTTATCTTATTTCCATCGTGGATGTCAAATTTGACTAAAATCCGTTAAGAAATGTATCCTAATGGCCATACATATAATTTGCTACAGGACACAGGTTCAACTTGAAATGTAAAAATTTTAATTTGAAGTGTAAAACCTGTAGTACTGTATAGTGTACAATGTACATCCATAAAATCACTCACTTTTATATATATCGTTTGCTCAACTGCTCACTAAACCTAATTTAACAACAACTGAACCGACGCCAAACACAATTCTCAAACCAGTATAATAATTGTTCAACTGTTCAGAATATACTAATCCAATCATAACACAACTCCAACTCTACTTCAACTCAACCCGCAAATTATATTTAATTCAAAGTTCAACTCAACCCCAAACTCAAATAGGTAAATGGTAAATATTTTTGTAACCAGGTATTTTGGAACAATTAGGATGGCAGGTATCCGATTCTCTTGGCGTACAGGTTCCAAAAGCTTTTCAAATCTCCGCATTGACGATAGAAACTGATTGGCGAGAAAAAAAAATCGAAATCGGACCAGCCGTTCTCGAGATACCATGGGTACAGTTATCCAAACATCCTGACAGATGGATGGATGGACATTTTTTTGTTTGCTTTCTCCGGCTCAGGAACTTTCAAAACGTTGAGAAAACTGGTTTTGGGCCAACCAAACTTTTGCTCATTATTGACAGGATTTCAATACTTTGGCCAGTTTAGACCGAAGTAATTAACTACAGCAAACAATATCATTAAAAAAATGTTCAAATTCTATTATTTCAACAGATATCATAAAAGTAACTGCGCTTGGTCTTAAATTCTGGTTAGTATACGAAATTACGAACAATATGGGAACGTGCCATGGTACTAGAAATGTCGATGACCAATTTTGTAACAAAATTTATAACTTTTTTTATTATCTTGAATTTCTAGTTTCTAATAAAATTTAAATAATTTAATTATCGACGTTTGAATATTATTTGTGAAATGTTTACATACATAATTTATTAGTTTCATCATTTTACTCCACTTTCATTTTTATATGAAGCCGCGCGCATACAATAATTGAACCACTATATACTTATACGTTGAGCGCGCGCACACATTATTTATGATAACAATTAATGTGTCATTAGACTTTGATGTAAATATATTTAAATTTATACACATGTCTGACATCATATCTGGAATATTATTAGGTAGGTTTTAGTAAAAAAAAGAAAAAACATTTTTTGCCAAGTGAAATTTTTAAATACCACTTGAGGTCAATGTCACTAGATTTAGAATTTGTTTATATCACGTATAGTGTTAATAGGAATTAGAGGCCTTAGGCTAAAATTGGATTACATATATTGATATTTTTGTATCAAGGTTATATTTATATACAGTGATTTCATGTGAGTTTATCGAACTATGCAAATCGATGTAGTAAATTTAAAAACAATATCCACTCAATATCGTACTAATTACATTTAATAACCTTTTAGCATACATATACACAATGATAACCAAACAAAAAAATTCATTTTTACTAAATGTATATAGTATAGTTCAAATAAATATATATACATAGCTATATACACAAAAAACAAGTACACAACACCATATGCTTATTAAAAACATTGAATTTTAATATTTTTTGTTGCTGTTTTACATAAAAATTAATTTTTATGTATTTTTATCCATTTTTAAAATTTTAAAAATTCATAATAAAAATTGCATAAAAATATACAGTTTTTTGTGTACAACCAATGTGTAGCTCCCAAACCATCATATTGTACAAAAAAAAAAAAATTAAATTAAACAACATAAATATGGAATAGTTTTGTAATTCTCACTAGTCTATATAGTACATCACTATTTTATTTTATAAAATGTTTACCAAAACTTTTTTTTGTGGCTTTTGCTAGCAGGCGGTTACTCATCAAAATATACTTTGAATTTGGTGTTTTGTAGTATTTGAACATTTTTATTGATGTATCGATTCGTTTTCAACATAAAAAATGAAAGGTGAAATAAATATGTTTGCACCGCAGTAAAAATTTGATCGAATTAAATGCAGAGGCAAACAGGAATAAATTTAATTGAATTGGTCGTTCTTTAGAACGTAATAGACCTGAAATTAAACAAACGTTTGCAACTTTATGTTGTTTCACCTGCATTTGCGATATAGTCATAACCAGTGGTGGCATTTATTTTTAAATCCTAATAGGGAGCATTTACATTTTTTTTTTCAAAACCCATCAAAGGTTCCGGGGGTTGTACTATACAAACAAGATGTTTGAAAATTTGAAATAGCTCGCTTGGTGAGTTTATGTAAATTTTATAATTTTTCCAAAATAATTTACTTGGAACCTGGCTATTGAATTTACCATTGAAAAATTTGCGTTTAGCAGCCCTAATCATACTATTAACTTTGATTCTTGCTCTGATATACTCTAGTCGATTAGATTCAGTTTGACGCGTATATTACGGAACTTGAGAATATCATTGCTGTAGGTCATCTTACATTCTTTTCGTGTAACTACAATCTTTTTGAGTGGTACGTACGCTTCAGAAAGCCCATTTACGTAGGAATTAAATACTGAAAGTTGCTCATTTACATCATACAAACAATACAAGCGTGACCAGCACAACGACTTTGCAGCTTTGATAAATGACTCGCAATTAACATTCCTAAAATCTCTCACGTAACCGTATTGTTTAGTATTGTTGGTACCATAAATAGGAAACGCATATGAACCGTAAATCATGTCATGGGTAGAAGCAATACCGGGCGTTACAATTTCTGCACGGGAAAAAATAAACTGGTCCTCAGCTAAGAAAACGGACGTTTAATTCAAGAAAATGTACTTTTTCTTGATTTAAAAGCTAATTTTCTTGTTTCTTTCTAGTTTTTCTTCATTTCAAGAAACACAATTCTTACCTGAAGAAAAACTCGATAGAAATAAGAAAATTTGCTTTTAAATTAAGAAAAAGTACGTTTTCTTGAATTAAAAGTCCGTTTTCTTAGCTGAGGACCAGTTTATTTTTTTCCGTGTGTAAAGGCTTTGAAGTTATTATAGGTTGATTGGCAAACGCTAAATCGATTAAGGTGGCGGAATTACCTGTAAAGTTGGTAGGCTCCCTAGAGATTAAGTTAAAGCCAAAGGATGACATCAGTGATTTTAGTTTAGTAGCCGACGTTGTCGAAACAAGAACATCAACAGTGAAATCCCCGACCACGATAACTTCACTGTACTTAACCATAATATCGCCTAAAACAATTTACAGTTCATCAATTTGCTCTGGTTGAAGTGAACGAATTGGATTGTAAATCACAACAATAGCAAGTTTATTAGTATTATTACGATTAGCTATTTCAATAAACAAGATGTTAAATGGAGCATTACTTACATTGGAATAAATTATTTTAAAACATAGTTTTTTGGCGTAAATTGCAACTCCACCACCACGCCAAACCTCGCGGTCTTGTAAATGTAGGCTAGACTGTTTGGACTTCAGCCATGACTCAGAAATAGCAATTACATGCAGAGGAATATTTTTTACAATTAACTTAAGTTCATCAAAGTTCATCTGTAAATCTACGACGCCTCATCGAAGGAGATTATATGTCAACTTCTTCGATTAAGTAAAGCAAGAATGTAAGCACAATGAAAACTTGAAGGAAACATGTTTATAAGCAAAGAACTCAATTACCGAAGCGTGAGGGTCTTATGGTATGTGAGTTCTGTCTCACATGCTCACATTCAATATTTTACTTTCTGGAGACGCAACCTCCTAGAAATAATTAGCAATCAACAGTGACAACATAGCACCGAAGGCAGATCTCTAGCATTGCCAGAATTCGAACCTTCTCATTGGGTACAGAGAACGCACCTTCATTCCGAGAGTAGGAACTCCAAAAAATTTGTATGTTTTAGCTGCGGGAGCAAAATCAAAAAATGTGGTTTACAAGCAAGCATTGCAATGAACCCAACAAATTATTTTTGTCTTGATTTTATTCAATTCACTTGAGAAATTGTATTCAAATGTGCCATGCTGTATTTCTAATTGTATTTAAAATAAAAATACCTGTTGAAAGTACACTAATTGACTTTTAACCCTGCTTTTAATCTGCTGAATTTAAGCATCTCGCATTACTTATATGAAAAAGTTCTTCTATCTTATTGGTACCGGATGTCAATCCACGATGAGTTGCAGATTAGTTGTGACTTTAAAATCACCAACAAATCTTAAGCGCTTCATTTTGCTTCGTCGCTATTATGATTGGGGCAGCAAATTGAGTAGCGTGCGGCAATGTATTTGTGAAAAATTAATGGTTCGAGACTTAAAATATTTTGTTTGGACCTTTGTTCTTAAACCGAAATATATATCATTTTAACTGTTAATTTGAAACTTTGAACTTTTTTCATTTTCAAAGTTTACACTAATGTAATTGATAGAATTAAGTTTTTTATCCGCGTTATACTAGAGAATTCAAACTGTGCATCTTTATATCAAATCATGTAAAGCAAATTTTGCAAATAGTACACTATTGCAATAGGGGAGGGATATACAAATTATTTGTCTGCATATACTAATAAAAATGAAAATCTGTATGTATGTTTGTATGCTCTCTACACATTTCCATGCCATTCATCACACCAGCTTTAAACTTTGTGTAGTGGTTTCACACGAAAACTAGCAGGTTTTCGTAGTATTTTCGGAAGGGTCTAGCCCAGTGTTCTAATTCCGTAAAACAATTTTTTTTTGTGTAACGATCAGTCAGAAGAATCAGGCCATAATACGCCAGATTTTTACTTTTGGTTTGCAATGCAAATTTTTATAGGAAGAGAGCGAATAAAATAACTTAAGATAGTCGGGTGCAACATCTTAACCCCAGATAATTGTCTTTGTCCGTTTGGATCCTAATTATTTTTATAATATTCATCTGTAAAAATAGAAACTTACAACGATTTGTCGAAGGAAAATCTGTTAGTTCGGCTATTAACAGCTGGCGCGCCATATTATTTGTTAAACAATAATTGGCATCGTAAAATAAATGGATAAGTAGGTTGCAGTAGATGAAGTATAACGGTTCTGAATTTTATGTCAACATTCGAACTTCCAATTTCAGATCTCTTCGCGTGAATTAACTTTTCTGCTAATCGTATTTCTCTGCTACTATCGACAAATGTGTGTGTTCCATATTCCATTTGGTGCTGGAGGAGGAAAAATTGATTGAATTCGTGTATGGAAAACCAAAATTGGCAAATCTAGTTTTTGATGTATCATATCGACCATATCATTAGTATGCGTATTGTTCCAAAATATAATCATACCGTTGGGCCATGTTTCAATATACAAAATCTGATGCCAGCTCAACCTTAAGGCCGAAAAAATTCTTCAGTCCATGAAATAATAGGTTCTATAATACGAATTATTTGTAATATCTACAACATATTTCAGATATACAATTTTACTAAAATCCGTCAACAAATATGCTTGTTACATTTGATGCTGGCGACTGAGAAGAAAGTCTGAATTGGCCAGTATGTAAAAATTAATATAGCGAATATAATTTATCATTTGACATCATTGGAGATGTTTCGCAATACATATTTCTTAAATTTCAGCCATGGTTTAAATAAGAAACCCGAACCCAGATGATATGGCCGGAGTAATTTTTCAGAGCCGGAATTTATTATTTTTCTATTAGAAACTAGTATCGATTTTACATCTCAAATCTCAGAAGTAAATTTTCATTAAAATCCATCCACAAAAGGGTGGATGCACTAATATTTTGTGCTTGAGACATATTAATCTACTAGGATTGGTTGTTAATGTAAAAAAATAAAAAAAAAAGTTGGTGAACCAATTTTTTGATGGTACCAACCATAATATCGTGCGTGTTCCATTTGGTGCAGGCACTGTAGAAAAAACCTGGAATGGTTATGTACTTAAAAAACAAATTTCTTTTTGGTAAATTTGTTTTTGATTTAGATTTAAATAGATTTAAATTAAAGTATCAAAATATAATTAGCAGTGTTCTGGAATATTTGTTGAATTCTGGCCATGCTTTATTTAAGAAACTCAATCCCTGCTCCAAACGGAACTTCTGCGATTAAGCACCAATTCCATTGAAATTTATTATCTGACTTAACCAACATACATATTTCATGATAAATGAATTAGTTGCGGCATACTGAAATGATGAATCAAGGTGGTGGGTTTTGAAGCTTCCTAAAAGAAATTTCACTACAAATCTGTTTCCTAACCAATGGATGGTCGTCAATACCAAACCAATTTTATATAGATTTTTTTTATAAACACAACAAATTTTGAAACTTAAAAACTGTCTTGGGTTTTTAAGTCGAAATGTTCTACTTTTTCAAAATTTTTCAGACTTCGTTGACAACTCTGGGCTTAATTTTTTTTACGAAATAAACCCAGAACTAAAACTATTTAAGCCAATGAATAAATATCGTTAAACTCGTAAAATTTGCGATGGTATGTTTATCAAGAGGTTTTTGCGAGAGAAATGTGGTTTGGTGTGCTCGGCGATTTTCTATTTGTGAAAAAACTGGAATAAAGAATCTGAAAGAAGTGTACAATGGTTTGTTGAATTTTGACCAAAAGCAGTACCGAAAGGACATTGCTCAGAAGTCGCGGAATGAAGTGAACGACGATCCTGAACTACTCGAACGGGTCTTAACTGGTGATAAAACAGCAGTGTACGAATATGACGTAGAAACTAAGGCTTAATGGCTCTAATAGAAGCTTCCTGAAGAAGCACGAACGACAAAAGCTCGTCATATTCGAAAAAATATGAAGGTGAGCTTCGATTTCAATGGCATAGTATGCTTAAGAGTTCTTCCTACCAGGCAGTAATAATAAGAAGTACTATCTGGAAATTATACTTCGCTGCTTGTTCGTAAATTCTTGGCCTAATACGACAACGTTATGATGCCTCAGCCGTCCTCAGCGACTTCTTCCTGTTCCAAAAACTAAATTTCAGAGAACACCTTCGATAGCCAACAATTAACTAAGCATCCAATATAGCTACAAACGTCATGATACGTTAGGGACAAGTGAATCAATACAACAAAAAAACTTGTAACAACTGGACATCAAGCCCGCGAAGTTAAAAAATCTCTCGATTTTTTGGTCAAACCCATATATTTTATCACCAAGCAGTTTTCTTTCAAGCTTTCCGTATTTCTCGAAAATATTTAGTATATTCGTAAAGTTTATATTATGTCCAAATTGAATTCATGCTCTCCCATTTCCCAGCATTTCCATATTTGGACTTTATCAAAACTTTAAAAAGGTTTTGCCTATTTTTTTGTAAGAATAACCGTGCCGAAATAATTATTTTAAACGTGCCAAGTTTAGCACGCGTGCCACATATTTGCGACCTCTGGTCTATTCCCTTAGTCTAGGTGCATCCAATAGTTTTTCTAAAATTTCAAAAAAAAAAAAAATACAGGACTGAGTTTAGATAAATGGTTAAATGCAATTAACCGTATACTCGTATCCGAAGTGGCGGTTTTCTTGATTTAGGGGAGTTAAAATATCTTTTACCACCTTTTGAAGAGTACATCAATAATGAGATTAAATGTGCACAATTGAAAGAAATTAATTATAATCCATTATAAAATTTAATAAGCGGAGAGATAGAAAACACGACTTATTCACAATTCGCCATCTTGAAAAAAAGCACACTTTAAGGAATGTAACACTTTGCATGGTCTGAAGGATATCCAACCGAAAATTTAACAACCAAAAAGGAGAAAATTAAAATTAATTTACTTGAAAAAAAAAACAAAACTACAATTGAAATCAACAAACAAAAAATTAAGAACAAAATAACTACGAAAATTATCCTCCAAATCATGCATCATGTTAACAGAAAATTGAATCCACGCAGGGACTCTTATGCGACTGTCCGGCTATGCATCAGGGTTAGGGGCGTGGGGGTTTAAGAGTATGCGTGGATCAGGTTTAACCGCGGGAAAGGATGATTATGAATCCCTACCTTTATGGAAATTTACCCCTGCACTAATTCATCCAACCAGTTGGAAAATTAGTATCTCATTTTTTAATTTTCTGATCTTAGGAAGTAATAGTAGTACAAAAAAAAAATTAATCATTATAACTTTAAAAAAAAAAAATTGTACATGTATAAAAGAAATAAAATTATTTAAAAAAATTCTCTGTGATGAAGCCTCTGTTGATGGTGCTTTGTGTTAAATGTTGAGGTAACAGCATTTGGGCGCGCACGCACATCATGTTCAATATAAATACATATATTTTTTTCTTTATTTCTTTAAAATTCGCTACAACAATAATGTGATCACTTATTCAAAAAAAATGATTGAATTTTTATTTCAGTTCAGCTTTTATAATAGAAAATTTATTTTTTTTATATTTTCTTTCATAAAAGAAAATAAGGAATTTTTCTTCCTGAATCTTTGTATGTTTTTTCCAATATATATTTTTTTTATTTTGACTTAATGATCTTTAAAAAAAATAACCAAAACAAAACTCCACTTTTAACTTTTAATTTATTATTTATTTAAAAAAAAAATTCTTTCTTTTTGGTTTTCTTTTTTGTGAGACTTATCCCTTAAAAAACAAATTTTTCTCGTTCTCGAATTTATCCAGAATCACTACTCCCAAAAAATTATCATGGTCCGCTTATATAATCGCGTTTTACTCCACCAAAAAAACATAGTTTCGCGCGATCCTTTTTCATTGGTTTGCATAATAAAATTTACATCACTCATCACCAACCAACGTGCGGCATCTATTAACAAACCAATCACTTATTAGTTTGTACTTATTGATACTCGGTCTGCGTTATCAATTTCGCAAAAAAAAAAAAATACAAAAATGCTTTAACGCAAATGTTTGTATGCCACTAAATATTGTGACGGCGAATTTATGCGTCGTTACAGCAACGTTGTTTCAATTAGACTACGAATTAAAAACCAGCACAACTGTGTGTATCTTATTATAAATGTTATAAATGTTATAATAATCAAATCCATAATTTGTTCGAAAATTTAAAAAAAAATTTAAATCCTCTAAGCTACTGGTTTAGATAAATTCTTCGTAATAATAATCGTTATAGCCAGGATCAACACCCAAGCCGCAACTTCGCCTGGATATTCCTTAAAACCATACCGCAGCAGTTGCAATATCCAATGTCCAACCGACGTGAAAGTCAAAGCCAACCTTTCTATCTTTTGTTTTTTCTCTTTTTTTTCACTACTTTTAATTTATTTTATATTATTTAACAAATTTTAATTTATTGGTTTCCCGAGTGGGATGGTTAAATCCCCCGCCTGCCCCCTCCCCCCCCCCCGCCCCTTAATTTACTTTAATTTTTTTAGAAAAAACAAATTTGCCAATTAATCTATTATTTTTTTGCTTACCTCTATAACAATAGTCCTTACTGGCTACTCTACATTTCCTCTAGTTTAAAAAAATAATAATTTTATTATTTTTAATTACCATTAAACCAAACAAACACTACTATACATAAGGGGGTTACTTACTTGGTTCTATTTTATTTATTTTTATTTGTTTGTTTTGATTATTTTATTACATGAATCCTACACATAAATGCTGCACATTTACGTTTTTTATGTACGCTGCACATTTTCTTAATCTATTTTTAGGGATTAAATGTTTTAAAAAATGTATTATCAAAAACCATTTATAATAGACTTCTTGTATCAACAATAATTTAAGAAAAAAAATATTTCATAATTTTACAGTAGAACTTCTAATCATTATCTATATATATAAAAATGAATTCCTGTTTGTTTGTTCCGAATGGGCGCCTCAGCCGCTCAACCGATCGCCATGAAATTTTTACCATGTACAAGTTGCATATCCAGAATCAACCTTACGATATTTTGGAAGGGGCTGGACCCCGGGGTCTAGGGGCTGCGGTACAAATTTTTTCAAAAATTTAATTTTCTTTAAATTTTTCCACGAAAATGAGTTTATGGGGCTGGTTATATGAAATTACTGACATGTTGGAATCCGAGGGACCCAGCCCTGGATCAAAAATTAATTTTAATATTTGATTATTACAAAATTACTTCTCAGTCGCTCAACCGATCGCCATGAAATATTTACCATGCAAATGTTGCATGTTCAGGACCAATCTTACGATATTGTGAAAGGGGCTGGACCCCAGGGTCTAGGGGCCATGGTACAAATTTTTTCAAAAATTTAAATTTTTTTACGAGAATGAGTTTTGGAAAGGGGTTATATGAAATAAGAGACATGTTCGAATCCGAGGGGCCCAGCCCTGGATCAAAAATTCATTTTTACATGTAAAGATACAATTATTTGATTGTTCTGAAATAACGCCTTAGCCGCTTTAGCCATCGCCATGAAATTTTTACCATGTATATGTTGCATGTTCAGGACCAAGCCCACGATACTTTTGAAGGGGCTGGGCCCCGGGGTCTAGGGGCTGTGGTACAAATTTTTTCTCAAATTTCAATTTTTTTAAGATTTTTTGACGGGAATGACTTTAGGAAAGGGGTTATATGAAATTAGTGACATGCTCCAATCCGGAAGTCTGCCCTGGATCAAGAATTCATTTTTACATGTATAGATACAATTATTTAAATGTTTCGAAATAGCGCCTTAGCCGCAAATTTATACACCAAAAAGGATATCTAGCGTGCGATTGTTATACACAAAATTACGACGTTGGTCAGTTACGAGTTTTCGCTGAAACTCAAAAAAGTCTCTTAGTGGATGATCAAATACAGGCATACACTAAAGTGATGCAATACATAGCAAACGGTAACGGAGGAATTATTTTTCTTGATGCACCCGGAGGCACTGGAAAAACATTCCTTCTTAATTTGATACTTGCTGAAGTAAGACAGCAGAATACAATCGGCCTCGCTGTTGCATCATCTGGAATTGCATCCACTTTACTCGATGGAGGCCGCACAGCACATTCAACGTTTAAACTGCCATTGAATTTGAATCAAGCGGATAATTTTTCTTGCAATATAACACGAAATTCGGGAATTGCCACGTTATTAAAAACATGTAAAATCATTATTTGGGATGAATGTACCATGGCACACAAAAAAGCATTTGAAGTGGTTGATCGTACTTTGCGCGATTTGCGACAAAATAACCGACCAATGGGAGGACCTCTAACACTACTAGCAGGTGATTTTCGTCAAACTTTGCCAGTCATTCCACGATCAACACCCGCTGATGAATTTAATGCCTGCCTGAAGGTGTCTCATCTTTGGAAACACGGTACGAAAATCACACTATCTACAAACATGCGTGTGAATTTACATCACGATGGTACAGCTAAAACATTTGCCAGGCAGCTTTTGGACATGGGTAACAGGAAATTACCAAATGACCCTGTAACATGTGAGATATCGTTCCCGCCTAATTTTTATCAAATGCTGCCATCAATACAGGACGTGGTAATGAAAGTATTCCCAAATCTGCCAAATAACTTCAATAATCATGATTGGCGGTGCGAACGTGCACTCCTAGCTCCCAAACATGACGGCGTTAATAAATTAAATAATGAAATTCAATCGCAACTACCCAAGCCACTAATGAAATACAAATCTATCGACACGGTTACTGATGTGGATCAATCCGTCAATTATCCAATAGAGTTTCTTAATTCCTTGGAGCCACCTGGTATTCCACCACACATCATATTTTTAAAAGAGGGTTCACCAATAATACTGCTCCGAAATTTAGATCCACCGAAATTGTGCAACGGAACACGGCTTTGTGTGAAGAAATTGATGCCGAATGTGTTTGAAGCAACGATTATTACCGGTAAAAGTAAAGGAGAAGATGTGCTAATTCCGCGCGTTCCTATGATTCCCACCGATTTGCCGTTTGAATTCAAGCGACTACAATTCCCATTACGCCTTGCTTTTGCAATGACAATCAACAAAGCCCAGGGGCAATCATTGAAAATAGCTGGTGTTATTGTGGAAAATTCATGCTTTTCACATGGCCAACTGTATGTTGCTTGCTCCAGAGTAGGAACGCCAACAAATTTATTTATTTACACACCAAATGGAAAAATCAAAAATATTGTTGATCAAAAGGCTTTATAATAAAAATTATTAACTAAACTATCTTTATATTTATTATTCACTTTGATCTGGTTGAAGGTTTGTAAAAATGGAGTATAATTATTTGGCAATTGGTAACAAATACCAAACCAAAATTAATTAACTATCCTCACAAACAGGATGTCCAATAATATCATTACAAAATTTCGCCTGGATGCATTGACGGAGGCACCCGTTACTGAATACAGCTACTTATAATTTTCTTTTCATATGTGATTGCAACTACAGCGATGTAAAGAGAGAATTCTTGCATAACAATCAAGGTATTTGAATTATATACCTCCCGTGCAACGCCGGGTAACTCAGCTAGTGCTTAAATAAATGAAAATTAAAAATTATATTTAGTAACTCTCTTTTTCTTTCTCCTTCATCATCATCATTTTCAAGGTCGAGTTTTTAAATATCGTTGTTTTGTTTCTGTTTCGTAGTTTAAAATAATCTGTGGTTGTTTTGAAAAAAAAAATCAGAAAACGAAGTTGAAATAAAAAAATCGCATTAGCTTAGTAGTAAATAATCAATTTTATTTAGATTTTCCGGGAAAATGGGGGAAAATATTGGAGATCCGAAATTAATTTTTTAAATTTAAGGGAATTCTCGAGTTATTTTCATTCATAACTCAAAATCGACAAAAATGCAATTAACTAGTTTCTCAAAAAAACCACAGAAATATAAAAATGGGAAATTGAATAAATGAATGTAGATAAGAAATAAGTTCGTATGTATTTTTACTCATGCCTCATGTATTGGGCGAACTCAGGTCTCCCAACAAGTTGGCAGCAAAAATCTACTGATGCAAAAATGTCATTTAAACAATCACATTGTCATGAAATTTGTAATGTATCATAAGCGTTCACAATTCAACGTGTTGCCAACAGTTGGTGTTACTCAACATGTTGGTGTTAGTCAACAAGTTGCCAACAGTTGGTGGAGCTGAATGTACCCATTGTGTAAAATATATGAATACGTAATTTTACCTATAAAAATAAATATTTTAAAGGAGTACATTCGAATTTATAAATTTAAAAATTATTATGAAAGGATAGGTTGTGTTTTTGTATCAACTGTTTTAGTCCATTGATATTAAAAACATTATTCTGATGCCCTAACTCAGTGCAGCCCAAAGTATGGCCCACGGTAAAAATTTGGCCGACCAGCTTGAAATTATAGACCCGCGCCAATTCCTGAAATGGCGACTATTTATACGAACAGTTAACTGGGAAGGAAGAGAAATAATATTTTAATAATTGGATTTATTTGCTGTGGAGTGGTTACTCGTTCGTTAATATGCTTTAAGCTTTTCCATATGCAAATATTCATGATACCTGCGCTGATGATCCATGGAAGGAGATAATAGTCCCCTATGTAGAATTTTTGAAAACTTTTGAGAATACGCAGAAGTGACGAAATTTATGATTGATGAAATGTATTCAACTACCGGAAGTACTTTAATTACGATAAGAAGCTGAAGTACGGCCATGCATATTTCGCTGAAAGGATTGTTTTGGTAAGCTCTTAAACGTTTTTTTCGCCGTCGATTATTTCCCTTTGGAGTGTGATGTAAAGCGTGAGTTTTACTGAAATTTAAATATGTATATTGGTATTCCTGCAGATCGCTGACCGACAGCATTTAATTATTTTTCTCCGTCACCCATTTTTAGTACAAGTGGATAACAGAAGAGCGCATAAAACCTTCACTGTGAAAAGGATGATACAGCCAATATTTAGTTAACAGTAACGCTGTGTGGTCGACAGAGGAATGATTTCTGTTTGGTAGATACCGAAAATTTTAGTGGCAAAACGTTTTGCAGTTGCCAATAAAAGCAATGACGTTAAACAATAATTGCAGGGCGGACACCTAAACGAGTTCATAGACGTTAAAAGCTTCACAGAATAAAGGAGTAATGACAATTTGTGGAAAGGATATTAAGGCTCATTTTCTCCAGTTTATTTAAGAAAAGCAATGCAATATTTTTAAAATCCGGTTTTAGTACTAATAATAATTAGAAATGCTAATAACTCAGTAATTAACGTAATTTCTATGAAGGAATTACCAGACCTATGTTAATAACATTTGGGACTAGAGTATAAATCCAATGTTAACATCAAAGCGAAACTTGACTCACGGAATAAAGATTTCTCTGATCTATTTAATAACCAACATAGTGTCATCCACACTCATCAAATCCTTCTGGATGAAGCTCATTAAATTCAAACAGCAATGATATCCCTATCCTTAAAATAATTCCCAAAGGTCTTGCAGAGGCTGAAATGAACACGTTTACCTGGCGTTGATTGGAATGATTCGAAGTGGAAATTTTCCGAGCTGTCTATTCTACCTTATTCGATTAGTAAGGAAAATCGAAATTTGAAAATGAAATTTGATCAAAATTTGCTATGCCTATAGATAAGAAATAAGACGTTTAAAATGTTGGATCTGTTGCGAGTTAGTAGAATCATGAGATTTTTTAGCCTAAATAAAACAAATTTCTTCAAAAGTGTTTCTAAAATATATTTCAATTTTATTAATAAAAATTACAAAAATACATCAAAAATATTTTATTCAAGTTTTAATTTCTCCATTACTGCTTGTAAATTATAGTCCCATTATCATATGCGAATCATTAAAATTAAGATTTTATTATTTTTAGTTTACGACAGGATTTATTATTTTCAGTATAAGTAGTTTTATATTTTTTAGAATTCCACTTACTATGCTTTCTCAATAGAACAAGTAGCATAAAATCAAGTATTTGTAAGTTGTGATAGTAGCATGGATTCTGTTCATCAAACCAAAACTTATATTCCAGAACTTTGTTTGTACCTGATACGCAGCTTTCGGATATATATTTCTTAATATTTGCAATATGTGGTTTGGTTTCAAAAATTTCGGCAAAAATGAGTATATGCAATTTTGAAATTGTGAAAAACAATTCAGTTGGAGGGTGTGTGATCCAAATTGCGTGTTGCTCGTATAATTTTTAAAAAATATGAATGATTCATTTTTCATTTTAATTGATTCATCTTCCTTTATTAAAATATTCTTACAATTTTCGCAATTTGTTCTTTTTAAAATTTTGTAAGCGACGTAACCGATGAAATATTTAATTGATGAATCATTTATAGTTTCAGGCTCAATATCACAGGAAGTCTCCAATATAATAGTATCCAATTGCTCATTTTCAATAATGTTACATGTACCACCAGAACTTGTTTCTAGTTCACGAGTTGAGATGCAGTTTTATTCAGCAAGCGACGAGGAAAACTCTGTTAAAAGCATCTCATCATCGTCAGGTTCACAATTTGTCAAAAATGAGTTTTCTAAAAACTTCATTGTCATAATCTTTGCGGCAAGATGGTTAAATTCGTGGACAGATGGGTTATTGCTGTTACCACCGCGCTGTCTTATTAAACCAAAGAAATTCTCAATGGGATCTTGATTAAGTCTAGACGTCAAAATGTAATCAGCCTCCTTATTTTCAATAAGTTGAGACGAAAGTAGTAAAATTCCTCTAATTGTCTGACGTATACCACTTAAACAGAATATATTTTTTTTTGTACATGGCTTAACATTTTCAAAATATTCCAACATTTCTTTCAAATTTGTATGAACCAAATTATTTAGTTTCAAGCCACATTTTTGGGGATTTGAATTAAACAAATTTTTGCTATTTAAATTGTCGAATATTCTATCAACTTTCTCGATAAAATTAGCCGTAGAAATTGCATGATTTCTACAATTCATCGAGAATGATTCGAATTCGTACATTGTTTTTATTGCCGCCACTACCGTGCGACTTAACGCTTGCATAGCTAGCTTTACCCGCATTTTTTCGAAAGCATTGGGATATATATGTCGAGATGTTAATTTTGGACATAGTTTTGTGTTGCAATTTTTTTCATATTCGAAAAGTTCCTTTAAAATGGTCCAGCTGGCTATTCCGTCTGGTGTTTTAAGGTCAACGCTCATTAAATTGTTCCTGATGGATTTTACTAAATGAGGTGAGTCGTATAAAGCAAAAATTGTTTTATTTTTAAAATGAAAGTAAGGCTTCTGTTCAGTTACTCCGAGGGTACTGTAACACTTCCGATTGTTTGGACCTTGGTCGCACACGATTCCTATAACATCAAGTCCAATGTCATCCAAAACTTCTATAGTGTTAAAAAGAACTTTAGACAAAGTTATTCCATCCATGTTTTTTTCTGTTGCGTGATAAGAAACCATAAATTTATAAGGTTTGAATAATCCACGGATCATGAAAACTGTCTAATATTTTGCCATGGTTTTGAACCTATCATTATTAATTTGACTGAAGCCGTCAACAATATCGCAAACATGGTCATACTCAAAGTCCTGACGAATGGCAACTTCATCAAAAATAAGAATAATTTTTTTTGAACTGTTATCCATTTCCGCTACTTCATTTTTTAATCAAAACAGAATGGATTCATTTAAACCTGGTTTGAGATTTTTTATCAGGGTCCATCGACATATTGATGATTTTGAGGGTATTTTAAAATTTAAAATTTCTCGAAGAAAATTATAGCATGCTGGGGATTTAAAATAAATTTGTTGGGCAATTTTTTTCTGTTCTTGTGTAATTTAAAAATTTTTCTATCTGGATTGCTTCTTCTTGAAGCTGTACATGAGCGGACAGCACATTGTATGCCACAGACTTGAGACATAGCTATTTAGTTGGACAACTCAATAAAAAATGTATACATATATAATAAAATATGTAATATGTAAAAGCGATGAAATGCACTAAAAACTAAAAACACAAAAACGAGGAAGGAAATTCTCTTACAAATCAGAATTTATTCGAAATACGCATAAAAAAAGCAAATAAATTCAATAAAATAAAATTGATTGTTAAAATGTGCATACATTACGTATTTAAATAAAAACGTATTTGTAAGCATTAATTATGCTAAATCTCAAATATGTATAATATAAAAAATCAAAAAATGCAAGTGAAAATTTAATAAAAATAAAAATATGTAATCTATGTTTTAATATTAATATTCAAATAAAAAAATTCTAAATACAAATCATCAACGAACCATTCCCGTATGCAACGATGTGATAAACTGAAACTGAACTGAAAGACTGAAGAATTCAAAATGAAATTAGAAACAAAAAACCAAAATATATTTTTACGCTCATTTTTATGCTCTTCAAAATTGATATAGAAAGATGATGAGAAAAACTTATGGATCGTTGTTTTTATATTCTCTTTTGATGTTTTTGTTCGTTCGACTATATTGGCGGTTGGTATTGGTACCCTATGGCTATAAATCGCTACCCTACATATTACTTATGCATTTAGTTCTATACGAGAAGTCTTACTATACATGGTCTTAGGTATTATCTACCTAGCTCCATGGTTATTTAAAATGTATTTCAACAAATACGTCAGAAAACTGAACCTGAAACTCCGGGTCTTAAATCGTACCGCTGGTACTTAGGAAGCGTAAGTGGGTACGAAATAAGACACAGCGTACATGTCAGTTCATAAAACCCCAAACTATTTTGAAAAAATCTTTCACAAAACTGCTAGATACAAATAAATCATTTATACTAAAAAACCAAAATGAATTTAACTAATGTTTTCTTACCTAGATACGACCAATACCCTTGATAGACTGCGATTTATTAAATCCGATTTAGGTAATCTAGTTTTAAATTACGGAAATACACTTAAACTGTTATTAGTTTCATAACATTTGTCTAACTAATACACTCCTATTACATCGTTTTAGTCACTAAACTCAAAATAAAGCTTAAGGGGTATATCCTCCAACAGGTCGCAAATAAACTATTTGCGCCTCAAAATTTGACTACTCGATTGATTTTAACATGAGTTTTTCAATTGAAATTTCTTTTTTTTTTTGGTTTTGCGACTGAAGGTGGATTCACGAGGTCGGTTTTTTACCCTAGGGTATTTTTGTCCGAGCTCCTAAATCAATCAAAACACATTTTTTTTTGGTTATTTCAATCACTAGATGGAGCAGAACGGAAATAAATAACAACCAAACGTAAAAAACCAGCCTCGTGAATCTGTTTGATTGGTAGAGGAGCTCGGACAAAAATACCCTAGGGTAAAAAACCGACCTCGTGAATCCACTTTGAGTAGTAAAAACATTATAGAAAAGTTACCACCGACTTTTTGACGATGCAAATAAAATCAAGTAAGTCAAGAAAATTAATACTACTCAGTCGCAAAAGCAAAAAAAAAAAAAATTTCAATTGAGAAACTCATGTTAAAATCAATCGAGTAGTCAGATTTTGAGGCGCAAATAGTTTATTTGCGACCTGTTGGAGGATATACCCCTAAATGCCGTAAATCTAACTACGGATAGTTTAGAAAATTCACTAAATTGGATTTATTAAACCGTTTCGGTTTCAGACAATAAGTTTAATAAATTTTATAACATTATTACTCGCAGACAATACAAACAATAGTAACAGTAAGCAAATGATCGATAATGGAACAGATTTGATATTTCTAATTGGGCCGACCCGATTATAATATTTATCTGATCCAAAATCGGTCATTTTTTTTCAAGATTTTCAATTCGAGATATTTATTTTCGATCATTTCTAGTTCAATATTTTTGTGTCGAGCGTGTTACTTTTGGCCATCACTACCCAACTCAACGTTTTCTGCAACATTCTCCAAACAACATTTCCTCAGTTGGCATTTTCTCAGAAAACATTTCCTCAGTCGCCATTTTCTCAGTCGGTATTTTTTTACAGTTGATATTTTTACCCATTCGACCTTTCCTAAATCTAGATTTACAACTTTATCGCATTTACTCCTTGTTTGTTTTGGGTTTTGCTCTTAATTTAAGAACTCTGCGTTTTACTGATAAACTATTTTAATATTATAAATAGACTAAACGTGGACTGGGATCATACCTAGGCTCAATTTAAAAAATAATTCATATTTCAAATTTTAATTTATCTGACAACAGCAATATCTCATTAAGAATTTTGACAATAAGAACAACATGAGATACTAGTGTAATATTGTTTTAATATTGTCCTAAAGTTAAGAGTTTATAAAACTCTCTTATAATTAATAATTGCAAGATCCAATAAAAGAAAAACTGTGATTATGATGAGCTTTTATTGTGCAATTTGTCCAAATTTGTATATAGCTACGTAAGTTATAATTGAACTTAATTGGGGAACCTCCTCCAGACAACTGGTTTTTCAATAATTTTATACAAACAAATTGAGAGCATTTATTGCAATGAAACAAATTGCATAATAATATTGACGTTTAAATGAATACAAAATTTTTTTTTTATGAGTAAAAAACAACAAAATGGCGGCGCTAGAGGTGCTCGAACTCGACTACTAAAGTTTGCGCCGTGGAACGCCCAGGTCCTTGTAGTTAACTAAAATCAACGAAACAAATTTCTTTTATTAAAATAATTCATTCCGCTTTGCATGAACTTAAAAGTTGCAAAATAAAATAAAATTGAAAATTAGAGGACAAAAAGAAAAAACAAACATGTGTTTCTTTATAAACAATTCGTTAAAACCAATATTTGTTTAAACAATTTATACGAAATTTTAGGTTTGTGCAAAGGCCGATAAGCTAAAAAATATGTGTACAAAATTTCAAGTTGATTGGTCTATTACTTTTTGAGTTACATTCCACGGCGCGCAAAAAAACACGTTTCAAGAAAAACTCGATTAAAGTTTTCGTTCTTGAAGAGAACGCATTACTTCGCATCACTTCGGTGACTTCCTAGGGATCTTTGGGACTTTCTGTTTGGCTTGAAACTTTGGAAACATATTCTTCAGATACTAGATGAATTTTTTAAGTAAATAAAAAAAATGCAAAAAAATTAATATCTGAAGGAGGTTCCCCCCTTAAATTATTTCGAAAAACATCTGTTGTTCATATATATTAAAATTAAGTGTTAATCATGCTTGAGGACAGTTAATCGCTCCGAATATTTTATCACCTATAAATAATAAAACTCATTAATAAAATCCATTTAATAGAATTTTAAATTTAATTAATTTATTATTATTTTATTATCGTCCAAAAAAATAATTTGTACTGCACAAAAATTAAATTGGATAAATATTTATATATTTAAATAAAAACATTTTTATTTTTAACATACACGAGTATGGTTAGTTTAGTAAACATGTTACATAGTATAAAAGTTCCAATTCGCAATTTAATTGAAAAAAAAAAAAAATAAAATAATTTAATTATTAAAATAGATTTTATTTTTTTAATCAATTACTTCAAAATTTTATTTTTTCTAAACGATATTAAATAAATAAAATTATTTTGAATTTACATAAATAATTAGTTAGTTTAAGTGCATGATTTATTTGTGTATATTATTAAGTGCCGTATAAAATAATATACATATTTTGTCTGTTTAGATTCAGAGTACATAATTTTGAATTTAATTAACCCTTTAAAACTAAATTAACATTAGTGGTACTTTATAAATATTGAAAACTGTTACTTCACAAATGATTTGCATAAATTAATAACGTATTTACCCGAATGGTTGTCCTTATAGTAATTTAATTACAAATTTTTACCGATAAATCATAAACCTGTTAATTATCCAACTATAGCAGCAACAACAAGAAAAATAATTAGATTCTTTTGAAATTTTCAATCAAAAGTGAATCATGTGGTGTATGTTCATCATACCGATAAATCATTCTCGACGGATGACCAAAAATGTTCAATAATAAATCATAAATTCATTTTACACACCCATGGCCATCGGCTAAATATAGTAAAATATTGGTGTATACACTCCACTGCAACAAATGTTCACAAAATAATTATTGATCGAATTATATGAACACGTAAATCTGCTTTCACAAAAATAAAGCACACCAGTATTCCATCCATCAGAGTTTTTTTTTTCTGCATTATATATAGTACAGTAGGTACAAAAAAAAAACGATGTACGTGTCACATTTGTACATATTATCGGATTGTAGCAAAAGTGTTGTGTATTAACCAGATCCTGTAACCGATTTATTGTAAATGTCCTAAAATTTATTACTTGATGTACATACATATACATTATAATCATTATTATCAATAAATTATGATTAAAATTTAAAATTTATTACATTTTTAGTCCTTAAATATATACATTGTGTGTGTGTGTTTGGTATATTTATATATAATATAAAAATAAATAAAATGAAAATGCTCAATATTTATTTTGATGGAAAATAAAAAAAAAATTTGTAAATAATTTATTTTGTATACTTTATTTTGACAACAACAACAACATCGAATTTATATAGAAAACCTAAAATTACATTTTTTTGCCAATATTTATATATTAATCAAAAATTTATTTATACGTTTTCCATTTAATTAAATTAAATTTATGAGATTTTCATCGGATTGCTTTAAAAATGTATCCTCAATTTTGTCCTATATACTTAGCATACCGAGTACAAAAATATTTTGGTTTTAAATTTATATTGACACAATAATATGACCAAACGAATTTACGGCATGCGGGTAGATCCGGCCGGTCAATCATTTTAGTATTTAATTTGTGAATAAACGGTTGATTCAGATGCATCAAAGAAGATAATGAGTAGACTTAGGATTTTTAGGTTCGAGAAAATCAAAAAATGTTCCTATGTATGTAACTAGAATTACAAAATATGTGGTCAAATTATAAAAAGAAAACCAAAACTAGGCCTTGTCTTAAGAGGATTTCAATTCACTCATTAACAAAAACGTATCAAGTTTTTGGCTGTAAAGTTGGATAAACTAACCCTCCTGCGGGTTATGTATTTCAAAAGAACACCGTGATGTTAAAAGACCGTTTTAAACTAATAAAAGCTAAATTACGCTCGAATTTTTGCTCAATCAAATTGTAATTCAAACTCAATTTTTAATTTAAGTTGCTATCAAGATTATAATTGAAAAGGAAATTTTGTATTTTAAATTTCACTCAAAATTATAACTCAATTCCTCCTTCAATTTTGCCAAATCGAGTTTGGAACTTAATTGCCTATTTAAAATTTTTTAATTCAAAGTCAATTTATTTCAGAATTTTGCACTCACTAAACATACAATTTTGCTCAAATCTATTTTATAATTATTGTAACACTAGTATCGTTACCTTAAATAAAACCAAATGCTATGATTTTCAAATAGAATTTGTATTTATTGAACGTTTAAACATTATCATTGAAGTTTAGTTTACCAAAGTCAATTCTTCAACACCTGTGTATAAACAATATTTTTTTTTGACTTATGTTCATCTGCCAGCACATATAAGTTTTTAGGTGTCTCCGCCCGTGACATTGCTACGTAGAATTATCCATGACTGAAACATTCATCCCTTAAATCAATTCCTACCACATTGAGTGACTGCCCTTGGGATTTATTGAGCGTTATAGCGAACGCAAGACGAATCAAGATCTGAAGGCGTTTGAATTGAAAAGGTAGATCATTGGGAATAACTGGAATTCTGGGAATGAACAGATTTTCCCTTTTAAATTGTCCAACCAAAATTGTTGCCTCAATTATATAAGTGTTCATCGCCTTCACAACCAAACGCGTTCCGTTGCATAGTTTTGGAGGATCCAAATTCCTTAACAACATAATAGGGCTTCCAATCCTGAGTGTGATTTTATGTTGTGGTATGCCAATTGGATTAAGCGTATTTAAGAACTCATCTGAATAACTGGTGGCCTCTTCTTCGTCTATCATCAATCCAATCTTCGTGAATTAAGGAAAATTACTTCGATTCAACTGGAATCATTTCTTGAATGGTGAAATTGATTTCGTCGACTTTAGCATTAATTGGTGCAAGTATTGCTCGTTCTTGAAGCCAACCGTGTTCTAGAATGTATTGTGTTACATTTGGATACACGTGGTCAATCAAAATTTTAATGTTTTGACATGTGTTGTAAAAAGCTTTATTCAAATTAATTTTACCAGTTTCCCCATCCAATTCTTCTTTTCCGTTGCCAACACTCAGCAGATACCTGGAAAATTGCAGTGAGTCGTTTTTTACAAATCTCCACAGTTGCGATGATTTGATACAGGGTTTTATCTCGTCATACATGTTGCCTCTATAGGAATGACTGGCAGTCCTCGCAGCATGAGAGTAAGATAGCAAAAAGAGTTCGAATTTTTGAAGGTGAATATGATTCTTTCGCTTCGTTCAATGACTCATTCCGCTGATTGTCATTCTCTAAGAGCCCCATAGCCAAACATACATCGTGATATGTCTCACATAAATCTCCATTTACGGCCCGTAAATCATTAAAACTTGTAGGTCCCTTGATCTTATGAAGAAGCATTCGTCTGTAGTAACATTCTAAGTTCCTTAAATGGACTGTATAGACGCGACCAAGTGCGTCACCAGAATGGACGCCGCCATGTCCTTCTACAATTGAACCTTGTTTGCGACGATTGAAGACATTCTTCGATTTGTCCCACGTAAAATATTGCGCCACTTCAAAATATAGCAATGTCTTTGCAAAGTCGTCTCTTTCGCACAGTTCAAGGAATTCTGTAGTTTTTGGTGAATTTGTTATAGGCGGTCTTCTAGATTGTTTTCATTAAAGTAAACTCTATCTGGCCATTCTCCAAATGTACATCAAGGTGCATCACAGTTGGGTAGCGTTCGTGAATTGGAAATCCAAAAGTACGCCACGCAGCTTCATTACTACTTATATACCGACCTGCTTGATATTCAGCTATTTCATCCACACCATTGTCACGGGATTGAGCGGCAAATACACCTTGATCAGAGCCCTTGTGTACATATTTGAGAATGTACTTGCTCGATTTCACTGAGTTGCAACACTCAATGTTAATATGGACATCAAACATCTTCCAAATAATGGACTGTATGGGACAGTCCATCTATTGTCAAGCTCAACTTCTTAAGTTTCACACCCTAACCTTAGTTTAACGTATGCTTTAAATCCACCATCTTCAGGCTTACGGCGACGGTAGAGCGAATAACCATCAGTCGCTGTTTGCGTTTCGCTTATCAGTGGTCGCGGAAACATCTTTGTGCACTTTCCATCCTTCATGCATGGTGACTTTGGATTCGCACCTTTTGTGCACCATGTTTTTCATAACGATATCGTGTAGGTTTTTATCGGTAATTGGGTTGGGGATTTCAGCTGCGATAAGTTGATCGATTTGATTTGGATTTAATTCTTCCCATAACCATATTAAAATATGAGCGTGTGGCAGGCCTCTATTTTGCCATTCAATTGAGTAAAGCCAGTACTAGACGGTTCCGAAGACTTCACCTTTAATAAGTGTATCTACAAATTTAATTACCTTTTGTCGGAAAATTCTTGTAACCAAATAGTGACGGTCTGTTCTTAATTGGACGTTAATTACATTTTCCTACATTTCCTGGCAATTCGGATTGAATGGATTAAAAGTATAAGTAATGAAAAGAGATGGCTTACATCCATGTCGAACGTATCATATGTAATTGCACCTTGGGCATATTCTTGCATATTGCGTGGTCCCCTAGTGTATGTTGAAGGAAGTATCACCAGCTTTCCGTGATTTGTAGTAACTCCATCATTTGCTACTGCATACTTTAATTGAATATACTCATCGACACGAAGTTTCTTTTGGTTGAGGCGAATGTATAGCAGCCAGTAGAAGATGATTTATTTGATTTTGCCTCACCATTTAACGGTAAGAGTAATAAGACATGGCTGATATAGTTTTACTGACAGTATTATTTACTTCGGGTTTATTGCATAACCGTCTTCTCTTGGAAACATGAGCGGATATTGCAGTGCATCATAAGATGTGTGTGTTTCGCTGATTCTCTTAAGCTCATTGCTTCTCATCTTCAAGACAATATCTCGATTTCGAAGTCACTTCTAGCAATGATAATGGCAACTTCATTAACTGTTGGTTCATTGATAATGCATGTCCTGCGTGTAGGTTTTTATCAGTTTTGATCACTATTTTCATGTCATCTTGTAGATTTTCGTTTGCAGTTTTGAATGTCCTCACGTAGTGACTGTGTTCATGTAGCATCTTCTGAAGTTATATGATTAATTTCTTATTGATCCCAAGTATAATGGAGCAATGACGTTGAGCTTCTGCTTCTTCATCACCCAAAAAGTAAATCTGTAGGAATTTTGTATCTTCGTGAGGCAGCGGTAGAAGTGAACCGCCTTTGTGATACACTTGGCCTTGTATGGAGAAAGTTGGCACGAACCCTTTCCTTTTATTCATTGGCACGGATGTACCAAAAGAAGTCATCTGAAAGCTTCAATTGTATTTCCGTATAAGATTGAGAAACTCCTTTGATTTTTGATGATCACCATTCATCAGACTGTTTAATGGCTCTGGTAACTTGTCGTAGTTGGGCAACTTGACTTTTCCGTTGGAACAACATAAACCGGGTGTTTCTACGGGTGTTTCTGTCCATCTTACCAATAAGAACTTGCAGAAAATTCATGTATTCCAATGACGGATCATAATGAAATGCTTCTTATTTCAGGTAAAGCCAGTTGTTAGCTCTCAATTTTCTTTGCCGCTCCCTTTGTATTCATAGGCGGAAATGAGTTACATCAGGTGTTTTGATTTGCCGTGACTTGATGTTCCTTTGTCTATTTGCTTCAAGACGGTCGGATTTTTCTTTAATAGTTTCGTTTTGAAATGAGGTTTATTTTCTACATCTGTCTGCTTCAAGCTCTTTTTCTTTCAGAGCTTCTGAAGCATTTTCGCGTGATCCTTTTTTCTTTTTCGTATCAATACGGGTTGGATTAACACACTTTCTGGGCATTTTTGTTTTTTCTTATTTTATTTTTAATGATTTGACTGTTTACTGTTTTACTAAAATGTGATTTGCATTTGAAAAGTAATGTCAAAGAAAAACAAACATTTCCGTTTACCGTATCATAATAACCTTATCTTACGATTTGCTTTTTTAAAAATTAAAATTAAACGTCGAAACTCAATAATACTCTTAAAAAATTCAAATGTCCATCACTCCTAAAGGACTCAACTTGAAGAGCTGAAAATAGTTGCGTTGACCTAGAAATCAGGAGACTTTTCCAAAATCTCCAAGACCACTTTCCTAGTACGCTCAGTGTAGGAGGAGTTTAAGGGACAGAAATCCGAACAAACTTTATGAATTATAGTATAGATAATAGAGCGGATTAAATTGTATGGAGAAAAAATTTTTAGTCTGGAGACTCCACTTTTCTGTAAATTCAGTCAATTTTCATTTTGTATTTGAAGCAAAAATGTCCACTACACCATATTGCTACGATGAATTTCGAGCCTGCATAATTTCATTTGAAGATTTTTTTTTATATAGAGTGAGTTTTTTAAAATGCCAGGCTTTTATCTCGAGAACGGTGCTGGATAGGAGAAAATTACTTTTAATGAAATTTGTTAAGGGCCGAGGGTACATCAGATGGTGACCTTTAATTCGACCATCAAGGTCATTTGATGGTCAAATTGATTGTTTTAAATGAAAGGCCCTATTTTTGGACCTCTGATTCGGAAAGGGCACAAAATGTTACGTTCAGATAGGAAGTTTATTCTCTTTTTTTGAATGACTTTCAGATGTTAGTTCAAGGACAAACTACTAAATAATATGAAATAATCAGCACATAATGAATTTTAATGGGGAATGACTTAATTTAAATTTGTTGGCACCATGACCAAAGGTACCAAGTTAATATTGTGTTAGTATATTCCCCATTTCATTATTTGCAGATCATTTCTAATTATTTAGTAATTTGTCTTTGAACTAACACCTGAAAGTCATCCAAAGGAAGAACCTAAAATGCCTATCTGAACGTAAAATTTTGCGTTTTTTATGAATCTTAGGTCAAAAATAGGGATTTATATTTAACAAATTCAATTTAACCTTCAAATAATCTTGAAGGTCGTAGACAAGATTGAATTGAAGGTCGCCATCCGATGTCCCCCTTGATCCTTAACAAATTTCATTAAAAGTAATTTTTTCATATCGAGCACCGTTCTCGAGATAAAAGCCTGGCATTTTAAAAAACTCACTCTATATAAAAAAAAATCTTCAAATGAAATTATGCAGGCTCGAAATTCATCGTAGCCATATGGTGTAGTGGACATTTTTGCTTCAAATACAATGAATTTACAGAAAAGTGGAGTCTCCAGACCACTTAAAAATTTAATCCGCCCTAATAGATAATCTTAAATTTTTCTCTTGCCGGCCAATTCGAAATATAAACTCAACTTTTAAACGAAAAACTCAATTACAGTTACGTTTTTGCTCAAGTCCAAATTACTATTCAAATTCAATTTCTTTTAAACATTTTATTCAATTACTGCTTAAAATTCAAATACTTCGATTTTTAATCAGACTTCTCTTCAAAATTCTGACACAAATTTAACAAACCTTTTGATCCATACTAGAGTTTTAAATTCTATGCTATAACTCAGTATTTCTAACACTGAAATTTTTCTTAAAAGAACTTGCAACGAAAGCTGAAATTGTACCACAAATTTCTCATCAAGCATATTTAAATATCACAAAATTTCTAGCTTAATTTCAACATAATTTTGTGTTAATTAGGTTTGGAATTCAAACTCAATTTTTAAATGTTTTTTTAATTAAATTGCATCCAAATTTTTGCTCTAACCCTCGATTAGATTGAAATTGAATTTTAGTCCAAACTATGGTCAAATCTTGTTTTACTACGTTCTAAATAAAAATTTTGCTCGAATAATTTTAACTACATTTTTAAAATTCACTCAAACTGTTATTAAAGTCAGTCCGGATTCCAAAATCAGGTTTCAAGCTATAAGCTCATGTAATTGCTTAAACCAAATTCTAATTTAAACTCTATTTCTAATGTTAGCTCCTAACCCTCTAATGTAAGTTCCTACTTAAGATTGCATTTTTTTTTCGCTGGCGCTACATCTCATAGAGGGATTTTTTTCTACTCATTTTTTGATCATTTTAATCTACCCTTATATAGCCAGCCGGAGCTTAAAGCAAGCATGCTAACCACTGTACCACCGGGGCGGTCAAAATTTAAATGCTTCTATCGATTCCTGATTTTCTAGTTGAATCTCAGTCACATAAAGTGCATTAAATACTTTGCTAAAATTGTTTTCAAAATGTGTTTCCCAAATACCTACAATATAAAGTAGCCTATTTCTACTTGAAATTTTACTCAAATTCATTATGTCTAGTTTAAAATTCAAGATAATTTTCTGTCTTCAAAATTTCGTTCTGTTAATTAATTCTGCCGAATGCAGTTGTCCAATTTAGATGAGATTTATGTTCAAAATTCCACTTATCATTTTCGTTCAACTTCGAAAACAGTTTGGAACTAACACTCACTCAAGTTTTTATTTCAATTAAATTAACTGAGTGTGATCAAAATTATAATCAACATTCAAGTACAGTTTACCTCAATTTCCGATTAAAATGTCACTCAAAGTTTATTCAAATCCAGATGGAATTGTAAACTTATTTTATACTCAATTTTCAAGGGTTTATTCGGATCCATTAAAACTATTTTCTTTTCCAGTCTTGATTCAATTCAAATTAGTTTTAAAGTATGTATTTTGGATTTCACTTGACATATTTATTCTTTGCGCCACCTACATAATTTTGTCTCATTTTTTTGTTTTCTAATTGAAAATCCACTTAGTAGATCTATTGTACAATGTAAATTTATATTTCAAAATCTTGCAAAATCAAAATTCTAGTTGTAACTCAATTCCTATATATAATTTCCCAACGATTTTATTTAGTTTGGAATGCCAAAATCATTTTTTAAAATTTAAATTCATAATTCAAATTTCACTCAAAAGTTCTGATACAAATTTCTAAACTAAATTCAATTTTCGAAAATTTTGTTGGTTGTTTAAAATCAAATCTCGTATTGCAAGCCAGTTCTTACCTAATTGTAATTAAAATTATGTTTAAATCTAGTTTGCAACACCAAATTTACACTCAAATTTTTTGCTCAAAACCAAGTAGAATGTCTTAATCAATTTTTAACCCAAGTAACACTGTACCATAATTTGTACTATTTGAATTCCATGCAAAAGTAGTTTAATCCAGAAACATTTTCTTAATTTTTATTTTAAATGTCATTCAAAATATTGTTGGCGTCGTGGTTTAATTTCAAACTGAAAATTTATGAATTTAAAAAAAAAGCCCTGGTTGGAATTTTTAGTTAAATATTGGAATTCAAACTCTATTTATAACTAGATTTCAGCTGAAAACTTCGATTAGCTTTTGATTCACATTAAACACAATATGTTGTTCAAATCTACTTTGTAATTATAATTCAATTTTTTTTTTAAATCTAATTTATGTACCTACTCAAGAATTTATTCAATTACATTTGGGAATTCAAATTCTCATTCAGATTTTTGCGCGAAATTCTGATTTTGTATTCGATATGCTGAAATTCACAAACATATATTTACTTTTCTCACGTGAATAGCACTCAACATTTTACTAAAATTCATGTTTGAATTCTGAGTTAACTTCATTTCTCAATTAAATTAAGATTTTACCTAATTATTCTACTTACAATTTAATTCATAATCATTACGTCTAATTCAGAATTGAAGCTTGTTACCTTTAGGTTTTCCTCTAATTTTGGTCAAATCGATATTATTTTAATGGTAATTTGAGATCGATTTGTAATCTACCATTTTGGTCAAATAATGCAGTTGGTAATTCACACTTATAATCAAATTTACACTCAACACTTCCCTCAAATATATAATAACTTGGAACTTTTCGGACTAAAAATTAATTTTCGCCCATTTTGAATGTGAATAGCATTAAAACTGTTGGTCAAGTGCATAAATAGGGTAGAATTACATTTGCTATGTTTTTATAGTTTAAGGAATTTTAAGGCTTGTTTGAGTCATTTAAATTCCGATGAATTTTGCCCTAATCAGGCAAATGTCACAACGTGGATTATTTCATTTTTGATAAAAGCCCATACGTTAACGAATAAAAACAACAATCACAAAAAATAGAAAAGCCGAAGAATTCCGGATCGTCAAATAATGTGCAGTAAACTATTGAGATATTTGAATTTGACGTTTATTTTGTTCTTAATTTATTGACCTAACTTAGCGAAGTTCAGGCCAAAATAGAACATTTTTAACTTCTAAAAAACGTACTTGTTGGCCTAAATAGAAAATTTGGTTTATAAAAAATTTTTATTTTATCAAACTTTCATCTATGAAAGTCGAATTCGTTATTCTTGAAGAAAAATTAAAAATATTTAGAATAAACCATAAAATATGTGGTAAAAATATTTTCTTTATGAGTAAAATTAATTCAAATCTACACAGTTTACACTAAATTAAAAAAATAATACACAATTTATTAAAGGCTTATATAATTTGAACATTAACAATGCGACTCCCACAAATTAGAAAATTTCCTCAAAAATTAGAAAATTTTAACCTTATCCATGTCTAAGAAAATCGATTTCGTAATGTATTAATTAGATCATGTGCCGCTCCGCCTTCAATGAGATTCAATCTATTAATCCTACTCGCCCCCTTTCTATTTAATTATTAGGCCCTTTATAAGGCCCCTAATATTAAAAATAAAGTGTGAGAAAAAAAATGGAAATGTTACAAGATCAGGCCATTGCTTATACTTTTGTCAAATTCCATTTGCAGTGCCAATCTAAGCCATATTTTCCTACAAAAAAAAACTTTGCACACACACATCAATTTGCGTGGTACACGATTACTAAAGAGAAATTTGACCAAGATAAACAACAAATTTACAAAAATACAATAATTACAAGAGTTAAAAAGTGTAAACGATTGCCTATACTAAAATAGAGTAAGTAGGATTTCGATGCCAATTGACAAGGCAATATTTTGACGATGCCGACTCGGGAGCGTCTCAAAATCTCTGTTTTAAAAAATCTCCGTTTTAAAAAATTTCGGCTGTACTCTTGGCTTTTAATTACATTTATTTTAAAATTAAATTCTCCATTTTCCAGAATTTGTAATTTTTGGTTATTTTCGTTTTAAAGTGAAAATCCCCATTTTCCAAATTTTGTAAAAATAGAGATTTTTTACCACCGAGATTTTGAAGCTTTCTCAACGGCCATCGAATTTCTCCGTATACACTATTTTAGTTAAACCTGTCATTTACATTTTCTCTGTTGTGTTTTTTGTTGTAGTTAATTTGTCAGAAACTTTAAGCAACATTCGTGAGTTGTTTGCATGAATACAGATCTGTCGTATAACTAATTTTAACGAATTGATTCAACATTTACATTTAAGTTTTTGCATTCAAGTAGAAAAATATAATTTAACATTTATTTTCCACAATTCGCGAATAAAACAAAACTCGAACTCTCTAGCTGCTTTATTTTATTTGTACGACTACCCTGATTTAGTCCATTTATTAAACTCCTGTTTACAAGAATATTTAATAATTACAATAACTAATATCCGCTTACTATGCTTTATTCTGGTCGGATTCTGGTCTGATTCGTCTGTATTATCATCGGAACACATTTAGCAGAGCATACCATTTGAAAACACCATTTTTAAAATGCGTAATGAATGATAAACTACATTTTGGATTGATTCTTGGCTAAAAAAACACAAGTTTGCTCGAACTATAACTACTGCTATAGCAACAGTTTTCGTATTTATAAATCTTACTATAAGATTTGTTTGTATTGTACCAACGCTTATAGTGATCAAATCCATCACTATAAATATTGCTACAAAATATCCAAAACAAAAAAGTAAATACGACATTCGTATCGAATTTTAGACATGATTTTATAATGATGTTCGAAAATCGTTGCTATAACAATTGATGATTGAACTGTCATGATTTGGCATGCAGAGCTTAGGGTTTAATTTAATTCCGATAGTTTCGCTCTCCATGAGCGGGCCTTTATACACAGTCAATATTAATGTCATTACCAGTAATGTCATTACTAGCGTCATTATTCTATCAGTAATTTTTAATGTTACACGATTATTCCAAAACTTCATAAATTTTATAGCAACCATTACACGATCAATATTAATATCATTACCAGTAATGTCAATAGCTGCATCATTACTACTTCAATATTTTTTAACCTTACACAATCATTATTAATGACAGTAATTTCATCATTACCAAGCTTTTATTACTGCTAGTAGAAGCATTTTTTTTTTAAATTTTACATGGATCCTAAAGAAAAAGCGTATATTGTATCTGTATCCTCTAATACATAAAACATAATATCATCCATGTTGATGAATTTTTATTATTTATATACAATTTAATATAATGAATTATATACTTTTTTCATAAAAAAAAATATATTTACAAAGATAACCTTAAATTTATAATGTAATATTTAATAGTAATGACACATATTAATGACGCGAATCCTACACTATCTATAAAATGATGTCTCGAAATCAAAAAATCCGGATTTTCATCATTACCGACCATCATTCGTCATTACTTCAAGTTCAAGTTACACAATCAATATTAATGTCATCATCAGAAAGTAATGACATTATTATTGACCGTGTAATGGTTGCTTATGATTACTGCGGCATTCATTCAATTGTGTGGATTGTGAAAGTTTATAATCACTAAAATATGACAAATAAAAGTGTATTGATTGTAAAACTAGTAATGGATGCTAAAGAAAAAGCATGCATTGCTATAATTTTAGCGTTATCTGTAAAAAAGAATGTTAGGCGCCGACGCTGGAGGAAGTATTGCTTTCAAAAACGGAATAAGTATTCCCATGTTATCCTCTTGAAAGAGAGTTTGAGTGACGGAACATTTAATAAGTTGCTGCAATTGATTGAACCATTTATACGAAGGGAGGAGACAAACATGTGGGAAAGCATACCAGCGAATGAAAGGTTCGCATTAACGTTGAAGTAATTGGTGACGGGGAGAAATTTTGAAGGCATCAAATTCTCGGCTGTTATGTCACCTGCAACAATAAGCAACGTTATTATAGAGACTTTTGAAGTGTGCTCATATATGTCCTCAAAGAAGTTCTTAATTTATTTTAAATACATTTAATTTTTTAGTTTCCCACAACCCCAGATGAATGGATTAAAATTGCCAATGATTTTGGTCAATTTCATTAGTTTTTATATACCTTGGGGTCGACGGCAAGCATATTGCAAGTGAAAAGCCAGAAAATTCCGGCTCTTTGTACTACAACTACAAATAATTTTACAGCATTGTATTTACATCTGTAGTAAATGCCAGGAAAGAATTTGTTTAGATGGACGCCACAATAAGTGGACGTATATTAGATGGAGGAGTTTTGTATAACTCCAAATATAAGAGATCCATATGCGTTCATCGGGGATGAGGCATTTGCACTAAATGTGCATTTATTAAAGCCTTATGCACAAAAATCGATAAATCAAGCTCGATATGAGTTTAATAAAAGATTATCAAGAGTACGCATTGTTGCGGAGGAACGCATTTAGTATCTATGCATCCAGATTTGGCGTATTCCAAAAACCAATTAGCCTGGAACATCGCAAAGCCGAGATAATAACAATGCCTTGCTGTTATTCGTCGCTACCATCTAAAATTATCGAATGTTCGATATCGAATTTCTTATTAAGAAGGCAAAAAACATTCGATAATTCCACTTAGTAACATTGAGAAAAATGTGCATATTATCTATGTGGCGAATATGAAAAATTAATTTTTTCACATTCGATAGTTTGAGATGATAGCGACGATATATACAACTTAAAATAATCATTTATACTTTGCATTATTCAATGAAAAAAGCACAAATAATAACCTTGTTGTTGTTCAAAATACACTAAGCACTAATACAAGTTAGCAACATAAAATGCTATACACTAGAAACGCTACATCAACCAAATTCCCAGACATAATATGAAACCTATTTTTTATGTAGTAACATGCCACATACCACAAGTGCTGTGTGAACGGAACGTATTTCCAAAGTCAATGTTCTAAATTAAATTCTTTATACACAACGCCAATATAAAAAAGTTGACGTTAACATTTTATTTTAATATAAAAAAGACAAATTGTTAGTTTTAAGTTAGAGTAAAATTGTACGTAAAAGTGTAGTAATGTAAAATTTGAAGAATAAATTAAATTTTTTTAACTCTCCGAAACATCGTTTCGTTAACTGGCGCCAAAACAGGGGTAGTCATAACATTTTTTTGTTTTTGCATATAAAAAAAGTTGTGAAAGTAGTGAAAAATTAACTAAAACCGTGAGTGAAATCGTACCACAAGTAGGCGTCTTTCAATTTTAAACGATCAACGCTAAACGGGAAATTATACGTATCATCCGACATCGTGAAAAAGTAACGAAACTATGAGTGAATCGATGTACTATTAGTAGGCGTTCTACAATCATTAACGTTCAAAGCTAAAAGAGAATCGTACATTTTCATCCAGAAGTCACGCCGACTAACCCTGAACTGTACTTATCCGGCAAGTACATTTAAAAAAAAATCGAAAGAAACACAAATCTTTCGAACTACGATAATCTTAATAAACTTTAATGTAATTAATTCAAACAAGTGAGAATCCATAATAAAATAAAAATAAAAATAAGTGAAAACATTTTTTCAAGTAATAATAATAATAATATAAATTCTATAATAATAAATCTTGAGATAATAAAATAAAATGGCAGTAACTCTGGAAAAGTTAGTAGAACCAGTAAAACAACTCACTGGAGCAGTCAACGCCCAAATAGAACTAACAAGACAACTAGAACAGCGCATATTTAAAATCGAGAACCCGATTATCACGAAAACAGAAATGCTAGCTGCACCAAAAACGGAACAAGATTTAAACGACATCAGTAGGCTTCCGGATTGCGTGAAGAAACTACAAACGCTTGATGGGAATCCAACGCAATACATATCCTGGATTCACAATGTAGAAAACATTTTAAGGGACTATGAAATCGTAAAAAACAAACCATTGTACCGATCAATTTATACTACAGAGCATAAGGCAGAAAATTAGAGGGGGAGCCGACGCTGCCTTAATATCATACAATATATTCAGAGATAATTGGGCACCCATAAAAAAATGCTTGTCCCTTCACTATGCCGATAAAAGAGATCTCAGGATTTTGGTAGGTCAACTGAGCGGCATCCAACAAGGAAACACGAGCACGAATTCTATGATAACATCAATCATTAGTTTTCACTGATCGTTAATAAAATTAAAACGGAGGAATATTCAACAGATACAGTTGAGGTACTGATAGAAACATACCGAAATCGTGCATTAGATGTGTTTATAAGAGGACTCAATGGCGACTTGAGCAGAATGCTGATGATCCAACGCCTACAGACTCTTCCAGAAGCCTATACATCATGCAGCATCAGAACAATAGAATTGGAAGAGAACCGCCACTACGACCAATGAGGCTAAAACCACCAACACCGATGTCTGTCGGTCAATCTATTCAGACAAGACGGGTCAATTATATCAACCGTCGTACAAATCAACATGATGGCCAGATGAATCAACCAAATAATCAACAGAATAATCCTAAATAACAAAATTATCAATCGGCATTTAAACGCGAACATTCCGATCAGAACGTACCACGGAAAAAACAGAGGATTTACCACCTAGAAACCGAAAATGAGGAGGAACTATATAATCAGGCTATTAACAAAATGTCGGACGTGAACATAAGCGATCAGGAGGAAGAACAGGAGGGTGAAAACACCGAGCTAAATTTTATGATGGGCGCCTCTCTAGCGAATACAGAACACAGAACTAGAGATAATAAATTGCTCAAGTTTATCATCGATACTGGAGCAAACAAAAATTTCATCAGACCAGATTTAGCTAAAAACTCAATGCCGACTAACTAGAAATTCAATATAAGATCAGGTGGAAGTATACCAATTAAGGAAAAAATCGTTGGACGATTTTTTGAGTGTATCGGAATTTACAAAGCATTGGAATTTTACATTTTACCAGGACTTGAATCATTTGATGGTATCATCGGAGACGATACCCTAAAAGAATTAGGAGCCATAATCGACAGGAAAAATAACACACTAATTCTAGTACCAAACATAAAGATACCATTGAAGGAAAAACAGCCATCACAGGTCAATAACCTAAAAGTTCGAGATGATCATCTCTCACAGGAATTTAAGCAAAAACTACAGAGTATACTGTCAAAGTTCGAAACACTTTTCGGACCGGTCGTCGACCATGAAACAATCGAGACTGACATAAGAGCAGAAATCAAAACCACTACGGAAGAACCTATTTATTCCAAATCCTACCCATATCCAGTAAGCATGAGGAGTGAAATAGAAAACCAAATCGAACAACTACTAAAAGATGGCATCAGAAGGCTTACCAAGAGCCCATATAATTCTCCAATCTGGGTGGTGGAAAAGAAGCTAGATGCTTCCGGTATAAAAAAATATGGGATGGTCATTAATTTTAAAAGACTCAACGCAGTAACGACGTCGGACGCTTACCCGATTCCAGATATATCTAATACACTGGTGAATCTTGGAGATTCACAATTCTTCACTATAATCGACCTCACCTCAGGCTTTCATCAAATTAAAATGAAAGAAACGGATATAAAAAAGACATGATTTTCCACGATGAATGGGAAGTATGAATTTCTAAGGCTTCCTTTTGGATTAAAAAATGCACCGGCTTTCTTTCAGAGAATGATAAACAACGTGCTAAAAGAGTTTATTGAAAAAATATGTTATGTGTACATAGATGATATCATAATATTTGGAGCAAATACAGAAGAGGAGCATTTGGACAACGTTAGGAAAATACTTTCAAAATTGGAAAAAGCAAATCTGCGAGTAAATTTTAATAAGACGGAGTTTCTCAAGAACGAAACCGAGTTCCTCGGTTACATCATAACCAATCAAGGTATCAAGCCAGATGAAAGGAAGGTTCGTGCAATTCAGAAAATTAAGATCCCGGAAAACTTGAAAGATTTAAAATCATTCCTCGGCCTCACGTCCTATTACAGGCGCTCCGTAAAGGATTTCGCCAAATCAGCCAAACTACTCGCAAACCTCACCACGGGAGAGAATGCATCAAAAAAAGTCAAACTCAACCTTTCAGAGAAAGACATCCACGCATTTCAACAACTCAAAGACTTATTGTCATCAATGGAAATACTCATTTTCCTAACTTTGAGATGCCGTTCATCCTAACAACGGATGCTTCGGATACGGCAATTGGAGGGGTATTATCGCAGGGCGAACTGGGCAAGCATAGACCTATTACATTCATCTCTAGGACTTTAAATAAAACGGAGGAAAATTATGCTGTAAATGAAAAAGAAATGTTGGCCATAATATGGTCATTGGACAGCTTACGGAACAATTTATATGCCGTAAAAAAAATTAAAATCGTCACGGATCATAAACCCGTTACATTTTCATTAAGTAATCGCAACAACAACGCAGAGCTAAAGCGATGGAAATCACGATTGAAAGAATACAATTATGAAATAATCTACAAACCAGGTTTCACCAACAAAGTGGCAGGTGCCTTATCACGGCTGGAATTAGAAACAAATATGCTATCAACAGATTGGACGATTCATAGCGCAGATCAAGATAACACTAACTTAATACCACATTATGAAGCACCCATAAACGTATATAAGAATCAGCTCATCATCTAACTACCTGAGACGTTTCATCTGCCTAAGTCAGATAAACACAGAAACACTGACGAGAGCCTTAAAAGAAAGGCTTAGCCCAACTACAATCAATGGAATCAAAATTGCGGAGGAGCACATCCAAAAGTTACAAGAAGTATTCATGGAGCATCTTAGCGAATATAAAATTCGATTAACACAAAGAATTGTACAAGATATAAAAACGAAGAGAATAAATTTAATATTATTCAAGCAGAGCATAAAAGAGCCCATAGAAACTGTCAAGAAAATAAGGAACAGATTTTGGAGAAATATTATTTCCCACAGATGACAAGTCTGATAAGGAAATATACACAGAACTGTGAAACTTGTCATACGAAAAAATACGACCGTCATCCTGACAAAGTTAAATTACAACAAACACCAATCCCAACATATCCATCAGAAATCATCCACATGGATATAATCAGCATAAAGAAGGAAAAATTCATCACTGCATAGATAAATTTACTAAGTTCACGAAACTTTTTCATATCAAGGATATATCAGCTGTACATCTAAGAAGCAAGATCATTAAAATTCTGCACTATTTCAATGCATCAGAAATAATTGTAATGGATAATGAATCAAGTTTTGTCAGCCCAATGATATCTGATTACCTGAAAACAATTGGAATTCAAATTTACGTTACACCATCTCAAAAAAATGAGGTGAACGGCACGGTTAAAAGAGTACACTCAACAATCATCGAGATCACAAGATGTCTAATAGATGAATATAAGGACCTTCTTATAAAGGACCTAGTTAATATTGCTGTGGATCGATATAACAACACGATACATTCAGTCACTAAAAGAAAACCCAGTGATCTATTCTTTGCAAGATACAATAGTTTCAACTACCAAGGCCTACTAGATTTTAGGGACAAAGTAAATGAAGACATAGTGCAAAGAATCCGAAACGCTCAACAAATCAACCTACGCAGGGAAAATTTATAAAAAGCAGAGCCCAAAACGTACGAGGTCGGAGACACGATATACGTGGCCGTAAAACAAATTCAGGGAAAGGACAGAGCAAAATTTAGAAAAGAAATAGTAGCAAAAAACAACAATGTTACATTGATAACAGCATCGGGTAAAAAGATACACAAAACTACATTGGAGCATTTATTTCTCTTTGGTGTGGTGGTGGTGAACAACTACTTGGCTCGATTAAGTCTGTGCCTCATCGTGCAAATTATTGCTTTATCTAATCTGATAAAATGAAATAAATTCCTCGCTCAATTGTTTAGTTGTGGACTTAGCGGGTTTTTCGTTTTTGTTTAAGAACTGCATGTTCGGACTAACTCCCCATCTTTATGATAAATGGACGTAATCCCTGATAAACGGACCTAAGCATATTTATTTTACGTCGTACATCGTCCCTGTTAGTAGCACTCTTAATTTTTTTATAAATTGGTTCGATTATTTTTTTTCATGATTACGGATGTGTGGGGTTTTATAATTGTGGTAGACTCTCATAAAACTTTATGAAGTTTTCCTGATCTTTGCCCTCTTCAATATTTATTATTTAACTCAATTCAGGTGTATGTGAGTCGCCAGGGTAGGATATAAGCGGCTTAACTCCACTTCATCCAATATATACAAATATTTATTTAAAAATATTGTTATAACACACTTTATTTAATTTCTTTTTTAATTCCTTTTTTTGAATTTGACAGTAAACTTAATTTCGAATACAAGACAAACTTCAAATGGATGGTTCTTTTAAATCTTTTAAATAAACAATTTTTCCATGAGAGGCGTACATCCTACTTTTATAATCGTCAATTGACGATTGAACTGTCATGATTTGGCATGCAGAGCTTATAGGATTTAATTTAATTCCGATAGTTTCACTCTCCATATGTTTTACATGGAATGAAATGTCATTTCATCCAGAGCGTAGGGTTTACAATATTTCCGATAGGTATCGCATTTTGCAGTTTTCCAATCGTCAATTGATGATTGGGGGATCGTGTGTACCACGTAGCGGAGAAATTTGGAACTGAACGAGCTATACCAATTTGACGTTTGAATGTCATTTATGTTCATATTTTGATATTATGAAATATCATTTAAGGATAGCTTGCTTAATTTTTAAATTTTGTGGTAGGTCGGCGTTTTCGAACGTTTATAATCACTAATTTATAAGTGTTATTTTTACAGCTAGCAAAGATTTTTTTGAATCACTTCCCTAGTAGAAAAAGTTCATCAAGTAACCAATACAAAAATGCATCAATTCACACAATTCAACAAAAGGCATTTTCGGAAATAGACCAAAGTAGCTTCATAGTAAGTTTCAAACGTTAAAGTTACCCATCTATTTACGAATGATCAAAGTAACTTCAGTAATGAAAAAAGTAACTTCATGGCCGGTCTCCACTTGTGTATTTTTCTCTTGACAAAAAAAATTCTAGTCCATTATTTTTCTCGTGACAATTTTTAGTACATTTTGCAAAATACATACACAAAATGGGTTTTGAGCATGGGCATTGAAATTTTGTCAAGAGAGGAAAAGATTAGAATATTCAATATTTTTGTCATGGCGTTGTGCCAATTGAGCATAATTTGTATTTTACGCTCAATTTCTTGTCATTTTATGTTTAATATTTTGACAATTAAAATGAAATTTTTCCGTTTTTTGGGAACATTTTAGCTATTTAATAAATTTTAGGTGAAAATAAAATAAAAATTGTGTTATCAAATTAAAACATAAATAATAAATTGTGGAATTTAAATATAATATTTCAAAAATTATTTTAAATCGAAAAAGGAACCAAATTCAATTTTTTTTTCTTATTCTCAAAGAGAGAAATATGTTATATTCTTTATGTTAGTAGTTGTATAAAAAATGTCACGAGCCGAATGTCATTTATTTTTTGTCAAGAGAAAAATACGCAAGTGGAGACCGGCCATCATGAAACAAGCGCACTCGAAATTCTTTCTTACTTTTTTGTATGTGAAAGGTAACTTGAGTAACTTTGTTACCAACATAATGTATATAAATTAAAACTTACTGTGAAGATATTTTGGTCTATTTCCGAAAATGCCTAAAGTATATAGAATTTTGTTCAAGTGTATCATTTTCAACTGTTAAAGTTTAGTGGTATATGTAAAAAATGTGAGTAAGTGAAAATATTGAAGAATAGGCAGGTAAGTTACTGATGCCATTCTAGTTCTTACTCAATTTAAGGAATTTAATATAAAAACTCAGAGGAAAACAGTTCATTTCATTTTGTGCAGTTTGTTTTTAAACATTGTGATAATCAGTCAGAGATAATCAATTTTGTTTGATGCTAAAAAAAATCTGTATCGCCTGTTCAGCTCAAAATTAAGTAAATTATAATTAATAAATCATCGCAATGTCTATAATGACCTGAATGTATGACATTTTGTATTTCCTTTCCATTTTGATTGCACCCATACCCATTTCAAGATTGCACCCATACCAATTTAGCATGCATCAGTGTGCAGTTCCGTTTCTGCCATGGGAAAATAAATCCTTGGAACTGGTTCACTGGTTAGACTGTTTGTAGGCTTTGCTATTACTGCAAAATCCTTCGCTAAGTTTCTGAAACACCCAGTCAGTCCTTTCTCTCGGTGAGGCACTTTTGGAGAATCACGGCCATCCCGCTATACTTCACAAACTTTCGTTTTTCAAAAAATCCAATATTACTACGATTAAATTTTCCAACCTGAATTATGCATCAGAAATTGTTTCTTTGAACCGTTGGATAAAATTACCCTCCCGCCGATTTGTTCTGCGTGCGGTTCCAGAAACAAGCAGGTGTTACAATTTGCTACCCTCATTTTATGCGAATGAAGTTTATCCTAAATTAGTATTAGATTTTACAACAACAACAAAACCCGTTCGTATTTGTCAAAAAAAAATCATTCGGGCGAATTTATTATATGTACAAGGAAAAATTCATTCAAATTAAATATTTGAACTTAATGCTAAATTAAAAAAATCCAAATAGACAAAATTTATCAAAATTTAAACTATTTAGGCTTTCACAAAGCCAATCTCCTTAAACTTAATAATGGACCATACATACATATTAATCGACAATGTTTGCCAATTTAAAAATTTAATATTATCCATGTCTAAGAAAATCGACATCTTAAAATTTTCTTTCATTGAGCAATATCTGGCCTCGATATTTTATGGTGTACATTAATCATGCTCAACCGCTGAAATTTCATATTGGGTTTACCTATTGTAGTAACGATTATTCGAAAACTTGAAAAATTTAATCTTATGCGTGTCTAAGAAAATTGATATCCCATAACTTGTACTTTATATAGGTAAACCTAATAAGAAATTTTAGCGGTTGATCACAGTTAAAGAACACACATATGCCTATCAGAAAATCATACTGATATGTTTGCCGATAGAAGAAGTTCTGATATCGATTTTCCTTCAGCTTGCACCTTTCACCAAATAATTTGTCCTAAGTGAAACAGGCATCCTTTGAACTGAGCTTCTGGGAAAAATGTTTTGGCTGCCGATACGCTGGCCTTTTCAAAATCGGAGACAATTCGAACTGGGTTTAGTGAAATATCCGTTCGAAAAACATTTCTTCATATGCCTGTTTAGATTTTGAACTCATTACACAAAATATGAGCGGTACTATTTGATCTCCGATTTTACCGTGGATGGAAAAAAGTTGTCGCATAATACTCGGAACAACCTCAAAAGTTCCATCCATTAGCCAGCATCTTGCTTCAGAAAGTAAATTTAGGCTTGAACGGGTGCCTAACAATATATTTTTATTTGTCCCAAAATTTTTAACTGATAGGACAAAAAGTTCTCTATTAATAAACTTCAACCTTTCCGGAATCGAAATTTCCTCCAGGGTAGCTGGCTCCTTAAGCTCACTCACTCTGATTCGATTTATTTCTGTTTCTGAGTTTGCGTTTTTGGGAGGTACACACGGCAATCTGGATCGCACTCTACTACACTTTGCCTTATTATTTGAGATGTACGCAGCCCAGAAACTTTTGCAAGATTTTTAACGTTTACGTTAGCCTCGAAAACATGTTTTTCGAAGGCTAGTGGGTCATGGCTATGTATAGAAGGACCTTTTTTTATTTTGTGTTTGCCTTGTTCAAATATGGTAAGAACTCTTCCTTTACATATTTTATTTTTGCGTTCAGCACAGCACCACCGAAACTTATTATTTTGGCACTTTTTCTCTAAATGGTAAACATTAATGAAGTACAAAATATTTTGTTTCCCCGCTTTCTATAAAAATTTGTATTGAAAAAACAAAAGTAACATAACATAACATACAATTTTTGATCTCAGAATCGGGCCCAATCGCGCCATGTGTGTTTTTTAAAATATTATAGTGTTTAGTAATTTTTTAATATAAAATCTCCTTAGTGAATGACTAACCAGTCGAAATATTAGGAAAATTATAATAAAAATGTATATAAATAATGTGCCCAATTCTGAGTTAAAAAATTTTATATTATGTTATCTCATTTTTGTTTTTTCAATACAAATTCATATAGGAAGCGGGGAACTAAAGTAACTTAACATGACTTTCATCATTCTAAAATCGGGCAGACATTTAAAAAGAGTTAGAGCTACCTTAAAATTTGTATCAATAATAGTTGTATTATTGCTTGAAAACAGTTATGTTTAAATGAGTATTTTGATGCTGTGTATACTATTTACTTACGACCCGAAAAAGGTAATAAAATACAAATCAGCCAAGCCTATTTAAATATACAAAGACATTTGATGAACATACAGGAATTGACGTTTTTGATAAACGCTTCTTAAAGTCGCATTTTGCATAATCTTGTTTTTCAAAATCCCAGGTCTGCAAAAACAAATATCCAGGTTTTCAGAAAATTGCGGTTTCGACTTTATATAGCCCAATTATTTTTCTTGGTGTTGCACTACTACGACTTGTGTACACAGAACCAACACAAATGTATAAACAAGCCATTGAAAACGGATCCCGGAAGAACTTGTTCTGCCACAATTGCTTTATTCTTATAACTTCAAACTAGAGTGTAGAGAATTAATCTTCTAACTTCTGGTTTTAGAATACATGTAATAAATGAAATAATAACTCGGAACACATTAGTCAAAGTCTTGGTTCATTTCTTGATCGGTGACGAAACTGTTCCACTTGATAAATGCCCCTCCCACCATCCAAGTATTCTAAAAATCTGAGGTTTAACTAATCCGGTATAGTGATTTTTCAAGATTAGTCCTTATGTCCAAATCAATTTTAGCTAAAGAGGTTTATTTTTTTGCATAGGGTACTTGAACATGCAGTCTGGCTAGGGTATAAGAAACAATTTTGTAAAAAAAGCATAAAATATGTATAATACATATTTGACGGTATTTTTAGTAATATGTATATCTTTACAATAAATATATGAACAATATGAATCATAAATTAATTTGCAAATTCCTTAGAAATAATTGATAACAAACGGTTGCGTTGGGTATGAAATATTACAAGAAAAATGTCGAAAACCCAAAACACGATCTGCTCACCTCCTACAAATGCCGGCGAATCTCTACCTAACTAAGTAAAAGGTAGATATTGCAAAATAGAGCATTTACAATTTTGCAGATTTGTTCTAATACATACATTAACCCTATGAAAACGCTGTTGTCGAATGTACTTCACTGACGAATGTACTTCAGTTTACTCGCTTACAAAAAAAAATAAAATTTATTACATAATTTGTTTATAATTAAAATAGAAAAATCCCGCTTTTAACCGAAAATATTTTTATTAATTCAGGCGCGCGCCCGAATTAATAAAAATATTTTCGGTTAAAAGCGGGATTTTGAACAACGGGATTTTGAAAAGCGGGATTTTAAAAAGCGGGATTTTAAATATCGGGATTTTGATTTCGGGATTTTGAAGGCGGGATTTTGAAAAGCGGGCAAACTTACCTTACCCTGATTTAAATAGGTAAAACCAATAAGAAATTTCGGCGGTTGAGCATGATTAATGTACATGATATAAAATATTGAGGTTAGATGTTGCTCAATGAATGTGGTCTATCATAATTAAAGTATACACATAGGCCTATCAGAAAATCATTATGACTTGTTTGCCGACAGAAGAAAATTTTGAGATGTCGATTTATTTAGAAATGGATACTATTAAATTTTTAAATTGTCAAACATTGTCGATTAATATGATCCATTATTAAATTTAAGGGGATTGGCTTTGTGAAAGCCCAACTAGTTTAAATTTTGATAAATTTTGTCTATTTGGATTTTTTTTTTAATTTAGCATTTAATTTGAATGAATTTTTCCTTATACGGTACATACATATAATAAATTCGCCCGAATGTATGCTTTTTAAACACATGCAAACGGATTTTTGTTGTTGTTGTAAAATCTAATATTAATTTATTATAAACTTCATTCGCATCTCATTTTAGCGTGGCATCCTGCCACTTTAATTTTTTAGGTTTATTTTAAAAAAAGATAATTATTTGTATTTAAGTTTAAACATAAAACCCTAAAAAGGTTAGAAAAACGGATGCAAATACATCGTACACGAGAGGGAACAACAATTTCGAAATTGTCGTTGATCTTCGACCACCCCACTTGCCGGTTCCAAAGAATCTTTAGGGGGGCGAGTAGACAATAGAGAAGAGACGCAATAACTTCAACAACGATGCCAAGCGAGATTTGCCAAGGTTAGTACAAATTTGGGTGACTGCTTGGGAACATGATCAACTGTGCCCCTCCCACCCCCAATTTATCCATCGGCACTCATGTAATTATTATACCTAAACTGATTTTACGCCGGTCTATTATTCCAACACATTTCAAAAGAAATTGGTCTAACATTGCGAGCTTTGATACCTATAACAAGATGTATCGGATTAAGACTGATTTACATTCAAAGATTTTCGCAGATGCAGATGTCAAATCAAAAATTCCTTTTCTTCACACATTAAAAAATAAATTTAAACAAAAAATGTCATAAACCAATACAAATGATTGGTTTTCATGTTTATGTAACCTTATTATAGTTATTTATTCACGCATTGACGATTTTACAGAAAAAAGATGAAACTCGACATCTGAAAAAAAGCAGATGACGACTTTTGGGTTTGTTTCTCTGGTTTCAATGGACTTTTTTAAGCAGATTATTATTTTTTCTCTTTTTGTCTTTGCTGTTTTTCATATTTTGCGTTTCAACGTTTTTGCGGACGTCGAATATCGTTGAATGCAAATCAGCTATAACCCGTAATTTGGTCGGTCTATTATTTCTACACATTTAGTCGAAAACTTTGGTTTCATTGAAAACCACTTGGGTTTTTGGGTTATTACCACAACTTTTGAGGTGAAAAATCCAAAATTCATTTGGTTTGAATTTATTATGACAAAAAATTGTACCTCCATCATTCGATCGATGTATACACCTACATATGTTATGTACACTTCCTGCTGAAAGAAATATATCATTATCCATGCCTGTGAAATATTTCCCAAAATAAAATCCCAAATTTTCCGTATACGTATATATTTTATGTATGTGGTGGTAACTTAATCGCCTAAATGCCTTTACAGAAAAAAAAATATTTCAAATAATCATCTTTTAGGAGAAATTTAATATTCTAATTAATTTAAAAGATCCCATTTAGGATGCTTTTATTAGTTAAAATGACTAAAGCAAAAACCCTGCAATGGCTTTACATTATGTAAAATTAATTAACTAACAGGCCCGTTCGAACATGTTACATACCGTCAGTTGCACCAAATTTCAACGACGAAATCTGTTCGACAAAAATCAAAAGATTGACATTCGACAATGGTTTATGGGATCTCTATTGCATAGGTCTTATATGTAAAATATCATCTGGTCAATCCCAGGGGTCAGCGATATAAATAACAGGCAATATATATACGGCATGTTGCACCAAATTTCAACGACGAAATCTGTTCGACAAAAATCAAAAGATTGACATTCGACAATGGTTTATGGGATCTCTATTGTATAGGTCTTATATGTAAAATATCATCTGGTCAATCCCAGGGGTCAGCGATATAAATAACAGGCAATATATATACGGCATGTTGCACCAAATTTCAACGACGAAATCTGTTCGACAAAAATCAAAAGATTGACATTCGACAATGGTTTATGGGATCTCTATTGTATAGGTCTTATATGTAAAATATCATCTGGTCAATCCCAGGGGTCAGCGATATAAATAACAGGCAATATATATACGGCATGTTGCACCAAATTTCAACGACGAAATCTGTTCGACAAAAATCAAAAGATTGACATTCGACAATGGTTTATGGGATCTCTATTGTATAGGTCTTATATGTAAAATATCATATGGTCAATCCCAGGGGTCAGCGATATAAATAACAGGCAATATATATACGGCATGTTGCACCAAATTTCAACGACGAAATCTGTTCGACAAAAATCAAAAGATTGACATTCGACAATGGTTTATGGGATCTCTATTGTATAGGTCTTATATGTAAAATATCATCTGGTCAATCCCAGGGGTCAGCGATATAAATAACAGGCAATATATATACGGCATGTTGCACCAAATTTCAACGACGAAATCTGCTCGACAAAAATCAAAAGATTGACATTCGACAATGGTTTATGGGATCTCTATTGTATAGGTCTTATATGTAAAATATCATCTGGTCAATCCCAGGGGTCAGCGATATAAATAACAGGCAATATATATACGGCATGTTGCACCAAATTTCAACGACGAAATCTGTTCGACAAAAATCAAAAGATTGACATTCGACAATGGTTTATGGGATCTCTATTGTATAGGTCTTATATGTAAAATATCATCTGGTCAATCCCAGGGGTCAGCGATATAAATAACAGGCAATATATATACGGCATGTTGCACCAAATTTCAACGACGAAATCTGTTCGACAAAAATCAAAAGATTGACATTCGACAATGGTTTATGGGATCTCTATTGTATAGGTCTTATATGTAAAATATCACATGGCCAGTCCTAGGGGTCAGCGATATAAATAACAGGCAATGTATATACGGGCATGTTGCACCAAATTTCAACAACGCAATCTGTTCAACAAAATTCAAATATTGACAATCGTTTATGGTTTCTGGAATCTCTACCGTGTAGGGCTTGTATTTAAAATATCACATGGCCAATCCTAGGGGTCAGAGATATAAATAACAGGCATTGTATATACGGGCATGTTGCACTAAATTTCAACAATGCAATCTGTTCAACAAAATTCAAAAGATTGACAATCGTTTATGGTTTCTGGAATCTCTATCGTATAGGGCTTGTATGTAAAATATCACATGGCCAGTCCTAGGGGTCAGCGATATAAATAACAGGCAATGTATATACGGCATGTTGCACCAAATTTCAACGACGAAATCTGTTCGACAAAAATCAAAAGATTGACATTCGACAATGGTTTATGGGATCTCTATTGTATAGGTCTTATATGTAAAATATCATATGGTCAATCCCAGGGGTCAGCGATATAAATAACAGGCAATATATATACGGCATGTTGCACCAAATTTCAACGACGAAATCTGTTCGACAAAAATCAAAAGATTGACATTCGACAATGGTTTATGGGATCTCTATTGTATAGGTCTTATATGTAAAATATCATATGGTCAATCCCAGGGGTCAGCGATATAAATAACAGGCAATGTATATACTGGCATGTTGCACCAAATTTCAACAACGCAATCTGTTCAACAAAATTCAAATATTGACAATCGTTTATGGTTTCTGGAATCTCTACCGTGTAGGGCTTGTATTTAAAATATCACATGGCCAATCCTAGGGGTCAGAGATATAAATAACAGGCAATATATATACGGCATGTTGCACCAAATTTCAACGACGAAATCTGTTCGACAAAAATCAAAAGATTGACATTCGACAATGGTTTATGGGATCTCTATTGTATAGGTCTTATATGTAAAATATCATCTGGTCAATCCCAGGGGTCAGCGATATAAATAACAGGCAATATATATACGGCATGTTGCACCAAATTTCAACGACGAAATCTGTTCGACAAAAATCAAAAGATTGACATTCGACAATGGTTTATGGGATCTCTATTATATAGGTCTTATATGTAAAATATCATATGGTCAATCCCAGGGGTCAGCGATATAAATAACAGGCAATATATATACGGCATGTTGCACCAAATTTCAACGACGAAATCTGTTCGACAAAAATCAAAAGATTGACATTCGACAATGGTTTATGGGATCTCTATTGTATAGGTCTTATATGTAAAATATCATCTGGTCAATCCCAGGGGTCAGCGATATAAATAACAGGCAATATATATACGGCATGTTGCACCAAATTTCAACGACGAAATCTGCTCGACAAAAATCAAAAGATTGACATTCGACAATGGTTTATGGGATCTCTATTGTATAGGTCTTATATGTAAAATATCATCTGGTCAATCCCAGGGGTCAGCGATATAAATAACAGGCAATATATATACGGCATGTTGCACCAAATTTCAACGACGAAATCTGTTCGACAAAAATCAAAAGATTGACATTCGACAATGGTTTATGGGATCTCTATTGTATAGGTCTTATATGTAAAATATCATATGGTCAATCCCAGGGGTCAGCGATATAAATAACAGGCAATATATATACGGCATGTTGCACCAAATTTCAACGACGAAATCTGTTCGACAAAAATCAAAAGATTGACATTCGACAATGGTTTATGGGATCTCTATTGTATAGGTCTTATATGTAAAATATCATCTGGTCAATCCCAGGGGTCAGCGATATAAATAACAGGCAATATATATACGGCATGTTGCACCAAATTTCAACGACGAAATCTGTTCGACAAAAATCAAAAGATTGACATTCGACAATGGTTTATGGGATCTCTATTGTATAGGTCTTATATGTAAAATATCATCTGGTCAATCCCAGGGGTCAGCGATATAAATAACAGGCAATATATATACGGCATGTTGCACCAAATTTCAACGACGAAATCTGTTCGACAAAAATCAAAAGATTGACATTCGACAATGGTTTATGGGATCTCTATTATATAGGTCTTATATGTAAAATATCATATGGTCAATCCCAGGGGTCAGCGATATAAATAACAGGCAATATATATACGGCATGTTGCACCAAATTTCAACGACGAAATCTGTTCGACAAAAATCAAAAGATTGACATTCGACAATGGTTTATGGGATCTCTATTGTATAGGTCTTATATGTAAAATATCATCTGGTCAATCCCAGGGGTCAGCGATATAAATAACAGGCAATATATATACGGCATGTTGCACCAAATTTCAACGACGAAATCTGTTCGACAAAAATCAAAAGATTGACTTAAACGTTTTTTATTATTGGTTTTATGAAAATTAATCATAATTAGTTCTATGAGAATCTATTTTCAAGAGTGTGGGAGTTCGAATATTTATAGTTGGACCATACGGCTTTAAGTGCAATAACAAGTACGAACTCGAAATGTGGCTATTGGGCAAATTGGAAATTAAAATAGCTCCATCGTGCTGACGACAAATTTCAAGATGCAAATCTTACAAAGATTTACATCTTTTAATATAGATTCCTAATATTTTCCCACCACGGTAATCGATTGTGAAACCCACCCCCTTTTTCTTGCATAAAAAATGAGAGTATATTTTTGTACTGACTCATAATTCTAAGTAATTATGCGATCCCTTTAACGGGGAGACATACACAAGATGCATATTGGAGCTGTAAGCGAACAAAAGATTGATTGACAGGCAACCAAAAATACTAGGATCATTAAACTTTTTCTTATGGTACATTTTAGGAATCCTAACATAAAGTTGGCTGTGGCACAGATCAAGTCGAAATGACGATTAAATGATAAGGTAGGTCAAATGTAACTCCAAGATCCCTTATTTAATTTAGACGTGTCAACTTATTATTCGCAAATCGCAATATTGTAATCATAAATCAGATGCGATATTGAACGTGTAAATGTCATCATTTTGAACTTTATTACATTTAAATATAACATATTGTTCTTACACCAACCATTAACCGAATCTATATCCTTTTGTTACTCCTCTGTATTAGATAGATTTCGAATAGGGGAAAATATGGTTAGGTCATAGGCATATATTAGACAACGGGAAAACTTTATGAAGATTGTACATAAATTGGATCAGATAAATTATTATTAATTTTTACACGCTTTACCCGTAGTAAGATTAAAGGTATGATTTAAGCCATTTGATCAAATTATCATTAATATCAAGTAATTCTAATTTCTTTCAAAGTAATTGATTGGGTCGAACTACTTACTGAAGTCAGTTTAAATGACAACAAGCTGTGCATTACCTTCAATCACCTATGTTGCACGTTTCGTATTATATATAGGTCTTGTGTGTAAAATGTCATATGGTCGATGCTACTTAGGGGTTGGCGATATATGTATACCAAGCAATATACGATTTCTTGCAGCAAATTACAGTGACAAAATTATAAAACGCTATTGATTTTCTAATCCAATGAAAACCATGTAGAAAACCATGTAGATCAAATTTCTAAATAGTAATTTTCGGTTTAGTGCAAATTTGCGTTTTCCTTAGGTAGAGTCTCCCCGAATACTGTAGCATTTTTCAAGCTGAAGTAACTGCGATAAAGAAAGTCGTGGACTGGTTGAGGTATAATGTAATATCGACTTGTGATATTTGCATATATACGGACAGCCAGGCTGCCATTAAAGCGCTTCAATCACACCTCCTCACGTCGAAAGTAGTCCAGAACTGTCTCTCATCTCTTAACGAAATGACAGATCAGTTCAACATTCATATTATATGGGTGCCAGAACATTTCATAAGTACAGGGAATATAAAAGCCGATGAACTGACTCGACGAGGTACAACGGACCACATCTCAAACAGCAAAAAGGTTATTGAAATGCCTTTTGCGGTATGCAAACTGCAGCTTCAGGAGGAAGCTAGTAAGTTGACGAATGACATGTGTAAATAGTACCTCATGCGTAATAACTCGGCAGGTCTGGCCAAAGTTGGACTTGGCGAGATCCAAACAGCTAATCCCACTTCAGCGGGGTCAGCTCAGTGTGGTTGTTGGAGTGATTACGGAGCACTGTCTCATAGGCAAACATGCGAGTAGACTTGGTTTCTTCTCATATGACTACTGTCGTAGTTGCGAGGACGAAGAGGAGGAAGAGACAGTACTTCATCTTCTTTGCACCTGTCCTCGTCTGGGACGAAACAGACTAAATTTTCTAGGGACACCCCTCTTCAACGACCTGACGGAACTCAGCAGGATGGACGTCAGGAGTATTCAGCGCTTCGTAGCAAGCTCAAAGTGGTTTCAATGAGTTGGTGGAAAATTTTTAAGTTGTGGTAGTGGACCGCCACCTAAACCTAACCTAACCTAACCTAGGTAGGGTCGTAAAATTTGTTTTAAAATTATTTCCACCACTTACACAAAATTAGGTAAAATATTTGTCAAATCTTTTAGGTCGGTACATTGAGGACGAGCGACGAGAACGAATTTCCCTTTTTCTGCCAATTATGTAAGAAAATTGTTAAAATAGTGACAACCGTTTATTATGAATTAACGATACTTATACCAAATATTGTGAATTAACTAAAAACAATATGTAACATTTTTATTTTCAATAGGAAATTTCAATTTATCGTCGATAATTTTTAATTTACTATTTACTATTGAAATTTTGTATTAATACTGTTATATGTATAGTAATTTTACATTTTGATTTAAGTAAATTCTCAATATTTGATCCATTGTTAATTAAAAACAAACGGTTGTCACTATTTTAACAATTTTCTTACATAATTTGGTGAAAAAGGAAAATTTGTTCCCATTGCTCGTTCTCAATGTGCGCACCGACCTTTATGGTTTTTATTGGTAAAAACCATATAAAATACTTGCCCAGGTAGTCGCTTAAATGATCGGTTGTGTCTATTAGAGATATAAATAACATGTAATATTTCTGATCAAAAAAGTAACTTAAGTGCATCCGATTTCCATAATAGTTCAAAGTTTTGAATTAAACAGAAGATTTATTAAACACGTAAAATTTTATTTTTACAGATTTACATATAAATTTATAGAATAAACAAAAAAAACATAAGATACAAAAAATGTATAAACATTTTTAAATTTTTTCATAAAACAATAGCGATGGATTGACGATTGTTATTTCTGCGGTATTTGTAATCCGTTTTTGTAAATCGTCATGTACCTCCCAATATCCATTTGGTCTAAGTATATAGCTTTTATAGTGTTTAATTGATAATTCAAAATGGATTATACCTTTTAATTTATATTCTTGATCTGCTAAAATTAATTTGTTTTGAATTTGTTTTAATTGAATTCTATACTTTAAGGTTATATCAAGAGGTTGCACGTCAACAACAATAGTTCCAAATTTAGAATCAAGAATTTTTTTACACGTCTTTGTACCGCAAGTCTTGCACGTAACGCTAGGAATATAAATCTTATTATTAAAGTTTTCCAAATTAATTTCATTGAAATTATGAAGCTCCAATGGTAGGTAGAACAAATCTTTTGTATTAGCTCCATTGCAAGAAAATTTAACAATAATGCACTTTGGTAATACAAATTCCATCAACTGTCCAACATTTGTGGAAACATCAAGGTCAAGATCACAAATCTCTTGAATATTAATTTTAAAATATTTCAACAAAATATTAGTACGGTTTTCATATAAATTTGCAGTTAGACCATCCTCAATGTACTTTACTACAAAATGCAAAAATTCATTTTCGGGAAATAAGTTTAACCCATTAAAGGTTCGTACTGAATCCAATCCCATTGTATAAAATATTTGCGCTAACGAGTCGAACGCACATGCAAAATATATGGACTTCTTGTTGTTATTCTCATTTTTAAACGAGAACTTATTTTGCAGTAAACACAATTGTTTTCTGGAAATTTCTGCCAAACATCGCTTCTCCTCTGTTTTGTTTAATTTTTTAGGCTTATCAAATATATTTTTCTTTTTTATGTATCTATCAAGAACTCTTTTGCCCATATGTTTAGGGGCTTTTATCGAATGTATTTTTTTTCTCCAACCTTCCTCGTTTGCTATGTCGTCCGGGTCCAACTCATTCGTCTCAGTTATGTATTTAGACATTTTTTTTTTTCGTTTTGTCAATATTTTATTGAACTTAATACGCTTTTGTATTTGTGCAGTTTTTTCTTCTAGAATATTGACAAACCGACCAACTTTCAAAAACTTTTTTTCTGTATATTGGTTTTTAACTAGATTAAACCAATTTTCAGCTACTGCATTTGAAATCCGTCCATGATGCAATGTATCAGGCATATCTAAATTAACCCACAAAGGTAAGTATGAAAAGTATTTCTTAATACAGAACATAACTAAATCATTTTTAAAATAAGGATTCGATTTAGTACATTTACGTTGCTTCCCAATTAACTTTGTGATTGTGTTATAACGCTCTAAATATCTGTTAAAAAATGGACTTGAAGTATAGTCACATTTTACAGTAGGACGCTCGTTACTAAAACTATCGGCCGTCGTTTCTTCCTGTTGGCAATTATTATTATCACTGTGACCGTACAATGAATTTATACTATTTTGAAAGGTCTCGAAACTTTTCTGAACATTTTCAGTTTCAAATTTAGAACAAAATATGTAAACTAATGATTCGAAAAGCGTATCAACTTCAGCAATTACTTTGCAATTGATTATTGCTGCGAATATATCCAATAAGATATTTTTCTGTTCTTTCGAAGCAGTTGGAATCTTCTTTTTAATTTGAACACACAAAATATTCATTAAATGCGCACAACAAATTGATATTCGGTATTTATTCGGGTTGACTCCAATTTTTTTAATTAAAACATCATAAATATATGATATATACTCATGAACAGACATTCCATTAAAAACATTTAGTAACGAGCTAATGAGTGCCCATGACCAGTCCACAACAAAATGCTTAATAGTTTTTGATTTCGGGATCACGGCAAGTTCCTTTTTGAAGCATAGTAAAAACATTGAAATGGCTACCACGTCATGCTGCGATGAAATCATTTCTGCAATGGGTATTATAATATTGCTTATTTTTATAACGCAAGCATAATACAACAAACGGGAGTAATTATGATTGTGGCAGGTTGGTTTCCTGACCAGGCTCCCTGTAGCATCGAAGTACACAATACTGGTCGGATGCTCTAATAGTAGTTCAATCTGCGACTTTCGTATCATATATACTTGGAATAAATCAGATACCATGTATATGTATTGGTTATCTGGTGGTTGCTGCAACTTTTTATAATTTAGATCAATAACGTCGCAGTCTACGACACAATCGTAGAATTTCAGCTTTTCCGACCGAATTCGCCTTAGAACAGCACTACTTGTTAAATTTTGTGTGTTACCTTTTGTAGCTAGCTCGAAGTCAGTTTCATCAATAATTTTCAATTGTACATTATGGGCTGTTTTATGTAATAAAATTTCTCCTAACGCATCTCTCTCTGTACCTCGAATTTCCTTAAAAATTGGTTTTTCCCAATCATGAAGCTGCAGATCGTCACCTTGCACCATAACCGTCATTTCCATTTTATCATTAAAAGTAAACTTATATTTTATTTTATGCGATTCGTATTTACATATAGCATAAGCAATAAAACTGCTTCTAAATTTACTTTTTGAATGGATGGTTTTAAAAGATAGAACACATGTATTTTCTAGAGCTGTCATTTCGGTATGAATTAAATGCCTTAAGTTTGCGGTGGTCCAACTGCTATCAATTTTAATTTTGGTAGGTACAACATACTTTGTCACCCACAATTTTGACGATTTGTCTACTTTATGATCCAAACGATCATTTGCTATTTCAAGCTCAGATTCCACTAGTACATCAACAAATTGTACTTCATTTCGCAGTAAGTCTGAATCTGAATTTTTTGGCGTGTCACTATAGGGATTGTTGCAGTAGTCCTTATTATTGTCACAAATAAGAGCCAAGTGGTTTCCTGAATTTGCGATATTAGGGTAAGTCTTTATCGATAAATTATTTAATGCTGCTTCTAACTTTCTATTCTCCTCCATTTTCACTTTTAATTTATATAAAGCCATTCTGTTGGCGCTGTTATTTTTAATATTCAAAAACCGACACAGATTCTTCATTAAATGGGAATCACGTTGGGTAACATCAATGGTTTTTAGTTTTAACTCACATAAGGCTTGTAATAAAGCTTTTTCGTCCCGCTTATAAAAGTTTTTCCTTTTATTTGGCATTGCAACAAAAATAATAATTCTTGCAATTAAAAGATAAAAAACTTAAATTAACACGTTAAAACAAATAAAAGTTCACTAAACACTTAAATACTAAACAAAAAAATTAATAATTTCAAATAAAACCACTACTTTGTAATCACAAATTTATGTATTACATAATTACAATAAATCACAAATTAAGTTCAACACATAAAACTTTATTATAGGTATAGTACGTATTATGCTTCTACATTGCGAGATTTTAAATTGCCGACTGATATCAAAAATGTCTAAATAAATGAAGGAAAATAATCATGGCCAACTCTAAATCACGCCGATATGAAAATATATTTAAAATAGAGGAAATTTTAAATTCAAAATATTTGAAAATCTCAAAGGCTACTAACGTTTTTCTTGTTTTATTTTGTTTTTAAAACAGCTACTTTACCATGGGCTTGGTGATTTTGAAGTGAATTTTTTTCGTAATGTGTATAGCTGTCTTCAGTTCAGTGTGTAGCGCTATAGTGTTGCCATATATAGTTTCATTTCAACAATTTCTTTTTTTCAATGAATGTGTTATTAATGAAAATTCAAAAATAATTTGATTTTAAACTGTAATATGTATAAGTTTTAATACACAAAATAACTAAATAGAAAAAGTCATGGTCAAACGACATAAGTCAGACCTTTTATGTACATTAGTAATTTGTTAAAATATATTTACAAATAATAATTCATTTTCGATTCGATATTTCGTCAAAATTTCGATACAATTGTTAAATTATATGTATGCAGAAATAAGTTACTTCGTACAACTGCAGTATACATACGTACACATACAGTCGTTATACCATAAAAAGAATTATGGCACTCAGTTTTTTGAAACCGTAGCAGTTCGTCAAAATATGTATTTTGATTATCAACACCGGGTGTTTCATTTAATAAAAAATTTTATATAACTGAATGCACTCTGACTATAAAAAAGCAACGAACGAGTTCACGCTCAACTTGCAAAAGATTGATATGAAAACCTGTTTGTATAAGTATCTATTGAATCATTTCAAGCCTAAAAATCACTGCAGGCAAACGGCTGTTGTTTGATCAGTATTTAAATTAAGTTACATTTTTGGTTCAAAAAGTCAATAAGTCATTATATTTTGGGTTTGCAGGACGAACCTTTGACATTAATGGTGAAACTAAAATTGAAATTTATAATTTCGATAATTTGAATCGAGAAATACAAACGAATATCGTTCAGTGTAGCCTTGTCTCGGTGAGCATGAGCAAAATACAGTTTTGTTAAGTTAATCATCTAAACATGCTCTATTAAAATATTTCATTACTCAAACATGGCGATCTTGGCGTAGATTCCATCTTTAGACTATTGTGAATAGTCAAGGTAGCCCGATGACCAAAACAAAGCGACTTTGAAGAACAAAATGAAGTAGAGCGGTTCAATTAGACAGGAGCACGATTTGCTGACCGTAATACATATATTAGCGGCTGGAGAAATGGTGACGTGCTTCCCTGCGATTTATTCCTTGCACACATCATTAAACAATTTCATCCGAACCGACCGTCTTAACACTTTTATAGATTTTACGTTCTACAAACTCCACATAACCAAACTCAGCAACAGCATGAGCAGTGCTAGGCATAAACAAAACCTCCCAATTACAATAAGTAATTTCAAAGTTATTATTTTGTATATACTCATGTCTCATTTTACCAGGTTTTAAAATATTTAATATTTAAAAGTATGCGTTTCGGGATTGACAAAAACACCGGAATCCCGGAATTTTGGGACTGACCGGGATCGGGATTGATCGTTTTTTTTTTTACAATCCCGAAATCCCGGGATAGCATACTCTATTTATAATTTGTGTTCGTTTTGGTCATATGCGATTGTCGTTTTTATTCTTACCCGAATTTTCGTTCCTTTTTAATATGAATTTTTTTACTTACTAAAGATGTTTTCACATCAAAAACAGTTAAATAAAATTCCGCCCAAACTATTTAGTAGCAATTAGAAGAAAAATTTCACTTCGGTAAAAATTTATTAAATTATGAGATCACAGAAACGACAGTCGAATGTCAATCTTTTGATTTTTGTTGATTAGATTTCGTTGTTGAAGTTGGGTGCAACATGCCGTATATATATTGCCTGTTATTTATATCGCTGACCCCTGGGATTGACCAGATGATATTTTACATATAAGACCTATACAATAGAGATCCCATAAACCATTGTCGAATGTCAATCTTTTGATTTTTGTCGAACAGATTTTGTCGTTGAAATTTGGTGCAACATGCCGTATATATATTGCCTGTTATTTATATCGCTGACCCCTGGGATTGACCAGATGATATTTTACATATAAGACCTATACAATAGAGATCCCATAAACCATTGTCGAATGTCAATCTTTTGATTTTTGTTGAACAGATTTCGTCGTTGAAATTTGGTGCAACATGCCGTATATATATATTGCCTGTTATTTATATCGCTGACCCCTGGGATTGACCAAATGATATTTTACATATAAGACCTATACAATAGAGATCCCATAAACCATTGTCGAATGTCAATCTTTTGATTTTTGTCGAACAGATTTCGTGGTTGAAATTTGGTGCAACATGCCGTATATATATTGCCTGTTATTTATATCGCTGACCCCTGGGATTGACCATATGATATTTTACATATAAGACCTATACAATAGAGATCCCATAAACCATTGTCGAATGTCAATCTTTTGATTTTTGTTGAACAGATTTCGTCGTTGAAATTTGGTGCAACATGCCGTATATATATATATTGCCTGTTATTTATATCGCTGACCCCTGGGATTGACCATATGATATTTTACATATAAGACCTATATAATAGAGATCCCATAAACCATTGTCGAATGTCAATCTTTTGATTTTTGTCGAACAGATTTCGTCGTTGAAATTTGGTGCAACATGCCGTATATATATTGCCTGTTATTTATATCGCTGACCCCTGGGATTGACCATATGATATTTTACATATAAGACCTATACAATAGAGATCCCATAAACCATTGTCGAATGTCAATCTTTTGATTTTTGTCGAACAGATTTCGTCGTTGAAATTTGGTGCAACATGCCGTATATATATTGCCTGTTATTTATATCGCTGACCCCTGGGATTGACCATATGATATTTTACATATAAGACCTATATAATAGAGATCCCATAAACCATTGTCGAATGTCAATCTTTTGATTTTTGTTGAACAGATTTCGTCGTTGAAATTTGGTGCAACATGCCGTATATATTGCCTGTTATTTATATCGCTGACCCCTGGGATTGACCATATGATATTTTACATATAAGACCTATATAATAGAGATCCCATAAACCATTGTCGAATGTCAATCTTTTGATTTTTGTCGAACAGATTTCGTCGTTGAAATTTGGTGCAACATGCCGTATATATATTGCCTGTTATTTATATCGCTGACCCCTGGGATTGACCATATGATATTTTACATATAAGACCTATACAATAGAGATCCCATAAACCATTGTCGAATGTCAATCTTTTGATTTTTGTCGAACAGATTTCGTCGTTGAAATTTGGTGCAACATGCCGTATATATATTGCCTGTTATTTATATCGCTGACCCCTGGGATTGACCAGATGATATTTTACATATAAGACCTATACAATAGAGATCCCATAAACCATTGTCGAATGTCAATCTTTTGATTTTTGTCGAACAGATTTCGTCGTTGAAATTTGGTGCAACATGCCGTATATATATTGCCTGTTATTTATATCGCTGACCCCTGGGATTGACCATATGATATTTTACATATAAGACCTATACAATAGAGATCCCATAAACCATTGTCGAATGTCAATCTTTTGATTTTTGTCGAACAGATTTCGTCGTTGAAATTTGGTGCAACATGCCGTATATACATTGCCTGTTATTTATATCGCTGACCCCTAGGACTGGCCATGTGATATTTTACATACAAGCCCTATACGATAGAGATTCCAGAAACCATAAACGATTGTCAATCTTTTGAATTTTGTTGAACAGATTGCATTGTTGAAATTTAGTGCAACATGCCCGTATATACAATGCCTGTTATTTATATCTCTGACCCCTAGGATTGGCCATGTGATATTTTAAATACAAGCCCTACACGGTAGAGATTCCAGAAACCATAAACGATTGTCAATATTTGAATTTTGTTGAACAGATTGCGTTGTTGAAATTTGGTGCAACATGCCCGTATATACATTGCCTGTTATTTATATCGCTGACCCCTAGGACTGGCCATGTGATATTTTACATATAAGACCTATACAATAGAGATCCCATAAACCATTGTCGAATGTCAATCTTTTGATTTTTGTCGAACAGATTTCGTCGTTGAAATTTGGTGCAACATGCCGTATATATATTGCCTGTTATTTATATCGCTGACCCCTGGGATTGACCAGATGATATTTTACATATAAGACCTATACAATAGAGATCCCATAAACCATTGTCGAATGTCAATCTTTTGATTTTTGTCGAACAGATTTCGTCGTTGAAATTTGGTGCAACATGCCGTATATATATTGCCTGTTATTTATATTGCTGACTCCTAGAATTGACCATGTGATCGACCTTGTGACATTTAGCGTACCATTTACTAGACGTACACAGCTTGTAGCGGTATATTCAATATTTGATACTTTTGACTTCAAGCTAAACTTTTTTGTGATTTATATGCAACATTTATATCGCCTGAATGAATGCAATTTGTATAAACACATACATATATACTTTTTGTTATTTGGGAAAAATTTCACTTCGGTCATTATCCATTATACAAATTCTTGAAAATTATTTATTATCAAAATATTTTATCATATCAAAACTAAAATTCTTACATAAATTATTTAATTCTATCGAAAACTATTCTAATTTGATTAAGACATTTCGATTCAATGCAATTTCATAAATTTAATTTCTTTTGATGCTGCTAAAAATAATTAAATTTCTTTTGAATATTGTCCTTTATTGATAAATAATTATTGAAATATTTCTTTTTATTGCCAATTCAGTTATACGGGATGAATTTTAAAACTAATCTATTTTATTGATAGAGTTAAGAGCCTTAATTAAACACAAAATGCCCCTACCTACTTATAGAGTAAATTAGTAGTTTGCGTGAAAATATAACACCTGGTAATAAATTAACAGATTATTAACTATATCGCAAATTAATCAATTTAAAGGGAAACATTTTCGACACAATGTATCATACAAATGATGACAACAACAAAACAAACGATATTATCGTGGTTTTTCTCGTGGAAAAATCAAAACATCGCGATAATAAATCAAAAATATTTATATGCTTTATGGCGCACATATACACATACTGTAGCAAGCGCCCTAGATTTCAACTAAACATCGAACTATAGAATTGGAAAATTCTTATATTTTAACATTTTATTAAATAATATTTTCCATTTTTTATTTTTTATTTTTTTGTTCGAAATACTGTCAAATCTATTCAACCATTGTAAATTTTTTTTTTTGTGATATTATCGAACAAGTCAAATAAAAAACGGAAAAGCTGTGAATTTTGACGAAAATAACATTGAATTTATAAATTTTTATTTCCGGGTTTATGACTTTTCTCGTCTTCGACGACATTTTTTGTGTGGCATTTGCTACCAATTTTATATATACATAGTTCATGATCTATGTATGTACAGTGTGAATAATTTTATTTTATTTGTCACATTGTTGCCACTTTTATTACAAAATAGGAACTTTGTGTTTTTTTGGCTGATATCTTGAAACAGCATTGCGACTAAAGACAAATTTCGGGGAAACAGACAGACAGGGAAGATCTCCGATTTTGGATATTAATCCTAAAATTTGTGGACTGTGTATTGTGTAGAAATCAAAGGACAATTGCCGATTTTAGATTTAGGCCTATAATTTGTAGAGGGATTTTCAATAAAATTGAATTTTCTGTAATAGAAATCGGAGCAGAATTACCGATTTTAGATTTTATGGTCAGATTTTTAGCTCAGTAATATTCCAAAAATTCAATTTTTCTGTGAAATGTATAGAAATCGGAGCATTATCATTCATTTTCATATTTTTTTCACATGTTTATTTTCTCAACTTCAGATCAACGTAATGTTTCTTCCATGTTCCCTGTTTCGGGAGACAGTGTCAAATATATGGCACCATTTGGCTTATGCGTAATTCGCCGAGCGTGTTTCACCGATTTATAAGCAACATTTTTAAGCAGCTGGTTTCGTAGAAAAAGCTATATGTTTATATGGACGATTTAGTAAATCCGACGAAGAATGAGGAAGAAGCATTTTCGAAACCCACAGTTGTGTTAAAAGTGGCCAAGGGGAACGGTTGCAAATAAAATAAAATAAAATATGTGAAGCCCTCAAATAGGAAGAAGACCCAGAACCTACGAATACAATCAAATTGCACAGTTTTCTAACATGCCCCACGACCAAAAATGACCTCACGGAATCGAATTAGCCCGTGACGTGTCGCTTCGAAGTGGTAACGCAATATTATGTCGCCCAATTTGTATTTATTTATACGAAGAAGTTGTGTGATTGCATTTTTCTTTGAGGTGTTAAATATTAGCTGGTTTCGGAAATACTTTCAATTCTCCTAGTTTGTGGATTGACTTTTTGAATAGGGTTCTATACCGGGATGTTCATACTTCCAGGTTTTTCAAATCAGACCTGAAAATATTTTAAGATGTGAATTATCATACATAATGCAAATATTATTTTTTTCTTTGTTTTTTGTGCAATGTTTCATTTCGATTCACCAAAAAAAATTCAAACTGTGACGCAATCGATTGATTTTTCTGCTGTCAAGTTGTTCGATTTGCGCAATAAAATCAATTCGTCAAGCAAAATTTTTGCTCGGTTACAAATTTCGATTTTTTGTCAGATTTATCCCTCTAATACTGTCATTTTCACTGGAACTGTCATTTTGTTGTTATTCTCAATTCAAATAAATAATATTTTCAAGACGTCAAAAACATACACACAAAACAAAAACAGGGCAATTAAATTTTCTTATTCGATTCAAGTACTGATTTTTGAATGAGGTGGAAAAAGCGAATCGAAAACGACTTAAGTTCTGAAATAAATTTTTGCTTATTCCGATTTGGATTGATTTTAAATTTAAATTTTAATCATTGGGCGTATCCAACGCAGATGAATCTGATGAAATATTTCACAAAAGTGGACAAGAATTTTTAATCTCACAACAGGGAGTTGTGAGGTTTTATTATTTTTTTTAGTGAGATCTATCTGCGCTGGATATGCCCATTGATACTGGTTTAATTTTTGATGAACAGTGAAGGAAAATAAAATTTAAATTTTTTTGTTCGAAGTTAAACAGAGTTTTGAGACAATTTTTGTTTTGGGTGATTTACCAAATGGAATCATTAAGATTAGTTGTCTAATTTTGTTTGATTTTTAATAAGGATCTGCTTATATGTATTTACTAAATAAAATATACCACTTGTCTTTTCCAATTTAGTTTCTGATTTTTCATTTTATTTTTGGGGAGTTGCGGTCACCCTACCTCTTCACAAAGACTTGTATACATCGCGTGTTAATTAATCAAGCTAAACGCATTTCTTCTCCCAGAATCATTTTTTTTCTCGATTAGTAATTACTAATTATCATTTTTTTGTTCGGTTTCAGCGAAAGAGATTTTTTGGTTTGGTTTTTGTTGCATCAGAATTTTTTTGTTTGTAGCGAGTACAGCTTTTAAGTTTGAGTCAAGCTGTGAGATTTTTTTGAGTGATTATAATGGTAAAATTATTTGTTTCGTGGTATAAATAGAAATGGATGGTTCTAATATTAGTTATTCAAAACCAGAAGAATTCGTAGTTGAATGTAATGTAAGGAATATTTTGGGTAGTCCATAAAGATATTAGTTTGCCTTGCAAACCTTATAAACGCAAGCTTCGAAAAAAAACTACTAAATTACACTAACATCGAGCTTGGGTGGTGAGCCAAAAGTATGAAGAAGTGAATCCGAAATATTTCCATAAGGTGTTGAGTAGAATTTGTCTTATGATACAAAGATTGGAACGGTTATTATTAGTAAGAATGCTTTACCCAAGTAATTGTAGGTTGAAGCAAACAGTAAAAATGTAATAGAGGAATTATCTTCTTCGGAGGTTGAGCGTTAGGATGGTGAATCAACGTTTTCGAAAAATTTAACAAACACAGTTAACTACATATGTCGAAAATAAATCTGATGTAACCAATGAGCGAATATCACAGAATGCGGATACAATGCTCAGGTAAATTCAAGTAAGCAAAACTTAAATTTGGCCAATAGTTTATTTCCAAACGCTCACCAAAATCCGATTCCTCAATATTTTTCGGTTCCACAGTCTGGCTATGATAACACATTACATTTTTCGTGTCTAAATACAAATATTCAAACTCAACCTTTCGAACAACAACAACCAATTCCTGTCTTTGCTACTCAACCAATTTCATCGTTCGGGTCGAATGATCGGAAACATCAATTATCGAATTAGAAAATTTATTTTGATGGTTTGACTGATGATCAACTTAACGCTGCTAATTGGCTCTCGCAAACAAAGAAAGGTGAATCTTTCATCGAATTTTACAAGGAAATTCTTTCCCTGACTCTTCGATTCAGTATTCGGACATTTCAAAAATGCGTCGCTCTAACATGAACGATGGCCTGCAGAATCATTTTCTGCTTTGGTAAAAAGATGTGTCACTCTCGAAGAGATATTATGGTAACGGCACAATTATGTATCCGTCATGTTTTGTAGACCTATCACATGAATGAAATTGTAAATCCTGCAGTAGATCAAACCGTTGTGATCACTGATAATAATAATCAAAATTTTGTTACGGATAATAATCATAAGTTTTTTTTTACAAATTTTGGTCCACAAAATTATATTCCTTCAGTAGTACTCGTAAATTGATGCGTTTCGTAAATTGATACAATGAATAATTTTATTTGCTGGAATTGTTTTGACATACACTTTTGCTAAATGCTCAAAACCCCTGCGATGTACCGTATAAAGGTTTAATGGCCAGTGGTGCCTCTATTACCTACTGCTTTGGAACATGACTGTGGAAAGTATCTTTTATATTCGAATATAAAAATTCATAGCGTACTCGTATCTTTAGAAGTCAAAACAGCAGGTGGTCAAAAGCAACGTGTTCTGGGAAATTTTAGGAATACTGTCTACCTTAACGGTGAAAAGAACATAATAAATATTTATCTAATTTATTTAAAATAATTCCAAAATGTATCTCAGAGTTGGGTAAAGATGATTATAATTTGCACGTTCTTTCCTATGATGAAAAATGTCGCCTATGCAGAAGCAGTGGTTAAATAATTTTCTTCGTTTAACTAAAACGATCTTGGCAAAACTTTCATAATTTCGTACAATATCGACGTACAACGCGCTACACCCATCAAACAACGATACTATTCTGTATCTCTTGCGGTACAAGCTGATATTTTTTGTGATATGAATTGGATGGTGTCTTTGGGAGTGATTGAAGAATCCAGAAGTTCATGGAGCTCACCCGTGACATTAGTTCGGAAACCAAATGGCAAGGTCCGTCTTTGTTTGGATGCAGGACAAGTGAACGGAGTGACGAAAAAGATGTGTATCCGCTGCCTATAATCGACGGGCTCATGAGCCGATTGGAGGAAAGAAGATGGATTCCAAGTCTCGAGATAAGACGGCGTTTACAGGGTTTGTTAAATCTACTAAACTGAGAAGATGAGGGAATTATTTCGGCGAGTCATAAAGCAATACTTTAGGTGCCTGTCATACTACAAGATCTTGACTTATAAACTCTGGAGTAAGAAACGAAATTTAGAAATTGGTCAAACGGTATTTGTAAGGAAATATGTGCACTAATGTCGTTAAACGATTTCCTAAAAAAAAGGGGACGCGGTAAAAATTTAGGAATCTCCGTTCCTTAATGAATGTTGTGGTTATAGGCAATTTAAAATCAAGTTGCTTAATCCTAATAGACAGGTAAAGGTGGTGGTTTGTAGTACCCGGCTTGATGAGACATTCAGGGTATTTGGTATGTCCCCACCAATGTAACAAATGCATGTTACTGGGACCGCAAAACAGATCGACAGTAGGTTAATTTTGTTCAGCGGTTCAAAGAAAAAAATTCTGATATTTGGAAAAATGAAAAAAAAACTGGGAGTTGAGAAAGAAATTTGTGAAGTAAGGGCCGTGATTCTCCAAAAGTATATGTTATCTCTACCGAGAGAACACATGCCTCACGACCAAAAATGACCTCACCGAACAGAGCTAGCAAGCCCTATCGAAATCGAATCGAAAGTGATGTTAGAACATCCCACCCCAGATTTGACTCAAACACCATTCAGCTTTGAAAACGGAGTACTTTATTATCGTCAATCATAGTTTAAAAGCCGCAGCTCAACAAATCTCTATTTCTCTATCTATACTATATCGAAAAATTCCACGAGTTGTTCGTTTGGTCCAATTTTTGTTGTTTATCACTTTGTAGCGTGAACCGTTCGTACTAGAATCAAATTTTCGAGCTCCGTCTTTATTGAATTATCTTGATCTTGATAACTTCAAATTCCAATAGTTCATTTATCTTTCTCATCTGCTCAGCTCAATACTAGTGCCGTATTTCAATTTTTTATGCTGAATTCAGGGAATTCGTTTATTTCCTCAAAGATTTTATGTTGAATATTACTGATTCCTCAATTGTTGACCACCACAATGGATACGTAATCTTATAAAACTAGAATCTCTCGATATTATCTCGAATAATTTCGAAAAATCTTTAATAATTTTTAATAATCTCGAATAATCAAGAATATTTGTTGATCTTGAATAGCTCGAGTGCGCTTGAATAATAGGCAAGTTTCGAGATCGAATTTTTCGAAAATCTTATAAAATCTTGAATAACCGCAATATATTCAAATTAGCTTGAAGGTTGTCAAAGAATAATAATATCGCGATTATTCAAAGTTAATATCTGATTTTTGAGATCATCCATCCTCAAAATTCAAGATTTTTGAGATTATTCGAGATTTGCTACTTTGTTGAATTATTTACAAACCTATTATAAATTTTTCAAGTTTGTTTGAGATTTTTGAAATTACGCGATATTACAAACTTATTCGAATTTATCCCGAACTGCTTTAAAAGGATTATGGGTTCGAGGTTTTCCATATGGTCCGATATTATACGAAATTACTCCGAAATTGATCCAGATTCTCTTAAATGATAAAAACTCCTCAATAATTCTAATAATCAAATGAAGTTTAAAATCTCAGATAGATCAACAATTTCGAAAAGTCTGAAATATATTAAAAATGATCGAAATTTTGAATAATTTTGAAAAATCCAACTCAACTCTACACAAAATTTAAAATAATTCAGTACATAAAAACCACTGAGGTATAAGTAATACATATATCAACGGTATGAAAACCCAAAAATATTCAAAGAATACCTAATCTCGAAAAACTATAATAATTTCAAATAAACTAGATGAATAGCAAATTATCTCGAATTTACAGATTCTTAAAAATTTGAAAGAATTAGAACCTTTCATCACAATCTCGAATAATTTAAATCTTTTGGAATAATCTGGAAATCCTCGAATTATTTCGAAAATGTGCAAAACCCTCAAAAAATGTGAAAGGATTTTTCTGAAACCCTACTAAAGTTAGCCGAAAGTAATAAAATGTCGGTAATGTAGATACTGTTTTGGTATCTCAGCCGAAAGTTACCATCTGATATTTCTATCGATGTAATTTGTGACGTAGCATCTATTTCGTGAAAAACAGGAATCGCTCCATGTGATCAACTATATTATGTCGGTGTTATTAAAAGCTCGCTCTAAAATTGTAAATAAAGCTAAAACTATGTGATTGCACGGGAGAATACAAGTTAAATCTAGTAAGCAAACCAGCAACACATATCTATTCGAGAATTCAATACATCGTCAACGAAAATAATAGCAGCTATGTCCCGTCGATTATCTAATCTTTATAAACCTAGTAAAGTACAGCGTTTTCGATATGGTGGAAGGTAAATTTTGAAGTTCAAAATTCACGAATTGCTTTTGAACACTTTTTATTCTGGCAGAATGACACTGAGAAAATGGTGACCAAACTTGGAAGGCATATTCCAAAATAGAACGAAAGAGGCATACAAACAGTGATTTTAATATTAGTGGGTCACCAAATTCTTTGCAGTTTCCTTTACCTAGGTAATACGAAACATACTTGAAGACGAATTCTTTATCTTGACATATCTGCCAGCGATCAGAAAATTGAAATATTAATTTTGTCGAAGGCCTTTGCGAAATACGTATGCAGTTTTTCTAGTTGTTGTTTAACTTCATTACTACTATGTCGACATTGTACAAAAGGGAATCAAGTAATAGTCTACATACGAGGATGAAATCCGTGTTGCGCGGGTAAAATAAAGCTTTTTGAATGGAAAAACAGATTTTTGTCTATTCCGCGGTAATTTTCAATTTCACATCTTTTACCCGATTTGAAAATCAGCCGAACGAAAAATACTTGCTAGGCATCGTAAACAAATCGAGTTTGTTGGATTCCGTTAAAGATGAAAGCTTGAGGACACCTGAGCTGACCGCACAATTTTTAAGAAGGCTGGCTGGAATCCCATCATACCCAGTACCTTGCAACATCCAGGATGCACAGGCTCGTCCATTGTAAAGTTAATCTGTTTAAATTCGATATTATTATGACAGGAGCCTATTCCGGGATAACTGGAATGGTTCGTAAACCGATTCCAAAAATGTTTGAACGCAGATTGCAAATATCTGATGACTGGCTCGCAAAACAACATTGAAAAGTCATTGGTGAAGGGAATTCCACATCCTTTTTTAACCATTCATAAAACTCGAAAAGTTTCGTAAGAAATTCATTTAGCGGAATGTTGACTACATGCATGTCTGAAATCAAAATTAAAATTATTATTGATGACAAAAGTGATATTGCGTTTTCATGGAAAATCTTGATATTAATTGGAGTATGGTAAATGCTAGTGCAACCAGTAAAATTCTCATATGGGATGATATCGGTGTACATGCTATATCAGTAGCAAAAATCAAAACCAAAAATGTTCCCCAAAAATGTTGCCGTTCCGATTTAATTGTATATAGTAGGTGCGATGCTTGCAACATATTTTTTGACTGAAAATTCCTAAGGATCATCAGAAGCTGACATAAAAACACCATCAACAAGCTACGTCGGGAAGATTGAAGTTGTCCACAATTATAAAATGGTCATTCACACATATCGACCACGGCTGAGCCGATAAGATCCAATCGGAATTCACACGGCTATGACCAAAATGGTCGCGTTGCCAGTTTTGATCCTAGTGGCAATAATGTCATAACAAGAATGACAAGCAATAAGTTCATTAAATATTGGCCGCTGTTAATATGCGTCCTCCCTTGAGATTGGTGTAAATTTTGTTGTACCTATCTTTATGGTATACCGCATAGTCACGCGGGAATTATTCGGCGGAGTGGAAACTTTTGGAAAGTCAATCGGTATCAAGAGCTCCGAGTGGAAATGCTTTTGATTTACCACGAATACTTGAAGCATTATGTGGCAGTGTAATGAAGTATATGTAGTTAGTCTTGAGTTTAAAGGTTCGAATGAACCCCTGTTACTGTTGTGGGGACGTACGAGGAAGTTTCTTGATTTTGATAAGCTGTTGAAACATTTGTTAACGCTAATCGAGGATGACCCTGTATAAGGTGTTGACGATGTATTCAACGCGGTTTTGTGCATTTCAAGCTGGCTCGATGTTAATGGATGGACCACAACAACGGAGAAATCTGAACGTTCGCATATGATTATTACATTTCGCACAAGTCTTTTACATGATTGCTCATTGATTTATTTTATGCTTGCATATCGATGATTTGGGTTGAGTGTTAATATATTTGCACTTTATATGAATTTCATGCCGGCTTGAATTTTTTTCGTCGTTGGGTAGGGTTCGTGGGGCTAGAAAATAACTGCAGTAGTAGTCTTCAGATTGAAATCTTCATAAGGCCTCAAGATTTTGTAGTTGTTGTTAAATTTTTGTGGACCTTGGACAGGTAAAATACTAATCGGGCGAATATGACAAAAAATATTAAAAATTACATCATTTTTAGGTAGTGGAATAATCGAACCCACTTTCCATAAATTAGGAAATATTGATTTAGTTAAAGACTGGTTAATGATGAATGTGATATGAAACAGAAACAAATCAATAAATAATTATAGTACTTTGAGATTTACCATGTTATTTGGTAGAGCCTAATGTTTATAGTTTCCGCAAAGTGGTTGCGGTATAAATTCTTATCACTTCACTTAATAGCGTAATTAGAAAAACAAGCTATGTACATGAAAAATACAATCGTACGTCGTGCTACAAAAATGGCGTCCAAATAAAATGATGGCGAATTCACTTGATGAAATAAAACTCTCAAATACTTTACAATTTACATTTGTCACAATATAAACAGTTTATTAATTTCAGTAAATTAAATTACACTATTCAAAAATCGCCTAAATGATGTGCGATTTTATTTATTAACCAAAAGTAAAACGAATGACGCCAAAATAAATTTGTATCAAACCGAATCGATAAAAGTTAAAACTTTACCAAGCAAAAGGTAATATTCAAGTGTCTCAAAACCATGAAAATGGTGTTATAACAATTAAATAAAATTGGTGTTGGCATACGAGAAGAATCGCATGCCAAAAACGTTGTTCTATTGATCCACAGAGAATATCAATTAAAGTTTGAATTTGGGGAAATATTACTAACGAGATAGAGTAACATAGAAAAATCAAATATTCTGTTGACTCAACATTTACGTTAGGTGGCAGTTAATAACGCAAAAAATATTAATACGTTAACCCTGTGTGGTAGCGATGAACGTGTATGATTTACATAAATAAATAATTATTTATGTAAATAAATGCGTGAGTCACTACAGTACTCTGCCGCAAGTGAGTCCCCTCTTCTTCCTAAGGAAACCCTTTTCCTAAGGGAAAGCGCAGTTGCGTTGATGAACCGAAATAAATACTGAAGTTCTAGGTCAGCTTTCTGTGCAATTGCGATTTGGTTTAAGTCGAATTGTGTCTCGACTGCGGTCGTTTTTTTGTCCGTTATGCGAGAGAGTGTATCTGCAACAACGTTGTCATGTCCGTGAACATGCTGAATGTCCGCTGTAAATTGACTAATATAATCCAAGTGGCGAGAATGCCTCGGATTTCGATCAGTTTTAGACTGAATTGCTCTAGTCAGAGGTTTATGATCGGTAAAAATAGTAAAGTTCCGACCTTCGATAAAATATCTGAAGTGCTTAGCTGCTAGATAAATCGCGAGTAATTCCCGATCAAATGCGGAATATTTCTTTTCTGCATATGAAAATTTCTTTGAGACAAATCTTAATGGCTCCCAACGATATATTGTTATACTGATACAGTACTGCCCCAACGGCAGTGTTAGATGCGTCAGTTGTCAAACTAAGCTTTGAATCGCTGAGTGGATGTGCAAGCAGTGTTGTTTTCGTAAGTTGAGCGAAAATTAGGAAATTCTATTTTTATTCCGTTAGGTATAGTTTGGTCATACTTAGCATGGCTTATACCTTTGTTAGATTCAACTGAATATTTTATTGCCTAATGAAAATGTTTCGTTTCCAATTTTGAGTCAACACATCTAACCATGTTCGCTCTTAAATAATGATTTAAATATCTTGTCCAGCTCTATTTTTATTAATTCTAATTCTGACCGTAATTCATTGTATTCTACCATGACTTTGATTTGTTCTAAAACCTTTATGGATTGACCTGTAATAGTAGTGGATCAATTTTGTGTTCCTTCGACTATTAAGTTAATTGTTGTTGGATTGTTACTTTGGTTAACTCCGTTGATTAGCTCTAATCTGTTACTAGATCTACAGACATTCAATGTGTGACCTAACTTTCTTTCTACAAACATAACAATCCCAAAATCTTGTTTGACATTACTGTGGATAATATTGATATATTCTATACTGTACACTTTGGACGAGGAACATATTGAACTTTCTTAGAAACATAATTTTTAAAAAATCTCGAACAATTTCGAAAATCTCGTATCATTTCGAAAAATCTCGAATAATATTGAGTGTAGTAAACTGATATCGAATTACCTAAACCGTTTCGAAAAACTATGAAACACACCACTATTTAAATCTTGAATAATCTCAAATATATCGGAACAAGTCGAATTGGTTGAACGAGTATCCTTGAAAATCTGATTCAATCTAAGATTTTAAGATCTCTCGAATTTTCTCGAACAATCTTATATAATATTGAATAGTCTGAAATTACCTCATCCAAGAGAATTGGCTCTATTCAAGTCTATTCTAGATTTTGGAAATTATTTGAGTGTATGAACTATTTCAAGAAATCTCAAATAGCCTCAGTATTCTTAAATGATTTAACAAACTCGAATGGTTTCGACTAAACTCGAATTATAGTCTCGAAGCAACCTAATTTCTTAGCTCAAGTACTAAATTGTTGAAATTTTTTTTTAGATTTTGAAAATTACAAAAAACCATTTAGTTTTTCCACGAAATTATTTATTTAGATCTTTTATGATTTAAATATGCAATAACGTCCCATTTATAAAGGGATTACATCAAGGCGGTAAATTATCTCGATAAATTTCGCTATCCATATTGAATTTTAAATCAACTCAACTCCATGAAGATGTTAATGATGATGATATCAATTCCCATATCACTATGTAGCTTATAAAATAAAGGCACATTATTACTTTTAACTGTATATAGCAAAGTCATTAACCATTTTTTTTCTATTATTTTTGATGGTATTTTGGCATTCATGGTAAATACTGTACATACTCGATGTATATACGATTTACACAAGCCAACGCTTTATATTTTTCAATTCGATGCCAAACAATAAAAGGAACACAAAAAAAAAAATCTGTATGTGGCAATAAAATCGTGTAATAACCATCACCATTATGGGAGGCGAATCATTCTGTGCCATCATCATAACAATCAGGATTTTCTATGCTGTGCTGTGTATAAAAAACAAAAAAGTTTTCGAAATTTAGTTTAAAGTATTCAAAACTAAGTATATAGAATATACGAAGAGAGTGAGAGGGCTGATATAATTGCAATAAGTTACAGTACTTTTATGGTTATGTTGCTATAAAATTTTGAATGGTTTATTGTTCAAAATCAGATGTGATTTTTATTGTTATTAATATTGTTATTACAAATTAGTTTTTCCGATATCATTACAGACGATTGGATTAGAAAATGCGGGGCATGCACCACCCGTACCCGGGATGAGCGAAACATCGGAGGATTTGAGTCAAACGAATAAAAATCCAGCAATGGAAGAAGATCCAGATATACCAAAATTATTGGGTAGTTATTTACCACCCACAATGCAAATGTTACATTATTTATCGGAAGTGTTAAATTATGAGCTCGTCGATATGACTACAATTGAGCCGCCACTTAATGAAAATGTAGAAGGTACAACGAGTACAACGTCACGCATACCAACAATCAGTCCTATATTTACAACAACAACAACACCGAGACCCACGTGGCCCCCATGGACTCCACGACCTACAACGACGACGACAACGACGACAACAACAACACCAAGACCAACAACTACATCATGGACTACTACAAAAAAACCAGAAACAACAACTCCAGCACACAAACCCGGTTATTATGGTCCCGAAATTCCACCAAGTTTGGATTCAAACTATCTTGATGAAGTATCAAAAACACCATCGCAAACTGACCCCACTATTCTAAATCATTTCTATTCATGGTTCTTCCAGGCATCGAAGGCAAAACAGCTTAAACCTGATCTAAGTGAGTTCTAAAATAAATATTTTCTCGAAATCTCGTTACTAACACATTTCATTTATATAGAGTACAATTTTCAACTTCTTGATGGTTATCCAGCCGCTCTACTTCATGACATTGAATACGAAGGATATGATCAACCTACCCTGCTCGATATTGATAATGTTGCGGAATTTTTGCGCGTCTACGATGATTTTAGTTTGGATTCGAGACGTACACCACCGTTTACAGGCGCCAAAAAGAAACCGGTTACTAAGACGTATCTTGATTGTATTATGCTGTACGATTTATTGAAGCGGGAGGCCAAGAAATTAGGTTATAATAAATATGAGGTAAGTAAAGTTTTGAATTGAAGAATTATTTAAAAACTATTTGTGCAATTTTAATTTGATTTGAAATTGAGTTTGAGTGAAATGTTAATTTAATTTGACTGTTAATTTAATGTTAAGTAAGTGAAATAGAGTTTAAGTGACATAATTTAACACTTTAATGTACAACTTTAGCAAAATCAACTCAATTTCGGATTAAACATATTATATGTATGTGCTTTCCTAAATATAGTTAAAACTGTTTGAGTTCTACATTAGTGAATTTAATTGAATAAAACTATCCAATAAAAATGATGCGCTTAAAATGTGGCAATGGGTTTAAGATTGATCGAAATTGGGTTATAGTCAAATGTAATCTGAAACGTATACAAATAGCGAAGTAAATTTGAAGAGAATTTGAAAAATATGGTTGAGTGAAATTTAAATAAATAATTTAAAATGGGTTGAATTTCAATTATTAAACTTGACTATTGATTAGAATACTAGCAAAAAAAGCCTCTGAGTTAAATAATTTTCAGTAAAATGAGCTTGAGTGAAGTAAATTTAGTGAAATAAATAGAACATTAGGTTAAAAGTCACTTGACTAAATCATAGAAATATTTGGAAAAATGTTTTCGAAGTTGTCAGAAATTTTTGTTGATAAATATTTGAGTGCAGTTTGAAGGTTTCTTTAAACTACCGTTTGCGATGGTTAAAGAGTGTTCCTTTCAAAAATGGTTTAAATATGCTTTGACTTCATTCAATTTTGTTGAATGAAGTTTGCGAAATATGTAAAATTGCTTAGAATTAATCAGAATCTGGTTCAAACGACGTGACGTACTTATTTTTCTTGAGTTAAATTATGATTGGAATGTCATGTGAAAAATTAAAATAAATTACAATAGGGGCGAATAAGTTTGAGTGAATTTTCAAAGTGTCATAAGATTGAGTGATTGCTTGGGGAAATTCAAATCATTTTTTATAAATCATTTGAACCAAAAAATTTAGTGAAATTTTCAATAATACTGTTGAGTGAAACTTGAAAGTATTTTTAGTGAAATATTACTTAATATGCGATGGAATACAATATTACTAGGATTAAAAACAGATTAGCTTATTGTAAACAAATTTTTTTAAAAAGTATCAGAGAAATTTTGAGTGAAATTTGAATGGTAGTTGAAATCATTTTACAAAACCATGAACATGATTTATGTTCCTTTGCTTACAACTTACAAAGACAGTAGATACATTTGGATTACCTGATCTTACATAAATTTAGTTAAATAAGTTCGAGTGTAATTTGAAAGAATCAATTTGGATGCAATTTTAATTTGAAATTGTTATTGCTGGATGTTTAAAGATATTCAAAATATATATTTTTATAATATTTTTTAACCATTTGAGCTAAAATGTTTTTATGAAATTTTCAATAATAAGTTTGAGTGAAATTTGAAAATATTTTCTGCGAAAAATTATTTAATATGAGATGAAATCCAATATTATTAGGATTGGAACCAGATTAGGTAATGGTGACAGTTGGAGTGGAATTTGAATAGTAATTTCAATCATTTTAACAAACCTGGAACATATCATAGTAAAGTTTTTGAGTGCAAGCAACTTTCATACAAAGGCAGCAACTAAACTTGAATTATTTACTGTTACATAAATTTAATTAATTAAGTTTGAGGGTAGTTTGAAAGAACCAATTTAAATGCAATTTTAATTTGAAATTATTACGGCAATATTTTTGAAGATATGCAAGGTATGTTTTATTTCAAAATACATAAGTTTGAGTGAAATTTAAAAGTATTTTCTGTGATGTATTATTTAATATGAGACGAAATCCAATATTATTATGATTAGAATCAATTTAATTTATATTAAACAAAAATATCAGAAAAAAATTAAAAACAATTAATGATGTGAATTTGAGTGGAATTTGAATACTAATTTCAAATATTTTAATAAACCTGAAACATAGTACAAGTTTACCGTATAACTTACAAAGACGGCAACTAAATTTGATTTATATATCTGATTTTACATAAATCTTGTTAATTTGGTTTGAATTCAATTTGAAAGGACACATTTGAATGCCATTTTAATTTAAAATAATTACGGTCCTATGTTTGAAGATATTCGATTTGAGCCAAAAAAGATTTTGTGAAATTTTCAATAATAAATATGAGTGAAATTTGAAAGTATGTATTGTGATGTATTATTTAATGTGCGATGGAAACCTCTATTATCAAGATCAGGACCAGATTAACTTAATTTAAACAAAATTTGTAAAAAGTATCAGAGAAAAACGAAAAACCATTGATGCTGAGAATTTGAGTGAAATTTGAATAGTAATTGGAATCATGTTAAAAATCATGAAAATAGTTTATGGTGCTTTACTTACAGGTTTCAAATACTGAAACAACGCTTGAATTAATCAATCTTACATAAATTTGAATGAATGAAATTATTCCAGCAATATGTTTAAAGATATTCAAAATAAGTTTTTTTTTTTCAAAATTATTTGAGATAAAAAAGATTTTATGAAATTTTCAATAATAAGTTTGAGTGAAATTTGAAGGTATTTCCTCTGAAACATTATTTAATATGAGACGAAATCCAATATTATTAAGATTAGAACCAGGTTAATTAATTTTAAGCAAAAATTACAATGAATATGAGAGAAAAATGAAAAACAATTAATGATGAAAATTTGAGTGAAATTTGAATCGTAATTGGAAACATTTGAAAAAACTGGAACATAGTATGAGTTTTGCGTAGAACTTTTAAAGGTAACAACTAAATTTATATTATTCAATCTTACATAAGTTGAATTAATCAAGTTGAAAGTTTGAATGCAATTTGAAAGGACACATTTGAATGCAATTTGAACTTTAAATTATTATGGTCATGTTTTTGAATATATGCAAGATATGTTTTTTCCAAAATCATTTGAATTTTTTAATAATAAGTTTGAGTGAAATTTGAAAGTATTTTCTTTGCTGTCCACAAGAAAACAATTAAAAACAATTAATGATGTGAATTTGAGTGGAATTTGAATAGTAACTTCAATCATTTTAATAAGCCTGGAACATAGTACAAGTTTACCGTAGAACTTACAAAGACAGCAACTAAATTAGGATTACCTGATCTTAAGTAAATCTAGTTAATTTGGTTTGAATGCAATTTGAAAAGACACATTTGAATGCAATTTTAATTTGGAATTATTACGGCTCTATGTTTGAAGATATTCAAAATATATCTTTTTTTCAAAACCATTTGAGCCCAAAAAAATTTTGTGATATTTTCAATAATAAGTTTGAGTGAAATTTGTAAGTATTTTTTGAGGTGTATTATTTAATCTACGATGGAATCCTCTATTTTCAAGACCAAGACCAGATTAACTTATTTAAATCAAAATTTATAAAAAGTATCAGGGAAAAATGAAAAACAATTGATGCTGAGGATTTGAGTGATATTTAAATAGTAATTGGAATCATGTACAAAATCATAAAAATAGTTTACGGTGCTTTGATTACAAGTTTCAAATACAGCAACAACGCTTGAATTAATTAATCTTACGTAAATTTAGTTAATTAAGTTTGAGGGCAATTTGAAAGAACAAATTTGAAACTTTAATTTAAAATTATTCCAGCAATATGTTTAAAGATATTCAAAATAAGTTTTTTTTCAAAATTATTTGAGCCAAAAAAGAAGTTGTGAAATTTTCAATAATAAATTTGAGTGAAATTTGAATATATTTCCTGTGAAACATTATTTAATATGAGACGAAATCCAATATTATTAAGATTAGAACCAGGTTAATTAATTTTAACCAAAAATTACAATGAATATCACTATATCAGAGAAAAATGAATAACAATTAATGATGAGAATTTGAGTGGAATTTGAATGGTAATTGGAAACAATTAAAAAAAAATTGGAACATAGTATGAGTTTTGCGTAGAACTTTAAAGGCAACTACTAGATTTATTTTATTCAATCTTACATAAATTGAATTAACCAAGTTGAAAGTTTGAGTGCAATTTGAAAGGAGACATTTGAATGCAATTTGAACTTTAAATTATTAATAATAATTAATAATTTTAATAATTTGAACTTTAAATTATTATGGCCATATATGCAAGATATGTTTTTTCCAAAATCATTTGAATTTTTTTATAATAAGTTTGAGTGAAATTTGAAAGTATTTTCTTTGGTGTATTATTTAATATGAGACGAAATCCAATATTATTAAAGATAGAATCGAATCAATTTATTTTAAACAAAAATTGGAAAGAAAACAATTAAAAACAATTAATAATGTGAAATTGAGTGGAATTTGAATAGTAGCTTCAATCATTTTAATAAGCCTGGAACATAGTACAAGTTTACCGTAGAACTTACATAGATAGCAACTAAATTAGGGTTATCTGATCTTACGTAAATCTAGTTAATTTGGTATGAATGCAATTATAAAGGACTTATTTGAATGTAATTTTAATTTGAAATTATTACGGCCCTATTTGAAGATATTCAACAAAAAAAATTTTTCAGAATCATTTGAGCCAAAAAAGATTTTGTGAAATTTTCAATAATAAGTTTGAGTGAAATTTGAAATGATTTTTTGTGATGTTTTATTTAATCTGCGATATAATCCTCTATTATCAATATCAGAACCAGATTAACTTATTTTAAACAAAATTTGAAAAAAATATCAGAGAAAAATGGAAAACAATTGATGCTGAAAATTTGAGTGAAATTTGAATAGTTATTTGAATCATGTACAAAATCATGATAGTAGTTTATGTTGCTTTGCTTCCCAGCTTATGTAAAAGACAGGATCAACGGTTGAATTAATTAATATTACATAAATTTAGGTGATTAAGTTTGAGGGCACTTTGAAAGAACTAATTTGAATGCAACTTTAATTTAAAATTATTCCAGCAATATATTTTGAATATCTTCAAAATAAGTTTTTTTCAAAATCATTTGAACTAAACAAGAAAGTGTGTTTTGTGAAGTTTTCAATAACAAGTTTGGGTGAAATTTGAATGTATTTTCTGTGAAACAGAATTCGAATAGTAATTGGAATCATTTTAACAAACCTGGAGCATATTATAAGGCAACAACTAAATTAGTATTATTCAATCTTACATAAATTTAGTTAATCAAGTTTGAGTACAATTTGAAAGAATTAATTTGAACTATAATTTGAAATGATTACGGCCATATGTTTGAAGATGTTCAAAATACGTTTTTTTTTCTTTTAAATCATTTGAGCCAAAAAATATTTTGTGAAATTTTCAATAATAAGTTTGAGTGAAATTTGAAAATATTTTATGTGAAGACTTATTTAATGTTATATGAAATTATTCAGATTAGAAGCAGTTTAACTGTCGAATGACAATTGTTACGATTATTAGAGAAAAAATAAAAAAAGCTGATGTGAATTTCGAGTGAAATTAGATTAGTATTCGGAATCATAATAACACACCATAAGCACGGTTGAATTAATTTACTTACAACTAACAAAAACAGGAAAAAAAAATTTCTGATCTTCATATTATTAGTTAATTCAGTTTGAATGAAATATTTATTTTAAAATTAATATCATCAGTTGAAATGAATTTGAGTGAAGATTTAAGAGTATCGTTTATTCTTCAAACTAGGAAAAACCTCAAATCCTTCAGGTTATAGAAATTTGATTTGTTTTAGATAGTTTGGAAAGCATTTGAGTGAAATGAAGTTTCAGTAAATTCTCAATAATAATAAGTTTGAGTGAAATTTGATAGTATTTTATATGTACGTTTATTTAATATGATATCAAATATTATTCAGTTTAGAACCAGTATCAAGCAAAAATTGGAACGATTATCAGAGAATAATGAAAAATCTTTTATGGGAATTTCTGTAAAATAAGAATTGTATTACAACTTACAAAATAGCCAATAAATTTAGAATATCCTGATTTTCGTAAAATTAGTTGATTAAGATTGAGTGAAATTTGAATGAATCGGTTTGAACGTAATTTTTATTTTAAATTTAATATCATAAATCATCGCATCTGAATCGCACTAAATTTTATTGGAATTATGAAAAATGTGAAATTGGTCGAGGAGTATTTGAGTAAAGTTTTGAATGTGTTTGAAACCACTAACCTGTGAAGAGTGAATATAGATGACACAAAATTGATTTAAGGTGTTGCGGGTTTTCAATGAGTATTGAATTAACAATATGATCTAATTTATCATTCTTTTGAAATTAATTTGAGTGCAGATTGGAGAGTATCGTCCAAGATTCAATTTTGGAAATCATAGTCTTAAAAGCATTTGAGTGAAATAAAATTTTGTGAAATTTTCAAGAATAACAAGTTTAAGAGATATTTGGAAGTACATATTTAACGTGAAAATTGATTCAATATGATATCAAATATTATTTTGATCATAACTAGTTTAACTATCAAACAAAAATTGTAAAGATTACCACAGATAAATGAAAATAAAACGATGATGTAAATTTGAGTAAAATTATATTAGTATTGGAAATCATTTTAACACACCAAGAGCACAGTTGAATTGGTTTACTTTCAAATTAAAAAATCAGCAACTAAATTTGAATTTTCTGATGTTTTTAAAGTTAGTTAATTAAGTTTGAGTGAATTTTGAATGAATTGGCTTGAATGAAATTTTGATTTTAAAATTAATAACTCATTTGTATTGCACAGAATTTTAAAGGATTTACGAAAAATATAAAATTGGTCGATGAACATTTGAGTAAATTTTTGCAAGTTTTTGAAACCACTAACGTTTCAGGGCAGATTAAAGATAAAATAAGATTGACGTAGGATGTGGCGTATTTTTATTGGATATTAAACCAGCAATAAGATCTAATTTGTTTTCCTTATCTTTAAACCAATATAGATCATGTCTCTTTAATTTGGTCAGTTAACTGTTTTTGGATTCATTATTTAAATATTTAAACATAAAGTATACATACTCTGTTTTAATTCAATTTTTTAATGTTTCCAATTGATTGATTTTGCAGTTGCTGGTGTTGCCTGTTAGTAAATATCATAATTTTATATCGTTATAATAGTTTATAAATTTTGGGAACATTTTTATTACATTTTGTATGATTATTGGTATTATTGTTATTTAGTTATTGCTACTGTTATAGTAGCATTGGATTATAATTATTATTATTTTTTTTTTTTTTAAGTATGTATTGATGTTTGTAAATCTCAGTTTTGAGGGTACACGTAATTGGACTTTGTCTGTGTGTTGCCCCATTATGGAATAAATAAATAAATAAATAAATAAATAAATAAATAATTTAGAATTGCATTTGAGTAAAATTTGTTTGAGTGAAGTTTAAAGAGAATCGATCATGCTTCCAATTTGAAAATAATTCAAATTCTTAAGGAATTATTTTTTCCTTAAGAAATACAGTTTTGTGAAATTTTCAATAATTTGAATGATGTTTGAAAGTATTTAATATGGGTATCAAATACTATTCTGATCAGAACAAGTTTAACTATCAAACAAAAATTGAAGATAAAACGATGATGTGAATTTGAGTGAAATTGGAATAGTATTGGGAACCATTTTAACACACCTGCCATACTTTTGAATTGTATCTGAGTAAAATGAATTTTAGTAGGGGTTTGGGAGTATCGAATATGCTTCAAATTTGAAAATATTCAAATTTTTGAGTTTGATTGAACATTATAATCTACGCAGCATACGGAAATTTATATTAAATTTGATTTAAAAAGTTTTATATTTTTTTTGAATAAAATAAGATTTTGTGAAATTATCAATAATAAATTAGGTTTGAGTGAAATTTGAAAGTATTCTATGTGAACATTTATTTGCACAATTCATCACTAACTTATTTTCACTATTGTGCTGCTTAGTCTAGACGAAGTAATTAATCAATTGTTTACTCGTGTAGACAATGTATGTAGATAATTAAAAAATGACGTCGACAACGTAAACAATGTAGACAATGCGTCAACAATTCCCAGCACAAAAAGAGTGAAAGTTTCGATTTATTACGTATTTGATTTTCATTATACAATAAATGTATAAGAAATTAGACTCTGTCTCCTGTAAAGGCTTTATCAACTGAAATAGGCGAAAGGCCGCAACATTGAACTTAACATATCTATATTTTACAATTTATATTGTTTTTCGAAAAAAGGATAGAAATTACAGAACAAACTCGCTTGTGGCAAGACTTGATAACTGCAACTACATACTCTACAAATCTTTAGATTTGATAAATTAGAAATTGAATTTCTATTACTGTTATTTGTTGTTTGTTTTATTTCACTTTAAAATTATTTCCGTAGAAATAATAATAAGAAAGAAATGTACACATTGTCACAAAAAATTTATTTTTTAACACGTAAAATGTGTGAGACCATCTTGTTTTTAGTGAAACCTCATTGCACTTAAATTAAAAACATTATAAATTCCAGTTGGTGGAAAGGCAAACAACTTTAAAATTATTCTTTTCATTTACCAGCAATTAAGTTTAGGAACGGAGAGTAAAAAATGTTTTACGAAAAGAAGTGGCGCTAGCAAAAACCATAAATAAGAGGAATTTTTTGCTAAGGTGTAGAAAATGGCACGTTTTCAAAATTATCGATTAAAATTTTCCAGATTTAGAAGAAAAATTCATCTTTTCGACCAACAATCAAGAAATTAAAGAAATATTTTTAATTTTAAATATTAATTCTTAAAATTGGAAAAGGAAATATAAAAATTAAAAATGTTTCGACCATAACTCCAAATGATAAACAAACCCAAATGAAAACATTTTCAAAATTGATCTGTCCACATTCTTCTTGTCTCCATAGCTATGGGAAATGAAATATTAATGAAGAGAAATGAATCGTCGATTTATCCGGTTTGGAAATTCCGCAGGACGGTTTAAAAACTCTAAATTTAGTTAATACATTTTGTTTACCTTCTAAGAAAGGTTTTATTCCGTATCCTAGAATTGTAGCTGATTTAAAGCTCGGCATTTCTGAATTGGTCGAGACATTACAGATCAGCATCAGGAATAAACTTGTAAACATTTTGACAAGTTTTAAATTTAACAATAACTGGGCTAATCATTTTTGCACTAAAGACGAGATACTACAAATTCGACCAGTTTACAAAGTTAAACGACTTTAATGTGCCAATCCCAATGTGTTCGTTTTTAAAATTGACAAGAGTAATTTTGATTTTTAAAGTGATTGTCTCCAAGTTCTAAGAAACAAGCGGAATTTTTTATTTATGTAAATATCTAACGTGAGTAAAAAGGATGAAATTATCAAGGCGAGGAAAGTTGTGAAATCCATTAATGAAGAGCAGACTTACTATTGCCTCAATCAAGTTTTTGTTACAGGCGTTTTAATTAATGCGGTTGCGCATAAAGACATTTTCTTGAAGTTTGTTGAATCGTATTTCTTGCTTTTATATGTCACACGCACACCAGCCGTAAAATTTATGTAAGAATTGGAAAAAATTCGTTTTAAAAATTTTGTGCAATTTTATAACTTTAACTGTAAGGTATAGAGATAAAATAGTTCTTTTAGAACAATTCTAAAGTGAAAAGTAGTAAAATATAGTAATATTGGTAACTTTAACATAACAGATAACTTGAGCTTTATAAGTAAATAGAGACCGTTATTAATATCTTTCGGTGTTTCTATAGGTATCAATAATGTTACTCGTTATTTTAAGACTAAACAATCAATAAATGATATCTTCATAACTAATCGCCCAGCTTTTAATTCAACTATCGTCAATGCGAAGGTCTATTAATATATTTAATAAGCAAAGTTTCATAGCTGAAATTATTTCTGAATTTATTGCCTATTTTATATTTAATGGACAAGCTTTCTAAAGTTAAGTCAACTGCTGGTGATGAGTTCCAATATAGTAGTAGCTCGACCTCCATTTAGTTTATTAGTTTTATGAAGAAGAAAAATTATTTTAGAAAGAAACTTAACCATAAGGATTATAATTATTTAATTAAAAAGCAATTAAACGCATTGCAATTGGTAATCAACCGAACTAAAGCTGATCTTAAAAGAAGTTAGCTTTAATTAATCTAATCAAATTTTGGAATTTTTTGAATACGGTATCTATAACAGAAATGTTCGTTACCGGTTACCGTAGTACTAACAAATATGTAATTGTCACATTTGCATATTTGTTAGTACTACGGTAACCGATAACGAACATTTCTGTTATAGATACCGTATTCAAAAAAAAAAAAAAAAAAAATTAAAAATTAAAGAAAACGCACATTCGACACCAATGCATTTACCAACACTATTGCCTTCCGATAATCCTCAAATGCATCCTCATTTTGCGACGAAAATCGCTGTCCAGGTCTTTCATTTAGATTGGATCAACTAATTATGGCTTGTTTGCTCAGTAATGGAATTGATCTATGTTTATATTGATTTGCCTGCGAATGTAAAATCAATGACATAATTTGCTTGTACTAGCTAAAATTATAATTAATTAGAAAAAATACGCATTTAAACTAGAAATGTGTAAATTTATTTTTGAATTGTCTATTAGCTCGTCTTGACGAATCCAGGACATTTCCTCGCGCACAATTCCTCGCGCACACATTTCCTCGCGGGGACATTTCTTCGCGGGAACATTTCCTCGCTACAAATTCTGGAACATAGGGATTTTAATTTTAAAACGAAAATAAACAAAAATTCTAAAATCTGAAAACGCTCCCTTATATCAGGCGAGGAAATATGTGTCAGGAAATGTGTGTGAAGATATGTACACGAGGAAATATGCGCGAGGAAGCTCCTGTTACCCGTCCTGACAGTAGTTTTAATAAATAAAAAATTAAAATAGGGGTAATGCTACTGTACTCATAAAGAAGACCGAGTATATTGAGAAAATGAACTTGCTCTGATCAGACAATACGTATGTCGAGATCAGGAAAGTTGGTGTTTCGTCAATATACAAACAAATTTAGATCGAATTTCATGTTGGAACGAATTGGCAAAATAAATAAATCTATTGCTAAGAACCTATAATACTAAAATGGTATGAACTCCAAGGATATGCATTCTTCCTAAAATACACAAATATGGCAATTTTTTGAGACCAATTGTTATAGCTATATTGGGTCAGCATATATACATACAAATGTAAGTATGGTTTCAATTTCTGTTAAATATTTTAAATTGGTCATAACTTTTGGAAATAAAAAAATTAGAAGATTCCAAAATTAAAATCAAATTTCGCACCAAATTATACGCATATCACTTTCTTTATAGTTTCGTTAGATGCTAAGTTTTAAAATTAATTAACTAGTTATGGAAGAATATAAAATTAAAAAGTTATTCCAAATTGGATTTATATTTGTTCATAGAGATTTCCTTGATTATTCTGAATTTAGTATTAACCTAAGATGCTTCAAACCCTCGTGTTTCACTTAGCCCCACGGTAGCTAACTTACTGACATAGAGACTTAAGTGTTCATTGAGACGGGCTCTAGTCCCTTAGTCGTATCATTTGTCAAGGCTCCTATGAAAATCGTCGTATTATAAAAATGTAAAAGTTAGCAGAGAAAAATGGAAAAAACGATGCTGTGGATTTGAGTAAAATTAGATTAGTATTGGGAATTATAATAGCTAAAAAGAAAACTGTTAACTTTTTTCCTTGAAGTGAAATAAGGAATAGGGTTATAAGTAAATTCAAAACAGATAATAAACACGACGAATCATGAACATTGGAAAATCAAAATTGAACATTTCAATTTGAATACTCTATATGAGTGAAACATTTTGGTATTATTAATTGAGGAATTTTTAAAGTTTATGTGCAAGATTAAGTTGTATAACTTGAAGGATATAAACCGATGTCCTTAAATATAAAAAATAAAATTTGAGTTGGCCAGTCCATCGGTACTGAACGTAGTACTGGAACGAAGCTTTGCAATCAAAATTATTAATATTAATACTTTGTATTTATTTTTTTTCAGGGTTATACCACCGAACTACTTCTTGAACTGGTCGACTTATCGAAACGATCAACAGAACGCCAACTACACTACTTGCTGAAAAAAATGCTCGAAAAGGATAACATTGATAAACCCGACATAATCTCAAGATCAAATTCAATAATTAGAGGTGAGTTACAATTTTTTTTTGTACAGTAACTGGAATGAAATTCTCATCCTTCATGCCAAGGATGTTGTTAAATTTTTATTTTTGTATTTTAATGAGTTTACATATTATAATATGTGTGTAAGTTGTGATACAGATTTAATCCGTTTAAAAAAAAAAAAAAAGGATTTTATTTTAGTTTATTTCTTTGCTCCACTTTCTGTATATAGTCTGTACATAATACCATTTAGCAGAATTTTTTTTAGTTTTTTATTTATTTGGATCATACACATGTTTATGTGTTAGATAAAATGTATACGACAGGATTAATCCGAACCAACTTTTGCACATACCAAATATTTTTTTGCTTATACAAATTTGTTACTGGAAAATCTTATGTGTACACGACGACGAGTACATAAAAATAAATTAAAATTAAGGATTCAAAGATAAATGAACGCACAACAGAAATAAAAAAAAAAAAATTACGTGGAGAGATGATTTCATATATAAGCGACATAAAACACTATAAACCGGATGGAGAAGGGTTTTGGAGGAAGACAAGGCAAAAAAAGGATTTATTTCGATAGTTAATCCTTTTCATATGATTTGGTTTTATGCGTATCCTACATTATTCCTTCTATTATATACAAAATTACTATATTATATATACACACACACAGTTGTTAGATGGGGTTAAAATAAGGATGCGAAATCATCTTCTATGCTTGGAGAATGATGACTCAATTTGCTGTTCAATTAATTTGCGGCATTAATCATTCTGTCGTTCCGTATAAATTGCTATTAAGGATTTTTTTTTTTTCATTTTTTTATCATTGGGTTTTGTAATTTATATCTACGTTTATAGTTCTGCGGTTTGAAACAATTTAATTTAAGGACAATAAGTTAGTTAGATATTTTGTTTAGGTATTCGTATATAGTTATGAAGTATGAGGAGGTGGACTAATTCAAATTTTTTGTCTATGGGCGTTAAATTTCTGAAAAGGACAGACATTTTTCATATTCATTTTGGTGTCTTTAAAACTAATTTGAATTTTCTTTGAAAGATTTTGGTTGGGTATGTGGTATCTACAATATTTAAACTTTATTATCTATAAACAACAATCATTAATTCTGTTAGTTGCTTTCAAAGCAATCATCGGTTTGATTTGTCATTAACGGTTAACCGGCATTCTGTTGTAGTTTGTGTTTACAGAGGCTTTCTCGACCAAAATGTGTTTATCGACGAATTTCGGTTGGAACAACGACGTTGTTCTCTGTTATATCAAATAGCACGATTTTCAGATATTGGCTCATATAGTGACTATATTGGTTGCAAAGGATATATATCGCGGAATTCATACAATCAGTGCTATTTTGATATAAGCCGTAGGGTTCTTACAGAAAATTTAGAAATTTAACAAATCGACGAATTTCGCTTGGAACAAGGACGTTGTTCTCTGTTATATCAAATATCATGAATTTTAGATATTGGCTCATTTAGTGACTATATTGGTTGTAAAGGGTATACATTGTGGAATTCAAATCACTCAGTGCTAGTTTGATATGAGCCATAGGGGTTGTTCGCTGTGATATCAAATATCACGAATTTTAGACATTGTCTGATATAGTGACTATATTGCTTGTAAAGGGTATACATTGTGGCATTCAAATCACTCAGTGCTATTTTGATATGAGCCGTAGGGGTTCTTGCAAAAAATTTAGAGATTTAACAAATCGACGAATTTCACTTGGAACAAGACGCTGTTCTCTGTTATATGAAATATCACGAATTTTAGATATTGGCTTATATAGTGACTATATAGGTTGTGAAGAGTATACATTGTGGAATTCAAATCACTCAGTGCTATTTTGATATGAGCCGTAGAGGTTCTTGCAAAAAATTTAGAAATTTAACAAATCGACGAATTTCACTTGGAACAAGACGTTGTTCTCGGTGATATCAAATATTTCGAATTTTAAATATTGTCTTATATAGTGACTATATAGGTTGTAAAGGGTATACATTGTGGAATTTAAATCATTCAGTGCTATTTTGATATGAGTCGTAGGGGTTCTTGCAAAAAATTTAAAGATTTAACAAATCGACGAATTTCGCTTAAACAAGGACGTTGTTCGCTGTGATATCAAATATCACGAATTTTGGATATTGGCTGACATAGTGACTATATTGGTTGTAAAGGGTATACATTGTGGCATTCAAATCACTCAGTGCTATTTTGATATGAGCCGTAGGGGTTCTTGCAAAAAATTTAGAGTTTTAACAAATCGACGAATTTCACTTGGAACAAGACGCTGTTCTCTGTTATATCAAATATCACAAATTTTAGATATTGGCTCATATAGTGACTATATAGGTTGTAAAGGGTATACATTTTAGTATTCAAATCACTCAGTGCTATTTTGATATGAGCCATAGGGGTTCTTGCAAAAAATTTAGAAATTTAACAAATCGACGAATTTCACTTGGAACAAGACGCTGTTCTCTGTGATATCAAATATCACGAATTTTAGATATTGGCTGATATAGTGACTATATTGGTTGTAAAGGGTATACATTGTGGAATTCAAATCACTCAGTGTTATTTTGATATGAGCCGTAGGGGTTCTTGCAAAAAATTTAGAAATTTAACAAATCGATGAATTTCGCTTGGAATAAGTATGTTGTTTTCTATTATACCAACTAACACGAATCTCACAGACTGGCTCTTATAGTTACTATATAGGTTATAAAAGGTTTATATTGTGGAATTTAAATCACTGAGTGCTATTTGGATATGAGCCGTAGGGGCTCTTGCAAAAAATTTAGAGATTTAACAAATCGACGAATTTCACTTGGAACAAGACGCTGTTCTCTGTTATATGAAATATCACGAATTTTAGATATTGTCTTATATAGTGACTATATAGGTTGTAAAGAGTATACATTGTGGAATTCAAATCACTCAGTGCTATTTTGATATGAGCCGTAGGGGTTCTTGCCAAAAATTTAGAGATTTAACAAATCGACGAATTTCGCTTAAACAAGGACGTTGTACTCTGTTATATCAAATATCACGAATTTTAGATATTGGCTTATATAGTGACTATATAGGTTTTGAAGAGTATACATTGTGGCATTCAAATTACTCAGTGCTATTTTGATATGAGCCGTAGGGGTTCTTGCAAAAAATTTAGAGATTTAACAAATCGACGAATTTCACTTGGAACAAGACGTTGTGCTCTATTATATCAAATATCACGAATTTTAGATATTAGCTGATATAGTGACTTTATAGGTTGTAAAGGATATACATTGTGGCATTCAAATCACTTAGTGCTATTTTGATATGAGCCGTAGGGTTTCTTGCAAAAAATTTAGAGATTTAACAAATCGACGAATTTCACTTGGAACATGGAAGTTGTTCTCTGTTATACCAACTAACACGAATCTCACAGACTGGCTCTTATAGTGACTATATAGGTTATAAAAGATTTTCATTGTGGAATTTAAATCACTCCGTGCTATTTGGATATGAGCCGTAGGGGTTCTTGCAAAAAATTTAGAGATTTAACAAATCGACGAATTTCACTTGGAACAAGGAGGTTGTTCTCTGTTATATCAAATATCACGAGTTTTAGATATTGTCTTATATAGTGACTATATAGGTTGTAAAGAGTATACATTGTGGAATTCAAATCACTCAGTGCTATTTTGATATGAGTCGTAGGGGTTCTTACAAAAAATTTAGAAAATTAACAAGTCGACGAATTTCGCTTGGAACAAGGAGGTTGTTCTCTTTTATATCAAATAGCACGAATTTTAGGTATTGTCTTATATAGTGACTATATAGGTTGTAAAGAGTATACATTGTGAAATTCAAATCACTTAGTGGTATTTTGATATGAGCCGTAGGGGTTTTTGCAAGAAATTTAGAAACTTAACAAATCAGCGAATTTCACTTGGAACAAGACGTTGTTCTCTGTTATATCAAATATTTCGAATTTTAGATGTTATCTCCCATGGGTAGCAGTGCAAATATGTCGATCTACGCAGAGATCCGCAAGAGTTAGTTAATGTTGGACTACTTTAGCGTCATATTTTAGCTTAGAAACTAATTGATCAGTAGTCTAGTCACCAGCGGTCGCTACAAAGAGGTAACATGGGCACCTGCGGAAGATGCAATATACTGAGCTGGAAAAAGTGCCAACTTGCATCTCGTAAGCACCTTAACGCCTGACTACCGAATTCTACTCTAATGGCGGTATTTTTTTGGGGTTACGGATTGTTCCAATAAAACCGGTTTGTTGACCTGCATTACCGATTATAGTCGATTTGATTACGAATCAACCTTTTCGGTAATTGAAACGTGTACTTATATCGGACCAATTATCTGAGATACGAAATATTTTTTACTATAGCAGCTAAAAAAAAAATCCAGAATAGCTTTGATCGATGAATTCTTAAACAAAAGTAATCCTGTTTAACCTAATTCCATATTCATATAACCGAATACATTACTTACAATGTTAGTCTAAGCATTTTTTATTACAATGTGTGCATTGTTGTGTAAAAAAGCTCATACGTTACATAATATATGATTGATCTACTAAATTTGAAAATTTTATTACATGCATCATAGCATGAAAATCTTATCAAATTTACCAGTTTTTTATTATTTTGATGTTTGCTGTTGGTTTTATGCTCTGGCTGTGCAATCTATCATATCTTTTATTATATGTTTATATCGTCAACGTTTAGCAAATGTAAGATAACGTAATAAAATTGAAAAGAACTGGTGAAGTTTCTACTCTACACATGACTCGTATGTATATGTTAAAATTCTTAGAAAAACAAATTTTAAATTATCGTGATGGAAAAGCTTTTACTGTTATATAAAACGAATTTTTCATCTTGCAGATGATTAACTGTGCATATCGTAAATAAGCAAATATACAACAGAATGAACTGTGTATATTCATAATGGCTAATTAGATGTGCATATTGGAGGATTACATTTTGACTTTTTTTATTTGAGTCGATTTTGGGCCGAACACAAAATATATTACCTCTTAAATCTATTAAATAATAAATTTCGAACGCCAACACAACATCACTAAATTCAATTATCTATACAAAAAAAAAGACAACATTTCCATTCCAAATTATGTCCAGTTAAGTGAACTTAATATACATACACACGCATACCACATATAGTATTCCGACACAAATGGACAACAAAATTTCCTCATCAATAATCCAATGACACACAAAAAAAGGAAACAAAAAGTTACTATCTGCTTGTATCTATCTATCTATCCATTTACATTAGGATTACGACCAACAAATAGAAATAATTATAAAACAAACATAATAATAATTATATCCTTTATCCGAGGTCCTTAATATGTACATGGTACTAGGGTATGAGTTAGGAATTTTCGAATATCCTTTTATCTTGTCTTAGTATTTTTGCCACTAAGTTAATCCAAATCTCGCATAATGTACATACAGAGAGCTCGTAATAAGAATATGTACTCGCATTTAATATAAACATCGCATATATCCTTTCATGTATCCTTTGTGTGTGTGTGTACGAGTAATATATCCTGATAAACAATAATAATGACAAAACAGCACTAAGAACCATTTCGAATTAAGAAAAAATTCTGAAATTCTTAATTTTATTCCATATCCTTGGTTGTCTGTTTGGTATAACATTCAGTATTATCATTATAATCATCGTCGTCGTCGTCATCATCATGAATTTCAAGGATATTTCATAAAGAGTGGATATAAAAAGGGTGATAAATCGGATATTGTGTTAATTTTAATACATGTTACACATTTGATGTACGCAATATGTATTGTACATGTATGAATTTACGAGATAAGTGGGTTGCTGTTTATGCGGGATAAATTTTATAGACGGAAATATTAAGTGTCGTAGGTCGTGAGAAATTATTTTTTGAGTAGGTGGAGAGTGTCGCCGGTTAAACCATTAAAATCACAAAAGCGATAAATTCACGAGTACTTAAGGGATTCAGACACAATTGCTGCATTTATTTTTACCATAATAATGAGTGTGAAGTTTGTTAAATTTTTTCACTTGAGAAAGTATTGGTTAATTAAATTAAATCTCAAAACAAATTATTTTACAATCTCATTTCCATTGTACTTGTCGAGTTTCAACGTAATCGGTTGAGAAATAACCAAGTTCTATCATACATAGCCATATTCCAGAAATTCATTTAAAAATCATTTTAGAATCTCATTCCCATTGTATCTGACAAGTTTAATTGTAATCGGCCAAGTTATATCCTAAACAAAAAGTTGCAGTTATCGAGATTAAATATAATCGTTGCAATTCAAAATTTAAAAGTTGCAACTATTGAGTGTAGTTGCAGTTATGCTAGTTTATACTGTTTAATGTGCAGAAAGCACATTATTTTGCAAACACAAACTAAACATAAAAGTTTGATAATTTGTCATTTGATAAGTTATAGACATTCTGATGTGTAACGCTTATCACTTACCATTATCATTAAAACTAACTTATGATAAGTTGAAAGTAATAAGTGATAAGAAGTCGATAGGGCCCTGGTTATCTATGTACACAGTTAGAAATAAGACGCCTATTTTAACCCCAAACCCCATCTTAAAAAGGGACCGGGTCAAAATGATTGTTAAATTTAACTCCTAATTAGAGAGAATCGTTTTTTGATAGAATACTTCCATAAAAAAGTTAGAACAGTAAACTATTACCCAAAGTTAGTTAGATAGTTTGTGAGTTCAGTCTGACACCATAATTTAGCAAAACGTGTTAGTTTTAGGAGTATAGATTATTTACAGTTCATTAATGATTTTATCTATTATTTAGTATTATGAAAACCAAAAAATTTTCAGTGAACTCCTAATTGTTCTTTGATATTACCTCCTCCGAGCAAATAGAATTAGCAACGTAAAATTAATTTAATTATAATACTAAATAAGAGTTACTAAATAATTTCACAGAGTAATAAATGACACCCAAAAATAAGTTTAATCAATTCCGTACTAAACATTGTTTAAACTCCAGAGATATAATAGGTTAAGCTGCATATAATATGTAGAAGTATCTATTTACGTTTGAGTAGTAGATTTTATCATTTTTTAGGAATAAAAAAAAAACAAATTGACGCCTAACTGGTCTTTTATGTTACCTCCTTCGAGTAAGTTGAATTAACAACGGAAAAAATTAATTTAAGTATAATTCGGAATTACTAAATAATTTCACAGAGTAATAACTGTCACCAGAAAATAGGTTTAATCAATTCCGTACTAGACGTCCTTTAATCTCCAGAAAAAGAATAGGCCTAGCTACATATAATAGTACATATAAAAAATTTATTTTATAATATGGTTTTATAAAAATTGTTTACATAAAATATATATTTCATTATTTAATAAAATTTTCTCAAAAACACATTTGTAAAGTAAAAGTTCTAATTTAATTTTAAAACAATTTAGCCTAGAAATATAAGCTTCTATGATCCAATTTTGAACCATTAGGTATATTTTATTATCTATTAATAAAATATCAATAATTTCCCCGAACTCCGGTAGCCCAGAATTTACTGTTAAACATATAAAAAATTCTCTTTTATATTCAAATCCGTAATTTAATGATTTACAAAATATGAGAGTTACAAAATTTTGTTTTTCTTGCAAAATAATAGACTTGTATTCATAAGTCCCTAATTTTATTTTACTATCGATATTATACATATTCCAATTTTGTTTTAAATTCATTATTGCTGTAAATATTATAAAGATTTAATTGATGTGAAACTGCTAACGTCTTACAAATATTTTTAAAATTTTTTTTATATTACTGATTCGTTTAAATGGTAAGTGAGCCCCTTCGAATCGCATGCTCCATAAATGTATCAATGGCCCTAATTTCTCAATAGTACTAGCATAGTGTATCATAAAGTGATGCTTCGGCTTTAAAGGATATTTCGGATATAATACTTTAAATAATTGATGGTGTTTTTCTACAAGTGTCTTTATTTTTAAAATCATGTGCTGAGAAAATCTTGTTGCAAAAATAAGGCGCCAAATTTTTATTAAAATAATTATTAAATTACAATGACTTCTCACAATTGGGATTGACGACTGAAATATGTCTCGCAAAACTATAGGAATATACGGCAACAGAGTCCACATTTGTGCGGCTTTCTGCCTTACGTTGCAATTTTGGATATCAATAACAATATCACTATTCACTAGGCCTATTTGAACGATTTAAATAACCGAAATTAAAACTTCGGAATTTAGACTTTAAGTCTGACATCGATATCAGTTTTTGATCATTAACAATGAAGTTAAGAAAAAGTGCAGTTTCATAAGGCCCGACACCTTCTAATTGATCGTGCATTATATCGACCACAGGAGAATCAAGTATGTGAAAATATTTCAGTTTATTTAATATGCAAGCTCCTTTAATTCCGAAATGATTGTTTATGTTGCTTTTTAATTCTTCTTGGATATAATTAAGCTGCAAATCATAATTATCTTTAGTTCTCAACTCAACATTTTCTTCTTTAAAATTTGATTGGATATCTTCTTTTTTAATTAGACACATACGGCAAAAATAGTTTGCAGAAAATGATTCTACAAAATTATCAACTGCATTCATTCCCAAATTGTCGCCACACACAGAAACTAAACCTGCTTTTATGAATTTTTGGTTATTTAAAAAATCAACTTCTATACCGTCTAGTTCTAATATTTTAAGTTCTTCTACAAATCTAGATAAAATTGTGTTCAACCCCACTGACTTTATGTCTTCTGAATAAAAAAGTGACAGCAAATGTATATTATTTAATTGACTATAAGTGCGAACCGGGAAATTTCTTATTTGGAAGTAGAATGCACCTATTTTATGAATGGAAGTTTTTTTTCCAATTGGATTAACAACTTCAAATTCATCAAAGTAAAGTTGAATTTGTAGAGCATTTGGTGAAGTTACAAAAAGTTCATTTGAACATAAATATTTCCCATGATTTATATTTTCAATCACATTATTAACCTCTATTGGCGGACTTTGCATTACATAGCTTTGAATATCTTTGTTTTTCAAAAGAAATTTTAATGTATCGACTATACTAACATAAACAAACTTATTTATTATTGGAACTTCCATGTACAGCTGATTTTGTTTGTTATATCTTTGTTCATAACGGGTATTCAAGTCAATTTCTATAGGTTGTGGTACAATACTAAACGCCTTTTTCCTTCTTTTATAGCTTGAGTTAGTTTCTTCGATAATTTCGATAACTGATTTGTGTAAAGAGGAAATTAGATTATTCTGTTCTGGCCTATTTAGTATTGATGATTTTATAAATAAAAATAATAATTTTAATATTCGAAGTATAGAATTTACTATAATGTCGATAGCACAATCGGACAGAGAAAGCTTTAGTATGTCATCCAACGAATGATTTATTAGGTCCAACATTTCAATGTTTGGACTTGGTTCCAGGCTAAGGGAAGAATTATCTTTCGGGCTAACGATACAATTTTCTACCATTGGTACACGATCATAACTACTCTCACTAGGCTCATTTACTGCGTTTAATCTGTCGATATGAATTGTTTTCATGTGTCGTCTTAAACCACTAAATGTTTGAAATTTACATAAACAATTTCGAACTAAACAGATAATTTTATCTTCTCCATTTTCTACTACATTATGCACATCTTTTTTCAAATGTTTGATCATTTCCTTTACGGTGGACCGAGTCTCACCACATATGTAACATACGAAGTTCATTTGTAATTTTTCGGAACAATTAAATAAAAGAACTACGACTTAAAATTTTCTAATACAAAGATGTAATGTGAAACGTACTTCATGAAATTTATATTACAATTAGAACTTAAATTAAAATTTGTTAATTATGAAATATAGGAAATTATGAGTTCGGCTAAATTATTTAAAAAGACGTTACAGAGCACTATTATATTGTTAATAATTATTGATACTGTAATTCATTAGATTTAAGTGAACATTTTACTTAAAATTTGTTAAATATGAATATGAAATATAACATACTAAACGTGTTCTCGAATAAGTAAATAATTGCGATGCTCAGTTATATATTATTCATATTTTCAGAATACTTTAAATGTTAAAATAATTCATTAAAAAAATTGAACATAAATTAAAATTGGTTAATTATAAAATATAGGATATTGAATTATGTTTTCAACTAAATTATTTAAAAAGCGTTACATAGCTCTATTAAATTGTTCACAATTATTGATACTGTAATTCATTAGTTTTAAGTGAACATTTTGCTTAAAATTTGATAATTATGAATATGAAATATAAAATATGAAACATGTTCCCGAATAAATAATTTAACAAATAATTGCGAAGCTCAGTTATATATTGTTCATATTTTCAGAATATTTTAAATGTTAATATAATTAATTAGTGTGAAAAGAAAATTGAACATAAATTAAAATTTGTTTATTATGAAAAATAAAATTGAGAATTATATTTTTGATTATTTTTTTAATAAGTCGTTGCAGAGCTCTATTATATTTTTCATTTATCATAGTAATTAATAATTATGTAATAAAAAACTAACCTACGGTTTAGATTTGATTATTTAATAAGGCGTTGCATAGTCTCATGCAAGTTGAAATTTGGTTAAGGTTAATTTGATAAATGAAATGTTGTATGTATCCCCATAAAATTCTTAAATTTTCATCATATTCGATGTTTAAAATATAATGAACCTTAAAACAAATGTCGATGGCGTGCTTTAATTCATTTCCAGTATCTACTATATTCCCGTCCACGGCAACGTTGTAGTTATTGATGTCATTTAAGTTTCGTCCGGATGCTATAATATATGGTTGTTTGTTTATTATTGTTTTCCGTTCAAGTGATGTATTGTTCTGAAATTAAAATACAAAAATGTTAATCTATTTTAAATTTTAATCAAAATTTCAAATATACCTCATGTAAGACAACTAATTTTCCAAATGATGTTGCAACGCCACATTTATTTGAGCTGCCGCGACTCTTAACTGCAGGTGGACATAATGTTAGTAAACAGAAGAGAGCTTTTAAAGATGTACATAAACCTGAATTTACAAAAACATTAATATTAAGGAATAATTTTGGTTTGTTATAATATACTATGAATTCATAACTTTTGCGAGTATGAGCCAAAATATTCTGCAGCAAGAATATTTTTGAAATTTTTACTTAAAAGTGAAAATTTGTATGTGTTTTTAATTTACTTTTCTAAAGAAATATCAAAGAAACGAATAATTAAAAAAAAATTTCTGTTATGTGTTAGGAACAGCTTTAGTTTCAATAACCATTTAAATTTTCTTTACAAAGAACAATGATTTATTTTAGTAACTCAGTTGAAAATCACCATTCATTAAGGAAAATTCATGAGTTTATGAATTTTATTGATTTATATTTTTATCCTTATTGTTATTTATATTATTTGTTCAAAATGCACTTTATAATATTTTTAATCGATTAAATAAAAAAATGGAAAAAACGGGAAGAATGTGAAATGGTTTTCGAAACTAAATTTTAGCCGGTTTAATGTAAGTAGATAAATATTTCTCTAAATCAAATAACTGAAAAAAATTTCTTCTCATTAGTACAGTTCTGGATTTAGAATATTTTGGTTCAAGATTGTGAACACACTAGTTTAACTAACTAATTTACATTACCTAAATTTTCAATTGGACCATTTCTGCTTTGTTCTGCCGAAAAAATAATTTTATTTGCATTAGATTCATTCCAAAATTCTAACAACTTATTGCATTTTCCCGGTTGATTTAACTCGAACTCGAAATCAATCTAAATAAAATTATATTAAATATAAAAAAAATTATTTATATAATTAAATACAAAATAAAAGTATTATTTAAAATAAATACAATAATTAAAGAAGTTTTTTTAAATTTAATTGGTTTTTCATATTGATTTTTATTATTAAGGGTATGTATCGCTAAATGATATACATAGTAATATCAAAATCTATCGAATACCAAAAATATAAAATAATTTCATTATAAGAAAAATTACATCACTTTACCTTCTTTTGGAGATTCAAGAATAAAGTCATTGATTAAAAATTATAATAAAAATTGCTTTAATTAAAAGAAACTAAAAATTGTTGTATTCAATAAACAAAAACTACTTACCAATTCGACTTTTTTCAATAATATAGGATATATTTCGGGTATTTTATTCGATTCTGTGATGATTAGAGATTGCCGATGGTGAACGGTTGCACGTAAACTGCTTTTAATATCATCTGTCTCTGAGCTAGTGCTTACGGATTTTAAAAATTTTATATGAAATTTCAAATTATGATATCATTTGAAATTTGCTCTGGGTCAGTAGCTGCTGAATGTTGTTTTGCTTCAGAAATATTAAAAATTTTATTTTTTTTTATTAAAATTTTGCTTAATGTTTTCAATCGATTTCCTAAAAAGCCTCCTCTGGTCTTTGGATCATAAACAATTTCCTAATTGTGGTATAACAGAAAAATTAATATTAGTAAGTTTATGTTTTTGTAGGTATTGCGATTCAAAATTATTTTATAGTTTTAATATCTTACATATTTTCCTTCAGTTGTCTCATCACGAAGACATGGAAATATTTGGATGGTTGCTTTGGCCCAAAGAATTTTATCATCTCTTGAAATATGGCTATTATTTAGTTAAATATGGTCAGCAATAATATTAATAACTTTAATGCGATCTTTGGTCGTGAGAAACTTGTGTTTTTGATAATTTTTCAATAAAGTTTGTCCATTTATGTCAATGTTTTTTTGGTGTTTTATATATTGTTCCAAATCCTATAAAGAAATATTATTAAAAATTAGTTCATTTTGAAATTGCACCATGATGTTCATATGATTTTAATCTCACCTTTCGTAATAAATTTTCTACTAATCTTTTTCTTTCTGGAAACAGTTACTTGATATCGTTGAAACTGATGATGGTGACGGAGATATTGGGGATATATCCAGATTTATTACATCCAATGGTGTACTTTTTGGTACTAGTTTAAACCCGTAATTTATACGGTCGTAGCTTTTAATAAAATGTTCGAATATTTCACGTGGTATGTTCACGTCGCATGTATCCAATAAAATAACTTCTTTTAAAATTTTAAATTGTTGTTTCGCTAAATAAATACAAGGTATTAACAATAAATTAGTGTTAAACACGGTAAGTTTTAAACGAAGAGGGTGCCCCAATTATAAGTACACTAAATTTAAGAGCTTATTTTTAACGTTAAAGTAAATCGAAAATTTCTCAGCTACTTATTTTTTAAAGTTTTTAAGAGATGAACTTAATAGACAAACCCAATTTTAAAATATAAGATTTAATGAAATTCAAAGTGAACAATAAATAAATCGGAAAAATGTTTATTTTGAACTTGGTTTTGTCAAGTAAATTCGACTCGTATCGGGATGATTAGTATCACAAAATTTTACTGAATTTTTTGGTCTTATTTTTTATTTACCAACTTTTTTATGAATAATTTATTTAATAGAAAAAACTATTTTGGATTAAAGTACAGTTGGGGGAAATTAAATAAGTTCGATCGAAAGACAAATTTAATAGAACTACTACATACAGACATTTACCTAGATGAGCAAAGCTAGTTGTAGTCCTTGAATTATGAATGAAAATCGGGATTTGGAACATAATATTTCATTTAAATAGTAAAACCTAGATTAACTCAACTAAGGTTATTGCATTTATAACTGAGACATCCTATGTATAAATTTGTAAAATGTTAATCATAAAAATAAAGAGGTAGCATTCAAATTTATTAGTCAAGCTAATTTTCATGATAAATTTTAATTCTAAGGAAAAGTATAGTTAATTTACTGTTGTAAAAAATTATTTGACCAATGAAAAAATAATAATTTAATTTAAAATTATTTTCAATTAAATTTAAAGTTTGTTTGGCTAATTCATTGAGATTAAGACTTTTATATTTGTTTTACTGTTTTACTTCTCGCAAAGGGTTCAACAATTTGTTGATAAAATCATAAAAATAATTCCACACGGTTTCAGCACTCCAATACAAATGTTGGTCTTGGTAGATTTCAAATAGCGGCTGGTTAATTGAATGAGGTAACTTTCTTATTTGGTTATATAATGTAAGTCAGACCTCCGATTTAATCTTATGGGTATTTAGAAGGAGTGGATAGTCATCCCGATATAAAAACTTGCATTCAAAACAGTGAGATAACATTCTAGAACTAATGTTTTCTAAAAAATATCTACTTGCGAGATGTTATAAATACGACTGAGCATGAACACACAAAGCCTTAATGTTTATTTAATTATCCAATAGTAGTTTGAAATTTAATTGATTTATGAAAATCGATCATTAAATAATCATGAGTATAAATTGGTTTGCGGAAATATTTTTACAAAAGTAAATTAACAGTATTTTTCCCTAGAATACAACTTCAAATTATGTTCAAATTGGCAATTTTAAAAAATTGTATATTAATATCATTTTTACGTTGCAACATAAATTAGCTCGTCCAAATATACTTGAATATACCGCATATTTATATTTTTCATATATTTAGGTAAAACATAACAAACCTGATGAAATTATATCATCATATGTGGGAAAATTCTGATTTATTATATAAGTGACTTTCACCCAGCTTGTACTACTCATGTATGTTATTTTTATGAGTTCCTCAGTGTAAATCTTACTTTCATTAATAATGAAGTTATTGACTTCCATTTTAAAAATTGATTGTATTTAATTGTTATTGTGCTATATTTAAAGTTACTTCAAACAATGTATGTCCTTACGAAAATTGTTGAACCGTTGACAGATTGATGCTTTTTGTTAGCAATAGTAATTTTTAGCTACAACTGTATCTTTCCTCAAAGTTATAAATTTGAATTAATCAAAAAGACAGCGACATATACATGCTTTATTGAAACTTGCAACGGCTTTTTAAATAATAAAATGAGACGTATCGCACATTTATATACTATATAATTTATTAACTATTTTATTAATTAAAAAGTCGTTACAAATTTCAAAATTATGTACATGAAACACATTGCTCAATTTAATTGAAACACGTTTAAGTCACTGAAGAAAGAAAAACTACTTGCACGTACCACTAAAATTTACACGAGGTTATTTTTCTTTGCCTCTTTATAGTCGCCGGATTTCTGATCTAAAATTTAACAGTTACGTGCACTATATATTTTACACATCACATAATAATTCTGTGGCCACAAGTCATATTAGCTTAGTCGACTTAAGATAAAAATTATTTTCAATTTTTAACGTTTCCTATATCTCTCCTCTAACTTCATTAAATTTGACGAGAAGTGGTAATACCTTGTGTCCAAAGGCTATGGTCGCAAGCCGTAGTAGCTTTAATTGGCATAAGTGAAAAATGAATGTAATATTCAATTTTTTCTAACTCTATAGAAAACTTATCAAATTTGACTTATGTTACTATGACTTGTAGGCACATATACAAATCGTCGGTTTGCGAGAATAGTGGCACATCTCAAAATATCATATTTTTGAGGAAATCGATTTGAATTTTTTTTTTTTTTTTTGGTGTAAAATAGTTGAATTCATCAAATTCAACGTCACATCTATTGAAAACTATGGGTAGTTTAGAAGTGACACTATGCCAGATAAAAGATTGTTACATTTAAAGGATTTTTTTCCTATTATCTCAAAATTGGCCATTTTTGAGATGTTTCATTATTCTCGCAAACCGACGATATGTATATTGAACTTATTTCAATAAATAACTTTTACTTTCTTTTACGTAAGTAAAATAAAGTATAGTAATCATGAAAATTTTCGACCTTGAGATTATTGAAGATTTATCTGTTTCGAGGTCCCCTGAGTCCGAAAAAGTGAGTTTCGAAATGATGTCTGTCTGTCAGTCTGTCTGTCCGTCTGTCCGTCTGTCCGTCTGTCCGTCTGTCCGTCCGTCAGTCTGTGTCCTCTCTACAGCCCAGATGGCTTAACCAATCCAGCTGAAACTTCAGATTTAAGCTGTTTTGATAAATTGGGAGGTCCCAGTGAATTTTGCTCCAAATCGGTCAACCGGAAGTAGCCACTCCCGTGGGGCAGAAAATTTGTTTTGCAAATATCTGAAAAAGTATAAGGTTTACAAAAAACTACTAAAACAAAATGTTTCCAAAAACTAAAAGTAAAAAAAAATAAAAAAAAAAAAAATTAAAAATTAGAAAAAAAAAATTTAAAAATTAAAAAAAATAAAAATAAAAAATTTAAAAAAAAAATTAAAAAATTGTATAAAAAAAATAAAATTGATGTGTGGCCAACACATTTCTTCTACGAACAGGGAATTTTGAGACACCAATTACGCAAACTTCTTACAAATTTATTATTTTTTATTACTTTCTTTTACATAAGTAAAGCTTAAATCTAAAGTTTTTGTTCGATTGGTTAAGCCATCCGGGCTATAGAGAATTCACAGACTGACAGACTGACCGTCTGTCAGTCTGTCAGTCTGTGTATTCTCTATAGCCCGGATGGACAGACAAACGAACAGACGCAGACATCATTTCGAAACCCACATTTTCGGACTCAGGGGACCTCAAAACAGATATATCTTCATTAATCTCTTATAATATTTGGGGTTACAGCTCCCAGATTCCGTAAAATAAAAAATTTATTTTGCAAATAATTCAAAAATATACAATTTACAGAAAACATGAAAATTTAAAAACAATCTTTATTAAATTTGCAAGAAATTTGCATTATAAAAGTTTTTTAAAATTCGGGGTTCGTAAAAGAAAGTCGTGTGTTGGCCACACCTCAATTTTTTTAATTATTTTTCAGAATTTTTACAATACGAAACTTCTGCATTGAAAACTAAAACTGCAATGATTTAGGTATAAGATTGTCTGGCCATCAACGAAGTCATTTTTGACACATTACTAACCAAATAACATTAAAATTCTTTAAAAAACATTACATGTTAAGTTACAGTTGATTAATTGAACATATTTTAAAATATTGAAGACTTACAGTATACGATAGATATGCAGTTTACATTCTCATGGATTGATACTACTATTACGTTTTTATTTTGGCTTGTTAAATACTAAAAAACTAAAAGATAAAAATAGAGATTATGCAATATAGTTAATTACTGAAATTATAAACACGAACGCAGTTTCAAAAAAATCAAAATATATTTGAAGTAGTGATACTTGGTGAACTGAAAAAAGTTCTGTTTCATAAATTCATCCATTTCTTTTCGTGTTTAAAGAAAACATAAAATACAATTACATATTCACAACAATATTAAATAGAACAAACATGATGTACTCATACGGTACATATGCATGCTTGTAATGAGAATGAATATTATGAATAAGCGTAATCTGAAATTGTGTACCAAATACTTTAATGGAGTTAACACAGGTATTAAAATGAAAATAATAAGTTTTACAACAACCAGTAGTAAAATTGTGATATTTTATTAAGGTAACTGTATTAATGTATTTGGTTAGGAAATTTTTTTAATAACATTTCCGAAGTAAATTGTTTTTAATGACAATTCGTCATTAAATTTAAACTTCTTGTCGGTTTAACTGCCCCTAACAATTTTTTGGGGTTAGCGAAATGGTTTTTTTGAAGATAAATTTTAACTACTAAGAGCAAAACATATTTATATTCGTAAAATAGTTAAATTAAAATCAACTACCATTGATTTTAACTCACCGTTTGGGAAGAACGTCCCATTTTTTACTGTGTAATATGTACAAAAACACACTATCGACAAATTGCTAGAAATGTGATAACAATGGTCATTAAAAGCAGTCCTTATAGGCGTTTCGCAAGCCCTTGTCCAGTGGCGTAACTACAATTTTCGGGCCCCCCCCCCCGCAAAATTTTTCTTGGGCCCAGTAAAAATGTTCTTGTACCTATGAACAAGTAAAGTTTTAGTTGAAAACTTATTTTTTCGTATTCTCCAGCCTCGCATTAATTAAAAATGTCTGTTTTCGAGGATCCGCTGCAACACGTGATTCAGTTCAATCGTCTCAAACAAATCGAAATTTCTTGCAATCAACTCAATGGTATGAAGATTTCTATATTATCGATAAAGCATCACAAATTTCGAGTATAATTTGAAAAATATCAAAATCTCAAAAATGTTGAATTTTGAAAGTATCTTGAATATTCTAGAAGGTTCTCAAGTATTGAATTATCCGTAAGTATGTAGAACATTCGTGTTCATGTAAATAACTTGGACATTCTTGAATAATTTCGAATAATCTCGGAAATTAGAGAAATATCGAAATCCCGAGAAATCAACTAAATATCATTATTTAGGGGTTCCGGTCAGTTGATCGTAAACAATTTATCGTATTACAATTGAACGTGAACAATTGATCGTAAACACAATTGATCGTATGGACAATTGATCGTATGGACAATTAATCATATGGACAATTGATCGTATGGACAATTGATCGTATGGACGATTGAAGTTCTGGAATATGGCCAATTAAGGTGGAACTTCGCTGTTTCTTCACCGATTGTGATGAAATTTGACATGGGCGGTGGTAATGGGGTTCTAAAATGATTTTTTGACAAAATTCTGGAGTATGGCCAATTTATTTGGAACATCGCTGTTTCTTGACCGACTATGATGAAATTTGACATGGGCGGTGGTAATGAGATTCTAAAATGATTTTTTGACAAAATTCTGGAATATGGCTAATAAACTGATCCACGATCAATTGTCCATACGATCAATTGTATCCACGATCAATTGTCCATACGATCAATTGTATCCACGATCAATTGTTCATACGATCAATTGTATCCACGAAAATTGTTTCCACGGTCAATTGTTGCACGATCAATTGTTTACGATCAATTGACAGTAAATCATTATTTAGCTTTATATGTGTAACTCTGCAAGTTTCCACTACTCAAAGCTAAGCGCAGAACATTGCCATACAAAATTTGAATAAATTGGAAAATCTTTGAAAATGTCGGATAATCCTAAAAATGTGTAGAAAATTCGAATAACCTCTATATTACCTCGATTGATCTCGAAAAATTTCGATAATACCGAAAAATCTAGATATTAATGAATAGTTTCGGAAAGCCTATAAAAACCTAGAAATCCCACGGGAATATCGAAAAATTCCGAAAACTCGTGTAAATATCGAATTATTTGTTAAGTAACTTAATATTACTAACACTACTAAGCAAAATGCTATAGTAGCCTAACGATCACTTCTTCAAATATAATTTAATTTTTTTGGAACTGAGTTCCAAGCTTGAATTCCATTATTATAAGATTTCCTATTAAAAGTGAAACAAAAATTTTAAACCTATGGAACTTGATAGGTGTGGGTTACCTAAGTTCCAACAATAATTTTGATAAATGGAAAAAACTTGGAACTTATGAATGAGTTCAATTTTGTTATACTTGGGAAGCAAGTTAAGGCTAAGTCTCGCACCAATCGCGCATACTATTTCCCTGATATATATGCTCCAATAATCTTGAGTAATTTTAAAACATGATCAAAAGATGAAATCCGAGACAAGGGTGTATGAAACAGGCAAATTTCCAATTTCCTGATTTAAAATAGTTTTCAAATTAAACGTGTTTTACCGGGTTTACCAGTAAATTAAGTTTTTACTTACTGTTTGCCGGTAATAAAATAGATTCGGCAAACGAGAAACTATATCAATCTGAATGTGATTTGATTGATTTTTGCAAATCAATTTAACCTTTTCTAATCAAAACTTGATTTGTAAAAGGTTGAATTTGAAGTGCAAAAGAGGTAAATTTCGAGTGCAAAACGTATTTTATCAACCAAGCAAACACTAAAATCGTTATCGTTTGATGTCAAAAGCTTTGATTTCAAACGAGTTTGCAAATTTTCTTCTAAATCTAAATATCTGTCAGAACCCAAAGCCGTTTTAATTTCTATGGAGTCAGATTCGGTGTAAGTGTAATTACTCATCCATTCACCTCCACCAACAGAGTGAAATTGTTGGACTTCTCTTAAGAAAATATTTAATAGCAACAGGAACGATGTTTTCTTTCTCTAAAAACTGAAAACTCTAAAACTTTGATAACTCTCGTGTGCCCCTTTAGCCGTGGGCCTCCCCGCGGCTGAAGGTGGTGTGGGTATCTAGTTACGCCACTGCCTGTGTCTCGCATGTCGTTGGATTCATTAACTTTCTTTTTACCGTTTGTGGGAGATTAAAAAAAAAATCCATAAAGCTATCTAGGGCTTTTAGAAGTATTCATTCTGGGAAATTCGCGAGCACATGTTTCATAGCACTGGATTCGTTGAAGTTTTCTCTAAATTTTATGCCAGTTTGAAAAATTTTCCATGACGCATGAGTTTTCTCTACGGTTCGTGAGAGTTTTGAAAATTTTCCATGACGCTGTCTCGATGTATGGTCTTTAGAAGTAATCTTTATGGAAAATTCGCGAGCACTTGTTGTATAGCGTTGCATTCGTTGTAGTTTTCTCTAAATTGTATGAAAGTTTCGAAACATGATGCAATCTTGAGCTGTGGCCTTTAAAAGTAGTCCTTATGGGAGATTCGCCAGCAATTGTTGCATAGCGTTAGATTCGTTGAGTTTTTCTCCGCGGTTCGTGAGAGTTTGGAAATTTTCCATGACGCTGTCTCACAAGCACTTGTTGTATAGCTCTGCAATTGTGAAGTTTTCGCTACGGTTCGTGAGAGTTTTGAAAATTTTTTATGACACTGCCTCGAGCTATGCTCTTTTGAATTAATCCTTATGGAAGATTCGCGAGTTCTTACCGCATAGCGTTCACAAAGTTTTTCTGTTGTGTTCGTGAGAGTTTTGAAAATTGTCCATGACGCTGTCTCGAGTTATGGTCTTTATGAGTCGCTCGCGAATCACCTATAAAAATTACTTCTAAGCACTATAGCTCCAGATAGCGTCATGAAATTTTTTCGAAATTCTCACTATCGGTCATATCTCGATAAAGAGAAACTCCTTCATACAATATTGAGATGCTGAGTTCTTTAAATAAAATCCTGTATACACTGTCTTTTCAATTTCTAATTAAAATGTTTTTTTTTGCTTTTGACATGAAAAAATTACAAATTTGGGCTTTTAAGGGTCGCATACGAAATATTAGAAAGCTTTTCATTTTGCAAAAAATTCATACAATTGGTGTATTGAGAGACAAGGCAAATCAAATAATTTATACAATTCAAAGTATTCACTAAAGGGGAACAAATACAATTTTAATTTCAACCAAAAGCCACAAATGAGTACGTCTGTATTTCTTTTGGTCCGAAAATATCCCCGGCCATTGAGGAATTCAATGAGTCAATTTAATGTTAGGGGACCAATTTTCCCAATTGATCTTGTGTATATGCCGCGTTGAATTTTCACTGTGACGGTCCGAGCAAGTCCATCGACTATGCGCTCGAGAGGCCAGGATCCGGGTGGCACGTTGTCATCCTTTACCAGAACGATATCATGTTTTTTTAGGTTCGCATGTTTCGACCTACATTTAGAGCGCTGCTGTAATATTGTGTGATATTCGGACGGCCACAGCTTCCAAAACCCTTTAACCATATTTTGAAGCTGTAACACTTGAACTCATCTGTGGACACGTCGGGTAATATAATTGGAGAGCAACCCATGAGAAAATCTCCTGAAGTTATTATCTCACAATTATCCGAAAAAGTCGTGTTTATAGGGGGCAATTGGTCGAGAATTTAAAATACATTCTATTTGGCTCAATACGGTGGAATATACCTCAAAAGTCAGCGGATACACTTCTATTGTACGTGTGAGGTGCCTCTTGACTGACTTAACCCCGGCTTCCCAGATGCTGCCAAAGTGCGGTGAGGATGATGGAATACAATGCCAGTCCGTTTCGGAAACTTGCACGCAGACCTCGTAGAATTTGCTGATTTTTCTTTTGGTGCCGATGAAGTTCGATCGGTTGGGCAAGGAGACCACGTCTATAGGTATACAAATAAAGCGTCTCAAACAGGCCAGAAATGCCTCAGTAGTCAGGTTTGAGACTAGTTCTATGTGCACGGCTTTAACGACAAGGCAGACAAATACAGCAATGTAGCCCTTATGTATTTTAACATCTCGTCCAGTTTTAGAATTTACTTTCACCGTTCCTGCAAAGTCGACACCAACTGTAGAAAATAGTCTGGAGGGTGTTATCCGAAATGACGGTAGATTTCCCATCTGTTGTTGACACGTATTTAAATGATGGCGCCTGCAGGTGGCGCGGGAATGAGTTACTTCTTTGGCAAGTAGTTTAGCACCAACTATGAAATAATTTTGTCGGATGATGGCGAGTAATTGTTGTTGCGTGGGGTGGAGGTATCGCATGTTATAAGCCTTCACAAGAGGTAAACGGATAGCGGGCATCAAGAACTACAGGATGCTTGGTGCCATATGAAACGCATGTTATCAACCCAATCTACCCATCAACTCTTAGTGTCCCCTGGTCATCGATGAATGGAGATAAAGACCGAAGCTTGCTTGTGCCTCGTAAGTTGGAAATTGGAATTTTGGTGATTCGCATGAAGTCTTCTTGAAAACTCTCATTTTTAGACCTACGTACAACAACCATTGTAGCCCGCTTAATTTGAGATCCTGTAAAATATAAAAAAAGTTGTTTAATTAGAAGCGATAACACTGAGCAATAATTTGAATGACGGAATAGAACGACGTTTGGAAACAGGCTGTCAGATAATTTCGGCCAATTATCGGATGATTTTTGATGGAAGTTTGGACATTCCCAGCACAATATGTGAACCTTGGGCGCATTTGCCCTAAACTGTGTATCATGCGAAAGCTCGTGTTGAATGTTCGGGGGGTCGATATCCTCTATCTGCAAAAAATGCTGGATTGCTTTGTGGAGATCCTTTTGGCAGTTTATGACGAAGACGTACGATAAAACGGAATCATGATCATATTTTAGAGGTATCCTTCTAGAGATTTCGTAATCAGCACATGTGTTTTGTGTGAAGTGACCGTCATCCAATTGATGTTTTTCCGAACGATATGATTTGATGTTTTTCTGGAAAATGTCCTTTCCTAAAAATTTTTTTTGAAAATCGAATGTTCTTAATTTAGAAAGTTAGTTGTAAGCACTGAAAATTTTCGTAGTTTGTGAACTTCAGTGTGATCGAAGAAAGATCAGAAGTTAATTTTTCCATTGTCAGAACTCTCAAAGATAAAGAGAGATTATTGGATGATCAAATATTTAAATGCCCAAACGGTTTTGCTGTTCCTGAGCTTATAGAACCTATAGGACCATAATATTTGTACAGGCACGGTTACGTGGCAGATTTAAATATTGGATACTCCGGTTATCAAACTAGGTTCGGCAGCTGAGTCTAACAAGGCGCAGAACTTCTGGTAGGATCCTCTAGAATTCTGAATCATGATTAAGGCTGTTAGCAGCAAGATCAGAGAAGGATTTGAAGCTCTGAAGCCACAGATTTATTTAGACACGAGTTCGCGATGTTGAAAGTAGAATCAGTTAAATAGGAAAGACCAAATTCCATTGGGTGAATTTAATGGGCTAAGTGAATTGTGAAGATGATGTTGAAGTTGTATCGGTGTTATTGATTAAAGAAACAGGTTGTGTGATTGATTGTCATTTGATTTCTTTCAAATTGCCTTTTGTAGTTTTTGAGTGGTTTTCTGCTATCTGTGTATCAACTGTGGAATGAAAACTGTTATTATCTGCCGTGGTTGCACTATCTGAATCTTCATGAAGTATAGTGCATTATGTCGTTGACCGTAACTTTGACATGAGAAACTATAGATGTATACATTCCGACGTTGAGTGGTTTTGTGTCAAACAAATGAAGCAAAAATTGAGCTCCAGACAATCTTATTACGGTTTGAAATATTTAACCTCCTATACTTGAAGCATCTGAAAAGAGAATGATTATTTTTCTTACAACATGGACATTTTAAAGTTTCACGCCTCCTTGGCTTGTATATCGAGCTTATTCAAAATTAAATAAATTAACCAGGACCACCATAGATCAACCTTTTATTTCACGAATCACATCAGCGATTTCATGAAGCTCAAGAACGTTGAATTGCTGCATTGGTTTTTACTTCATAAACTTGTCCATCAATGAATTCATAACGACTTTCCCCTTGTCGTATCTTACTTGTAATTTACCCCAGGCCTCCTCGTAATTAAGATCGGTGATTCGAATTCGACAGATTAAGTCGGCAGCTTCCACTCTAAGAAATCATTTCAATAGTTGAAATTTATGTGATTCAGATAATGCGTCATTTTCGTGGATTGAAGATTTATAAATCCACAAAGAACGGACATTGACTATAATACCCCTGAAAAGGTTCAATAACAACCCGTTGCAGCTTGATATCTTGATTGGTTTAGGTCAACGTGTTTTTCTTAAGGCTGAAGTCCTAAAAAAAATAACCTTGCGAAGCGCATAAATTATCAATCGTCTTGTTAATTAAATCATTGTTAGGAAGATGTGCAACATCAACCTTTTGGCGTTGACGTATTTCTCGAATAAATATCGCCTTCACCTTAAAATATTTGTCTCAAATTCATCAAACTTTGAGTTTTGATCGGGAATTAAGATTAGCTTATTTTCAATTGCAACAAACTCTGTGAAGTATAATACTGGCAATTTTTAATTCCACAAAAAACTTTAATTATATTTTACTTGCTATGATAATTTGAAAGCTTCAATACACGTGACACTTGTTTACATGTTTATTCTAATCAAAATTAATATTTTAAACCAAGTGGTGATTAACATGCACTATTTATATACTTTAAAAACAAATAAAAGCTTTAGTTGTCACAAAAATATTTAATGAAACAATTAGGTAATTTTATTAATATTTTGTTCTTTTGTTTCAGATTTGGAAAATCCGCAGAGCATAACATCAAAAACATTACGATATATTCCACCACTAAAATATTTGCCATAACTAAAAAAATCCATTATGGTATATTATATGATGTATGTATATGTATGTACAATAAATAAATACATTTACGCACATCCATTAAAAAGTTTCCACAATTTTCATGTTTAAATGCAACAAAAATAGGTTTGGGTTTAGGTGCGAGAACCAACCATAAAATCGGCTTAATGCTAGGAATTTTTAAATTTTTTAGAAATTTTGTTGTTGTAATATTTTAATCTAGGAGGATTTTTTATTTTTTTTTGTAAATATGTTTTAGTAAATTTTTATTTTTTTATATGTATTAAAAATCAAAATTTAATTATATGTGGAAATTTTATGGATGATCAAAATAACATTTACTATTAATAAATGAATATATTAAACAAAAAATAAAAAATTAATTGCGTTTTATTTGGTGGTTTTGGGTTGGCTCAACGTATCTGAATGGTAGTTCAGGAAAATAGACACAAATGCAACTAAAGCATAAAAACCAGTTGGAGATAATAGAATTATCAACAGAAATTATGAATTTTGGGACCTACCATCGGAGGAGGATGTGAAAAATGACAATCCACAAGATGGATTTAAATTTCGCAATAACATTATTGTTGTTTCAATTTTGAGAAAAAGAATATGAAGAGGCATTTGATTTAGTTCCAATGAGTTAAAAAACAAGATGTAGGCCAAAAAAAAAATCCAAAATCTGCAATTGTGCGCCGATTGTGATTTGAACCTCAGAATATAGGTATCGGGACATAAAATTGTTGTGCCTAACGAGCATCTAGATTAGATGAATATTTCCAAACATTTCATAGAAAAATCGATTTTCTTGGAAACCACCTTACTATAAATCAACAAATTCTCAGCCAAAAAAATCCAAAATCTGCAATTGTGCTCTGATTGTGATGTTTAATACCTCAGAAGATTGGTGTCGGCACATGTAATTATTATATCAACCAGCATTTAGATTGCCTGAATATTTCCCAACATTTCATAGAAAATTCGATTTTCCTGAAAACCATCTTACTATAAATCACCAAATTCTCAGCCAAAAAATTCAAAATCTGCAATTGTGCTCTGATTGTGATGTTTAACACCTCAGAAGATTGGTGTCGGCACATGTAATTATTATACCAACCAGCATTTAGATTGCCTGAATATTTCCAAACATTTCCTAGAAAATTCGATTTTCCTAAAAACCACCTTACTATAAATCACCAAATTCTCAGCCAAAAAATCTAAAATCTGCAATTGTGCTCTGATTGTGCTGTTTAATACCTCAGAAGATTGATATCGGCACATGTAATTATTATACCAACCAGCATTTAGATTGCCTCGATATTTCCACACATTTCATAGAAAATTAGATTTTCCTGAAAACCACCTTACTATAAATCACCAAATTCTCAGCCAAAAAATCTAAAATCTGCAATTGTGCTCTGATTGTGGTGTTTAATACCTCAGCAGATTGGTGTCGGCACATGTAATTATTATACCAACCAGCATTTAGATTGCCTGGATATTTCCAAACATTTCACAGAAAATTCGATTTTCCTGAAAACTACCTTACTATAAATCACCAAATTCTCAGCCAAAAAAATCCAAAATCGGCAATTGTGCTCTGATTGTGGTGTTTAATACCTCAGAAGATAGGTGCCGGCACATGTAATTATTATACCAACCAGCATTTAGATTGCCTAGATATTTCCAAACATTTCACAGAAAATTCAATTTTCCTGAAAACCACCTTACTATAAATCAGTAAATTCTCAGCCAAAAAAATTAAAAATCTGCAATTATGCTCTGATTGTGGTGTTTAATACCTCAGAAGATAGGTACCGGCACATGTAATTATTATACCAACCAGCATTTAGATTGCCTAGATATTTCCCAACATTTCACAGAAAATTCGATTTTCCTGAAAACCACCTTACTATAAATCAGTAAATTCTCAGCCAAAACAATCCAAAATCTGCAATTGTGCTCTGATTGTTGTGTTTAATACCTCAAAAAATTGGTGTCGGCACATGTAATTATTATACCAACCAGCATTTAAATTGCTTGGATATTTCCAAACATTTCACAGAAAATTCGATTTTCCTGAAAACCACCTTACTATAAATCACCAAATTCTCAGCCAAAAAAATCCAAAATCTGCAATTGTGCTCTGATTGTGGTGTTTTATACCTCAGAAGATTGGTACCGGCACATGTAATTATTATACCAACCAGCATTTAGATTGCTTGGATATTTCCAAACATTTCACAGAAAATTCGATTTTCCTGAAAACCACCTTACTATAAATCACCAAATTCTCAGCCAAAAAATCTAAAATCTGCAATTGTGCTCTGATTGTGGTGTTTAATACCTCAGCAGATTGGTGTCGGCACATGTAATTATTATACCAACCAGCATTTAGATTGCCTGGATATTTCCAAACATTTCACAGAAAATTCGATTTTCCTGAAAACTACCTTACTATAAATCACCAAATTCTCAGCCAAAAAAATCCAAAATCGGCAATTGTGCTCTGATTGTGGTGTTTAATACCTCAGAAGATAGGTGCCGGCACATGTAATTATTATACCAACCAGCATTTAGATTGCCTAGATATTTCCAAACATTTCACAGAAAATTCAATTTTCCTGAAAACCACCTTACTATAAATCAGTAAATTCTCAGCCAAAAAAATTAAAAATCTGCAATTATGCTCTGATTGTGGTGTTTAATACCTCAGAAGATAGGTACCGGCACATGTAATTATTATACCAACCAGCATTTAGATTGCCTAGATATTTCCCAACATTTCACAGAAAATTCGATTTTCCTGAAAACCACCTTACTATAAATCAGTAAATTCTCAGCCAAAACAATCCAAAATCTGCAATTGTGCTCTGATTGTTGTGTTTAATACCTCAAAAAATTGGTGTCGGCACATGTAATTATTATACCAACCAGCATTTAAATTGCTTGGATATTTCCAAACATTTCACAGAAAATTCGATTTTCCTGAAAACCACCTTACTATAAATCACCAAATTCTCAGCCAAAAAAATCCAAAATCTGCAATTGTGCTCTGATTGTGGTGTTTTATACCTCAGAAGATTGGTACCGGCACATGTAATTATTATACCAACCAGCATTTAGATTGCTTGGATATTTCCAAACATTTCACAGAAAATTCGATTTTCCTGAAAACCACCTTACTATAAATCACCAAATTCTCAGCCCAAAAAATCCAAAATCTGCAATTGTGCTCCGATTGTGGTGTTTAATACCTCAGAAGATTGGTGTCGGCACATGTAATTATTATACCAACCAGCATTTAGATTGCCTAGATATTTCCAAACATTTCACAGAAAATTCAATTTTCCTGAAAACCACCTTACTATAAATCAGTAAATTCTCAGCCAAAAAAATTAAAAATCTGCAATTATGCTCTGATTGTGGTGTTTAATACCTCAGAAGATAGGTACCGGCACATGTAATTATTATACCAACCAGCATTTAGATTGCCTGGATATTTCCAAACATTTCACAGAAAATTCGATTTTCCTGAAAACTACCTTACTATAAATCGGTAAGTTCTCAGCCAAAAAAATCCAAAATCTGCAATTGTGCTCTGATTGTGATGTTTAACACTTCAGAAGATTGGTGTCGGCACATGTAATTATTATACCAACCAGCATTTAGATTGCCTAGATATTTCCAAACATTTCACAGAAAATTCGATTTTCCTGAAAACCACCTTACTATAAATCAGTAAATTCTCAGCCAAAAAAATCCAAAATCTGCAATTGTGCTCTGATTGTGGTGTTTAATACCTCAGAAGATTGGTACCGGCACATGTAATTATTATACCAACCAGCATTTAGATTGCCTAGATATTTCCAAACATTTCACAGAAAATTCAATTTTCCTGAAAACCACCTTACTATAAATCAGTAAATTCTCAGCCAAAAAAATTAAAAATCTGCAATTGTGCTCTGATTGTGATGTTTAACACTTCAGAAGATTGGTGTCGGCACATGTAATTATTATACCAACCAGCATTTAGATTGCCTAGATATTTCCCAACATTTCACAGAAAATTCGATTTTCCTGAAAACCACCTTACTATAAATCAGTAAATTCTCAGATAAAAAAATCCAAAATCTGCAATTGTGCTCTGATTGTTGTGTTTAATACCTCAAAAAATTGGTGTCGGCACATGTAATTATTATACCAACCAGCATTTAAATTGCTTGGATATTTCCAAACATTTCACAGAAAATTCGATTTTCCTGAAAACCACCTTACTATAAATCAGTAAATTCTCAGCCAAAAAAATCCAAAATCTGCAATTGTGCTCCGATTGTGGTGTTTTATACCTCAGAAGATTGGTACCGGCACATGTAATTATTATACCAACCAGCATTTAGATTGCTTGGATATTTCCAAACATTTCACAGAAAATTCGATTTTCCTGAAAACCACCTTACTATAAATCACCAAATTCTCAGCCAAAAAAATCCAAAATCTGCAATTGTGCTCCGATTGTGGTGTTTAATACCTCAGAAGATTGGTGTCGGCACATGTAATTATTATACCAACCAGCATTTAGATTGCCTAGATATTTCCAAACATTTCACAGAAAATTCAATTTTCCTGAAAACCACCTTACTATAAATCAGTAAATTCTCAGCCAAAAAAATTAAAAATCTGCAATTATGCTCTGATTGTGGTGTTTAATACCTCAGAAGATAGGTACCGGCACATGTAATTATTATACCAACCAGCATTTAGATTGCCTGGATATTTCCAAACATTTCACAGAAAATTCGATTTTCCTGAAAACTACCTTACTATAAATCAGTAAATTCTCAGCCAAAAAAATCCAAAATCTGCAATTGTGCTCTGATTGTGGTGTTTAATACCTCAGAAGATTGGTACCGGCACATGTAATTATTATACCAACCAGCATTTAGATTGCTTGGATATTTCCAAACATTTCACAGAAAATTCAATTTTCCTGAAAACCACCTTACTATAAATCAGTAAATTCTCAGCCAAAAAAATCCAAAATCTGCAATTGTGCTCTGATTGTGGTGTTTTATACCTCAGAAGATTGGTACCGGCACATGTAATTATTATACCAACCAGCATTTAGATTGCTTGGATATTTCCAAACATTTCACAGATAATTCGATTTTCCTGAAAACCACCTTACTATAAATCAGTAAATTCTCAGCCAAAAAAATTAAAAATCTGCAATTGTGCTCTGATTGTGATGTTTATCACTTCAGAAGATTGGTGTCGGCACATGTAATTATTATACCAACCAGCATTTAGATTGCCTAGATATTTCCCAACATTTCACAGAAAATTCGATTTTCCTGAAAACCACCTTACTATAAATCAGTAAATTCTCAGCCAAAAAAATCCAAAATCTGCAATTGTGCTCTGATTGTTGTGTTTAATGCCTCAGAAAATTGGTGTCGGCACATGTAATTATTATACCAACCAGCATTTAGATTGCTTGGATATTTCCAAACATTTCATAGAAAATTCGATTTTCCTGAAAACCACCTTACTATAAATCACCAAATTCTCAGCCAAAAAAATCCAAAATCTGCAATTGTGCTCTGATTGTGGTGTTTTATACCTCAGAAGATTGGTACCGGCACATGTAATTATTATACCAACCAGCATTTAGATTGCTTGGATATTTCCAAACATTTCACAGAAAATTCGATTTTCCTGAAAACCACCTTACTATAAATCACCAAATTCTCAGCCAAAAAAATCCAAAATCGGCAATTGTGCTCCGATTGTGGTGTTTAATACCTCAGAAGATAGGTGCCGGCACATGTAATTATTATACCAACCAGCATTTAGATTGCCTAGATATTTCCAAACATTTCACAGAAAATTCAATTTTCCTGAAAACCACCTTACTATAAATCAGTAAATTCTCAGCCAAAAAAATCCAAAATCTGCAATTGTGCTCTGATTGTGGTGTTTTATACCTCAGAAGATTGGTACCGGCACATGTAATTATTATATCAACCAGCATTTAGATTGCCTAGATATTTCCAAACATTTCACAGAAAATTCAATTTTCCTGAAAACCACCTTACTATAAATCAGTAAATTCTCAGCCAAAAAAATTAAAAATCTGCAATTGTGCTCTGATTGTGATGTTTAACACTTCAGAAGATTGGTGTCGGCACATGTAATTATTATACCAACCAGCATTTAGATTGCCTAGATATTTCCAAACATTTCACAGAAAATTCGATTTTCCTGAAAACCACCTTACTATAAATCAGTAAATTCTCAGCCAAAAAAATCCAAAATCTGCAATTGTGCTCTGATTGTTGTGTTTAATACCTCAGAAAATTGGTATCGGCACATGTAATTATTATACCAACCAGCATTTAGATTGCTTGGATATTTCCAAACATTTCACAGAAAATTCGATTTTCCTGAAAACCACCTTACTATAAATCACCAAATTCTCAGCCAAAAAAATCCAAAATCTGCAATTGTGCTCTGATTGTGGTGTTTTATACCTCAGAAGATTGGTACCGGCACATGTAATTATTATACCAACCAGCATTTAGATTGCTTGGATATTTCCAAACATTTCACAGAAAATTCGATTTTCCTGAAAACCACCTTACTATAAATCACCAAATTCTCAGCCAAAAAAATCCAAAATCTGCAATTGTGCTCTGATTGTTGTGTTTAATACCTAAGAAGATTGGTGTCGGCACATGTAATTATTATACCAACTAGCATTTAGATTGCCTGAATATTTCCAAACATTTCACAGAAAATTCGATTTTCCTGAAAACCACCTTACTATAAATCACCAAATTCTCAGCCAAAAAAATCCAAAATCTGCAATTGTGCTCTGATTGTGGTGTTTTATACCTCAGAAGATTGGTACCGGCACATGTAATTATTATACCAACCAGCATTTAGATTGCTTGGATATTTCCAAACATTTCACAGAAAATTCGATTTTCCTGAAAACCACCTTACTATAAATCACCAAATTCTCAGCCAAAAAAATCCAAAATCTGCAATTGTGCTCTGATTGTGGTGTTTTATACCTCAGAAGATTGGTACCGGCACATGTAATTATTATACCAACCAGCATTTAGATTGCTTGGATATTTCCAAACATTTCACAGAAAATTCGATTTTCCTGAAAACTACCTTACTATAAATCAGTAAATTCTCAGCCAAAAAAATCCAAAATCTGCAATTGTGCTCTGATTGTGGTGTTTAATACCTCAGAAGATTGGTACCGGCACATGTAATTATTATACCAACCAGCATTTAGATTGCTTGGATATTTCCAAACATTTCACAGAAAATTCGATTTTCCTGAAAACCACCTTACTATAAATCAGTAAATTCTCAGCCAAAAAAATCCAAAATCTGCAATTGTGCTCTGATTGTGGTGTTTTATACCTTAGAAGATTGGTACCGGCACATGTAATTATTATACCAACCAGCATTTAGATTGCTTGGATATTTCCAAACATTTCACAGATAATTCGATTTTCCTGAAAACCACCTTACTATAAATCACCAAATTCTCAGCCAAAACAATCCAAAATCTGCAATTGTGCTCCGATTGTGGTGTTTAATACCTCAGAAGATAGGTGCCGGCACATGTAATTATTATACCAACCAGCATTTAGATTGCCTAGATATTTCCAAACATTTCATAGAAAATTCAATTTTCCTGAAAACCACCTTACTATAAATCAGTAAATTCTCAGCCAAAAAAATTAAAAATCTGCAATTGTGCTCTGATTGTGGTGTTTAATACCTCAGAAGATAGGTACCGGCACATGTAATTATTATACCAACCAGCATTTAGATTGCCTGGATATTTCCAAACATTTCACAGAAAATTCGATTTTCCTGAAAACTAACTTACTATAAATCAGTAAATTCTCAGCCAAAAAAATCCAAAATCTGCAATTGTGCTCCGATTGTGGTGTTTAATACCTCAGAAGATTGGTACCGGCACATGTAATTATTATACCAACCAGCATTTAGATTGCCTAGATATTTCCAAACATTTCACAGAAAATTCAATTTTCCTGAAAACCACCTTACTATAAATCAGTAAATTCTCAGCCAAAAAAATTAAAAATCTGCAATTGTGCTCTGATTGTGATGTTTAACACTTCAGAAGATTGGTGTCGGCACATGTAATTGTTATACCAACCAGCATTTAGATTGCCTGAATATTTCCAAACATTTCATAGAAAATTCGATTTTCCTGAAAACCACCTTACTATAAATCAGTAAATTCTCAGCCAAAAAAATCCAAAATCTGCAATTGTGCTCTGATTGTTGTGTTTAACACTTCAGAAGATTGGTGTCGGCACATGTAATTATTATACCAACCAGCATTTAGATTGCCTAGATATTTCCCAACATTTCACAGAAAATTCGATTTTCCTGAAAACCACCTTACTATAAATCACCAAATTCTCAGCCAAAAAAATCCGAAATCTGTAATTATGCTCTGATTGTGATGTTTAACACCTCAGAAGATTGGTGTCGGCACATGTAATTACTATACCAACCAGCATTTAGATTGCCTGAATATTTCCAAACATTTCACAGAAAATTCGATTTTCCTGAAAACCACCTTACTATAAATCAGTAAATTCTCAGTCAAAAAAATCCAAAATCTGCAATTGTGCTCTGATTGTTGTGTTTAATACCTCAGAAGATTGGTACCGGCACATGTAATTATTATACCAACCAGCATTTAGATTGCCTGAATATTTCCCAACATTTCATAGAAAATTCGATTTTCCTGAAAACCACCTTACTATAAATCACCAAATTCTCAGCCAAAAAAATCCAAAATCTGCAATTGTGCTCTGATTGTGGTGTTTAATACCTCAGAAGATTGGTACCGGCACATGTAATTATTATACCAACCAGCATTTAGATTGCCTGAATATTTCCCAACATTTCATAGAAAATTCGATTTTCCTGAAAACCACCTTACTATAAATCAGTAAATTCTCAGTCAAAAAAATCCAAAATCGGCAATTGTGCTCTGATTGTGGTGTTTAATACCTCAGAAGATTGGTACCGGCACATGTAATTATTATACCAACCAGCATTTAGATTGCCTGGATAATTCCAAACATTTCATAGAAAATTCGATTTTCCTGAAAACCACCTTACTATAAATCAGTAAATTCTCAGCCAAAAAAATCCAAAATCTGCAATTGCGCTCTGATTATGGTGTTTAATACCTCAGAAGATTGGTACCGGCACATGTAATTATTATACCAACCAGCATTTAGATTGCCTGAATATTTCCCAACATTTCATAGAAAATTCGATTTTCCTGAAAACCACCTTACTATAAATCACCAAATTCTCAGTCAAAAAAATCCAAAATCTGCAATTGTGCTCTGATTGTGGTGTTTAATACCTCAGAAGATTGGTACCGGCACATGTAATTATTATACCAACCAGCATTTAGATTGCCTGAATATTTCCCAACATTTCATAGAAAATTCGATTTTCCTGAAAACCACCTTACTATAAATCACCAAATTCTCAGCCAAACAAATCCAAAATCGGCAATTGTGCTCTGATTGTGATGTTTAACACCTCAGAAGATTGGTGTCGGCACATGTAATTATTATACCAACCAGCATTTAGATTGCCTGAATATTTCCCAACATTTCATAGAAAATTCGATTTTCCTGAAAACCACCTTACTATAAATCACCAAATTCTCAGCCAAAAAAATCCAAAATCGGCAATTGTGCTCTGATTGTGATGTTTAACACTTCAGAAGATTGGTGTCGGCACATGTAATTATTATACCAACCAGCATTTAGATTGCCTGAATATTTCCCAACATTTCACAGAAAATTCGATTTTCCTGAAAACCACCTTACTATAAATCACCAAATTCTCAGCCAAAAAAATCCAAAATCGGCAATTGTGCTCTGATTGTGATGTTTAACACCTCAGAAGATTGGTGTCGGCACATGTAATTATTATACCAACCAGCATTTAGATTGCCTGAATATTTCCAAACATTTCATAGAAAATTCGATTTTCCTGAAAACCACCTTACTATAAATCACCAAATTCTCAGCCAAAAAAATCCAAAATCTGCAATTGTGCTCCGATTGTGGTGTTTAATACCTCAGAAGATTGGTGTCGGCTCATGTAATTATTATACCAACCAGCATTTAGATCGCCTGGATAATTCCAAACATTTCATAGAAAATTCGATTTTCCTGAACACCACCTTACTATAAATCAGTAAATTCTCAGCCAAAAAAATCCAAAATCTGCAATTGCGCTCTGATTGTGATGTTTAACACCTCAGAAGATTGGTGTCGGCACATGTAATTATTATACCAACCAGCATTTAGATTGCCTGGATATTTCCAAACATTTCATAGAAAATTCGATTTTCCTGAAAACCACCTTACTATAAATCACCAAATTCTCAGCTAAAAAAATCCAAAATCTGCAATTGTGCTCCGATTGTGGTGTTTAATACCTCAGAAGATTGGTGTCGGCACATGTAATTATTATACCAACCAGCATTTAGATTGCCTGAATATTTCCCAACATTTCATAGAAAATTCGATTTTCCTGAAAACCACCTTACTATAAATCACCAAATTCTCACCAAAAAAATCCAAAATCTGCAATTGTGCTCCGATTGTGGTGTTTAATACCTCAGAAGATTGGTGTCGGCACATGTAATTATTATACCAACCAGCATTTAGATTGCCTGAATATTTCCAAACATTTCATAGAAAATTCGATTTTCCTGAAAACCACCTTACTATAAATCACCAAATTCTCAGCCAAAAAAATCCAAAATCGGCAATTGTGCTCTGATTGTGATGTTTAACACTTCAGAAGATTGGTGTCGGCACATGTAATTATTATACCAACCAGCATTTAGATTGCCTGAATATTTCCCAACATTTCATAGAAAATTCGATTTTCCTGAAAACCACCTTACTATAAATCACCAAATTCTCAGCCAAAAAAATCCAAAATCGGCAATTGTGCTCCGATTGTGATGTTTAACACCTCAGAAGATTGGTGTCGGCACATGTAATTATTATACCAACCAAAATTTAGATTGCCTGAATATTTCCCAACATTTCATAGAAAATTCGATTTTCCTGAAAACCACCTTACTATAAATCACCAAATTCTCAGCCAAAAAAATCCAAAATCGGCAATTGTGCTCTGATTGTGATGTTTAACACTTCAGAAGATTGGTGTCGGCACATGTAATTATTATACCAACCAGCATTTAGATTGCCTGAATATTTCCCAACATTTCATAGAAAATTCGATTTTCCTGAAAACCACCTTACTATAAATCACCAAATTCTCAGCCAAAAAAATCCAAAATCGGCAATTGTGCTCTGATTGTGATGTTTAACACTTCAGAAGATTGGTGTCGGCACATGTAATTATTATACCAACCAGCATTTAGATTGCCTGAATATTTCCCAACATTTCATAGAAAATTCGATTTTCCTGAAAACCACCTTACTATAAATCACCAAATTCTCAGCCAAAAAAATCCAAAATCGGCAATTGTGCTCTGATTGTGATGTTTAACACCTCAGAAGATTGGTGTCGGCACATGTAATTATTATACCAACCAGCATTTAGATTGCCTGAATATTTCCCAACATTTCATAGAAAATTCGATTTTCCTGAAAACCACCTTACTATAAATCACCAAATTCTCAGCCAAAAAAATCCAAAATCGGCAATTGTGCTCTGATTGTGATGTTTAACACTTCAGAAGATTGGTGTCGGCACATGTAATTATTATACCAACCAGCATTTAGATTGCCTGAATATTTCCCAACATTTCATAGAAAATTCGATTTTCCTGAAAACCACCTTACTATAAATCACCAAATTCTCACCAAAAAAATCCAAAATCTGCAATTGTGCTCCGATTGTGGTGTTTAATACCTCAGAAGATTGGTGTCGGCACATGTAATTATTATACCAACCAGCATTTAGATTGCCTGAATATTTCCCAACATTTCATAGAAAATTCGATTTTCCTGAAAACCACCTTACTATAAATCACCAAATTCTCAGCCAAAAAAATCCAAAATCGGCAATTGTGCTCTGATTGTGATGTTTAACACCTCAGAAGATTGGTGTCGGCACATGTAATTATTATACCAACCAGCATTTAGATTGCCTGAATATTTCCCAACATTTCATAGAAAATTCGATTTTCCTGAAAACCACCTTACTATAAATCACCAAATTCTCAGCCAAAAAAATCCAAAATCGGCAATTGTGCTCTGATTGTGATGTTTAACACCTCAGAAGATTGGTGTCGGCACATGTAATTATTATACCAACCAGCATTTAGATTGCCTGAATATTTCCCAACATTTCATAGAAAATTCGATTTTCCTGAAAACCACCTTACTATAAATCACCAAATTCTCAGCCAAAAAAATCCAAAATCGGCAATTGTGCTCTGATTGTGATGTTTAACACTTCAGAAGATTGGTGTCGGCACATGTAATTATTATACCAACCAGCATTTAGATTGCCTGAATATTTCCCAACATTTCATAGAAAATTCGATTTTCCTGAAAACCACCTTACTATAAATCACCAAATTCTCAGCCAAAAAAATCCAAAATCGGCAATTGTGCTCTGATTGTGATGTTTAACACTTCAGAAGATTGGTGTCGGCACATGTAATTATTATACCAACCAGCATTTAGATTGCCTGAATATTTCCCAACATTTCATAGAAAATTCGATTTTCCTGAAAACCACCTTACTATAAATCACCAAATTCTCAGCCAAAAAAATCCAAAATCGGCAATTGTGCTCTGATTGTGATGTTTAACACCTCAGAAGATTGGTGTCGGCACATGTAATTATTATACCAACCAGCATTTAGATTGCCTGAATATTTCCCAACATTTCATAGAAAATTCGATTTTCCTGAAAACCACCTTACTATAAATCACCAAATTCTCAGCCAAAAAAATCCAAAATCGGCAATTGTGCTCTGATTGTGATGTTTAACACTTCAGAAGATTGGTGTCGGCACATGTAATTATTATACCAACCAGCATTTAGATTGCCTGAATATTTCCCAACATTTCATAGAAAATTCGATTTTCCTGAAAACCACCTTACTATAAATCACCAAATTCTCAGCCAAAAAAATCCAAAATCGGCAATTGTGCTCTGATTGTGATGTTTAACACCTCAGAAGATTGGTGTCGGCACATGTAATTATTATACCAACCAGCATTTAGATTGCCTGAATATTTCCCAACATTTCATAGAAAATTCGATTTTCCTGAAAACCACCTTACTATAAATCACCAAATTCTCACCAAAAAAATCCAAAATCTGCAATTGTGCTCCGATTGTGGTGTTTAATACCTCAGAAGATTGGTGTCGGCACATGTAATTATTATACCAACCAGCATTTAGATTGCCTGAATATTTCCCAACATTTCATAGAAAATTCGATTTTCCTGAAAACCACCTTACTATAAATCACCAAATTCTCAGCCAAAAAAATCCAAAATCGGCAATTGTGCTCTGATTGTGATGTTTAACACTTCAGAAGATTGGTGTCGGCACATGTAATTATTATACCAACCAGCATTTAGATTGCCTGAATATTTCCCAACATTTCATAGAAAATTCGATTTTCCTGAAAACCACCTTACTATAAATCACCAAATTCTCAGCCAAAAAAATCCAAAATCGGCAATTGTGCTCTGATTGTGATGTTTAACACCTCAGAAGATTGGTGTCGGCACATGTAATTATTATACCAACCAGCATTTAGATTGCCTGAATATTTCCAAACATTTCATAGAAAATTCGATTTTCCTGAAAACCACCTTACTATAAATCACCAAATTCTCAGCCAAAAAAATCCAAAATCTGCAATTGCGCTCTGATTGTGATGTTTAACACCTCAGAAGATTGGTGTCGGCACATGTAATTATTATACCAACCAGCATTTAGATTGCCTGGATATTTCCAAACATTTCATAGAAAATTCGATTTTCCTGAAAACCACCTTACTATAAATCACCAAATTCTCAGCTAAAAAATCCAAAATCTGCAATTGTGCTCCGATTGTGGTGTTTAATACCTCAGAAGATTGGTGTCGGCACATGTAATTATTATACCAACCAGCATTTAGATTGCCTGGATATTTCCAAACATTTCATAGAAAATTCGATTTTCCTGAAAACCACCTTACTATAAATCACCAAATTCTCAGCCAAAAAAATCCAAAATCGGCAATTGTGCTCTGATTGTGATGTTTAACACTTCAGAAGATTGGTGTCGGCACATGTAATTATTATACCAACCAGCATTTAGATTGCCTGAATATTTCCCAACATTTCATAGAAAATTCGATTTTCCTGAAAACCACCTTACTATAAATCACCAAATTCTCAGCCAAAAAAATCCAAAATCGGCAATTGTGCTCTGATTGTGATGTTTAACACCTCAGAAGATTGGTGTCGGCACATGTAATTATTATACCAACCAGCATTTAGATTGCCTGAATATTTCCCAACATTTCATAGAAAATTCGATTTTCCTGAAAACCACCTTACTATAAATCACCAAATTCTCAGCCAAAAAAATCCAAAATCGGCAATTGTGCTCTGATTGTGATGTTTAACACTTCAGAAGATTGGTGTCGGCACATGTAATTATTATACCAACCAGCATTTAGATTGCCTGAATATTTCCCAACATTTCATAGAAAATTCGATTTTCCTGAAAACCACCTTACTATAAATCACCAAATTCTCAGCCAAAAAAATCCAAAATCGGCAATTGTGCTCTGATTGTGATGTTTAACACCTCAGAAGATTGGTGTCGGCACATGTAATTATTATACCAACCAGCATTTAGATTGCCTGAATATTTCCCAACATTTCATAGAAAATTCGATTTTCCTGAAAACCACCTTACTATAAATCACCAAATTCTCACCAAAAAAATCCAAAATCTGCAATTGTGCTCCGATTGTGGTGTTTAATACCTCAGAAGATTGGTGTCGGCACATGTAATTATTATACCAACCAGCATTTAGATTGCCTGAATATTTCCCAACATTTCATAGAAAATTCGATTTTCCTGAAAACCACCTTACTATAAATCACCAAATTCTCAGCCAAAAAAATCCAAAATCGGCAATTGTGCTCTGATTGTGATGTTTAACACTTCAGAAGATTGGTGTCGGCACATGTAATTATTATACCAACCAGCATTTAGATTGCCTGAATATTTCCCAACATTTCATAGAAAATTCGATTTTCCTGAAAACCACCTTACTATAAATCACCAAATTCTCAGCCAAAAAAATCCAAAATCGGCAATTGTGCTCTGATTGTGATGTTTAACACCTCAGAAGATTGGTGTCGGCACATGTAATTATTATACCAACCAGCATTTAGATTGCCTGAATATTTCCAAACATTTCATAGAAAATTCGATTTTCCTGAAAACCACCTTACTATAAATCACCAAATTCTCAGCCAAAAAAATCCAAAATCTGCAATTGTGCTCCGATTGTGGTGTTTAATACCTCAGAAGATTGGTGTCGGCTCATGTAATTATTATACCAACCAGCATTTAGATCGCCTGGATAATTCCAAACATTTCATAGAAAATTCGATTTTCCTGAACACCACCTTACTATAAATCAGTAAATTCTCAGCCAAAAAAATCCAAAATCTGCAATTGCGCTCTGATTGTGATGTTTAACACCTCAGAAGATTGGTGTCGGCACATGTAATTATTATACCAACCAGCATTTAGATTGCCTGGATATTTCCAAACATTTCATAGAAAATTCGATTTTCCTGAAAACCACCTTACTATAAATCACCAAATTCTCAGCTAAAAAAATCCAAAATCTGCAATTGTGCTCCGATTGTGGTGTTTAATACCTCAGAAGATTGGTGTCGGCACATGTAATTATTATACCAACCAGCATTTAGATTGCCTGAATATTTCCCAACATTTCATAGAAAATTCGATTTTCCTGAAAACCACCTTACTATAAATCACCAAATTCTCACCAAAAAAATCCAAAATCTGCAATTGTGCTCCGATTGTGGTGTTTAATACCTCAGAAGATTGGTGTCGGCACATGTAATTATTATACCAACCAGCATTTAGATTGCCTGAATATTTCCCAACATTTCATAGAAAATTCGATTTTCCTGAAAACCACCTTACTATAAATCACCAAATTCTCAGCCAAAAAAATCCAAAATCTGCAATTGTGCTCCGATTGTGGTGTTTAATACCTCAGAAGATTGGTGTCGGCTCATGTAATTATTATACCAACCAGCATTTCATAGAAAATTCGATTTTCCTGAAAACCACCTTACTATAAATCAGTAAATTCTCAGCCAAAAAAATCCAAAATCTGCAATTGCGCTGTGATTGTGGTGTTTAATACCTCAGAAGATTGGTGTCGGCACATGTAATTATTATACCAACCAGCATTTAGATTGCCTGAATATTTCCAAACATTTCATAGAAAATTCGATTTTCCTGAAAACCACCTTACTATAAATCACCAAATTCTCAGCCAAAAAAATCCAAAATCCGCAATTGTGCTCCGATTGTGGTGTTTAATACCTCAGAAGATTGGTGCCGGCTCATGTAATTATTATACCAACCAGCATTTAGATTGCCTGGATATATCCAAACATTTCATAGAAAATTCGATTTTCCTGAAAACCACCTTACTATAAATCACCAAATTCTCAGCCAAAAAAATCCAAAATCGGCAATTGTGCTCTGATTGTGGTGTTTAATACCTCAGAAGATTGGTGTCGGCACATGTAATTATTATACCAACCAGCATTTAGATTGCCTGGATATTTCCAAACATTTCATAGAAAATTCGATTTTCCTGAAAACCGCCTTACTAGAAATCACCAAATTTTCAGCCATAAAAATTCAAAATCGGTAATTGTGCTCTGATTGTGGTGTTTAATACCTCAGAAGATTGGTACCGGCACATGTAATTATTATACCAACCAGCATTTAGATTGCCTGGATATTTCCCAACATTTCATAGAAAATTCGATTTTCCTGAAAACCGCCTTACTATAAATCACCAAATTCTCAGCCAAAAAAATTAAAAATCTGCAATTGCGCTCTGATTATGGTGTTTAATACCTCAGAAGATTGGTATCGGCACATGTAATTATTATACCAACCAGCATTTAGATTGCCTGAATATTTCCCAACATTTCATAGAAAATTCGATTTTCCTGAAAACCGCCTTACTATAAATCACCAAATTCTCAGCCAAAAAAATCCAAAATCGGCAATTGTGCTCTGATTGTGGTGTTTAATACCTCAGAAGATTGGTGCCGGCTTATGTAATTATTATACCAACCAGCATTTAGATTGCCTGGATAATTCCAAACATTTCATAGAAAATTCGATTTTCCTGAAAACCACCTTACTATAAATCAGTAAATTCTCAGCCAAAAAAATCCAAAATCTGCAATTGCGCTCTGATTATGGTGTTTAATACCTCAGAAGATTGGTGTCGGCACATGTAATTATTATACCAACCAGCATTTAGATTGCCTGAATATTTCCCAACATTTCATAGAAAATTCGATTTTCCTGAAAACCGCCTTACTATAAATCACCAAATTCTCAGCCAAAAAAATCCAAAATCGGCAATTGTGCTCTGATTGTGATGTTTAACACCTCAGAAGATTGGTGTCGGCACATGTAATTATTATACCAACCAGCATTTAGATTGCCTGAATATTTCCAAACATTTCATAGAAAATTCGATTTTCCTGAA